>QAOA01004742.1:152597-252843 GCA_003255065.1 Cercis canadensis
TTTTCAGATGAATGCTAGTCTATTTATTAATAAACTTTACTGATAAAAAAAAATTGAAAAAAACTTACAATGTTCTCTAAAGAAACACGTTTTATTTCATAAGCAAGAAAGCAGAAATTTTTTTAAAAATATATATACATGTTGGAGGTTTGTTAAATATTTTTAGTATTTATATAGTATGTGATATTATATTAAAATAGTTAATGTGTGAATGATATATGTACAAGTTAATTATTTTTAAGTTTGTTTGAGAAAATAAAATAAATTATATTTATATTTAATAAAATATTAAAATTATATATATTTGTCACGTAAATGTAGTATAACATATTTATGTGATATTATAGAATTTTCGATATACATATCATTTATACATTGATTATTTTTATGTATTATGACATATTAAATAAATACCAAAAATATTAAAAAAATTTCATATATATATATATATATATATATATATATAGGTTATAAAAGGCTAAATAAATAAGAATCCTCAATTTTGAAGTGAATTTAGTGATAGCGTATCCTGAACGCGCACCTAAAACTAAAAGGTATAAGGGCGCGAATTCAACCGGTCCTTAGAAATTAGAATTATTAACACACACACACGAAGCCTGCCATCAATGAAAACCCTACACGTGTATCCTTCAGGCGCCTTTCACACAAAGTATGCAATTCTAGTGGCATAGCTGTTCCACTGCTAGCATCCGAAGATACAAAGAACAACAGAGTAGTAAAGTCTATCCCATATATAAACACCAGCGTCCGGAAATTTACATCGAGTGCGGGAAGCAAGAAGCTTGTCCACAAAAGGACGCTGTAATTAAATTTGCTCAGCGTTTCTTTCTTTTTAGCTTGTTGGCTTTTTAATTGCAATTGACATTGGGCGGAGAGAGATAGAGAAAGAGAAAACAAGAGTGAGAGAGGGAAGAGAAGACGTAGTGGAATTTGGTCCGTGTATGCAACGAAGGACACAGGGGCGAACACGATGCTCTTGCTCCTAACCTCCCCTTCCCCTTTCCGCTTCAAATTCTCACTCTCGGCTTCTTCTTCTTCTTCTTCTTCTTCGTCTTTGCCTTCGCCATTCGAGATTATCGACTAGAGACTGTGTGTGCTTAGCTTTCTGCCTATGGCGGGGGAATCGTCTTCCTCTTCACCTGTCTTGTTCATGGATGTTCTCGACGATGTTGAGGACTACGTTTGGGTCAGTGCTCTTGTCTTTGTTCTTTTCTCTTTCTGTTGTTTGGTTCCTCAGAAAATGCAGGAGAGAAAATACATGGACTGGCATCGATTTTGTAGAATTTTGTTTTATTCACCTGTTTTTATCTTGATTATGCCAGTGAAGAAACACGTTTTTCTTTTTCCTCTTGTCTTTTAGGTCACGTTTTCGAAATGTTGTTTGATATTTGATAGAAATATGTAACTGGAAGAAGTGAAATTGAACAAGTGAACATTTCTTCTTTCTTCGAAAACTTTTTGTTCCATTGAGCACTAGTATTACAGTGGTTCTGTTCGGCGTTGCTGGTTTTTCTGATTATTGGAAGATGGAGATAAGCAATTTTAGAATTTTCCTGTAGTCAACTATATTGACTTCTTTTGGTTCACAACAAGTATAGTACCTGTTCGTATCAGACAGCTGCGCACGTGCTTTTCTTTCTTTTAGTTCTGTTTCTTTCGCTTGCCTCTTTCTCTACTTGTGTCTGGTTTCTGAGAAGAAAGAACGAAAAGACAAGTCCTCTTGTTAGCCTTCTTTCCTTTTCGTTTCAACTGTAATCTGGTTGGTGATAAATCCGAGGACAGGAAAAAACAACTGGAATCTGTTTGTATAATATTGTTTTGTGTGTCTATTAAGGAACGATAGTTTTTCAGATATGCTGCTTCAATATTTAATATTTGTGTTTCTGATTTGAAAATGTTGATTACTTTTGTTTGTCAGTTTATTTTCTAGATCAAAATAGAGAAGTTAAGAAAATACCCTGTCCACTAAGCAATGGGAAAAATATGCAAAATGGATTTTAAAACAATTTTTTTAACACATCAATGTTTTTAGTGAGAGTTTAACATACTAAGATAAAGACTGAAATTCGGTCAAATTGCAGGCAAATCAAGCAGAAGGTTCATTGCCATGGGACACATTTCATCACGTTTTTGAACTTGTGCAGAATGGAAATGAGGCATTTCGAGAGAACCGTATGGAAGAGGTGATTGCTAATGTATTTTATTTTGTATTTTAGTGTTTCAATATTCTTTTTTATTAATTTTATTTTAAATACAGCCTATCTATTTATGCTGATTGCTTGTAAATCCTTTTCTGTAGTGAAACAGTGATACATGTGTACCAATAAAATGGAAAATGAAAGTAGTAATCCATTTGAAGTTAACTATTTTCTTATGTAAGATCTACCTTTCTTTTCCCCCACCAGTATTGTTCCGGATGCAGCCAATATTGTTGTGATTAGATACTACAGAAACATGCTACTTTCAGTTAAAATTTGTGAAAATATTTAACACGGTGCATGATACATCTTCAGTACTTCCTTTTTTTTTTTTTTTTTTTTTTTTTTTTNTTTTCCGGCCTTTTGATGTAATTTGAGTGACATGTCTTTTTCTTTTCTCTTTTCTGGAAGTCAAAACTAATGCTATTGGTGACAAGACCTACATAATATAAGTAGGGCATCATCTTGGCAATGATTGATTTGGTGCTCCACTGCATGCTTTGCAACAATACACGTACTAGTGTTAATTTAAGTAAATAACATAATATAAATAGGGCATCATCCTATTCTTTTTCCACTTTGGCATGCTTTCTTCTTCCTGAAAAAGTTTCACTTGTTACATTGTGAAAACATGCAGTTCCTGTGCTTTACTAGTTTGATCTTATCATGGAATTTTTGGAAGGGGCATTTGTGACAAATATCACAAATGACATTGGAAATGGTTCAATATTTATGCAATGAATTTTAAGGCATTATCCCATGTCCTTCTTGTGCTGACCTTTGAGAATATTGTTCAGGCAATCAACTTTTACTCCAGAGCAAATAGCATCAGAACTGGTGATCCTGTTATCCTCAGCAATCGAAGTGCAGCTTATATTAGGTTAAGCATTGTTTGACCAATACCACAAGCTATTTTTATTTTTAAAATCATCCAATAATTTTGCTTCCAATTTGTTAAATGTGTTGATCCTATGGCAATCATGTTATTTTTCAACCAGGATTAGCCAATTCTTGAAGCACAGATCTCCATCAGCTTCAGAATATAAACCTTTGAGTGGGCTTGATCCTACAACACATGCTGAAGTATGTTTTATTGCATCACCTTGTTCATGATGAAAATATTATCTTCCTTCCAGACTGATTTTTACTTATTAAGGTAACTGTTGACAAACATTTCAGCTTGGTTTGAAGGATGCTGATAAGCTTGTTGACATCCGAAGTAATTCGGTAAAATCATACCTTTTAAAGGCCAATGCTCTTTTTTTGGTAAGAGTCTCCTGGTGGTTTGATCATTCTTGTAGTTTAATCATATTTTTTGAGGGAAATATGTGGATGTATTGTTCTATTTATCAGTCAATATGGAGTGTGTGTGTTGTGAGTATAATGTACATTTTTTAAGATGATTTACATGTTTTTTTATTTTTATTTTTATTTTAGTCCATGTGGCTTTTGTGATTGAAAAGTTTCTTAAACCATGTAACTAGTTTCAGGGGCATTCATCCTAGTGAGGGCCTTAACACGCTTCTCTGATGCACTTCTCTACCAAGCTAATTGCACCACATTGAAATTATCTTGATATTACCTTGTTTAATATTGACAGTTGGAGAAATATGAAAAGGCCCGGGATGTTATTCTTTCAGGCCTTCAAGTTGATCCATATAGGTATTTCAGATTTGAAATCTTTTTGTATTTATTACTTATTTAGTTTTATTTCTTTCCCTTTTCTCCCCTTGTGGAAACATTGATGAAGACTCAGAATATATAGCATGTGCAATATTTATCTACTTAGTATATTCCATCTATGAATGCTTTCTTATTTCTTTCTGGTATCATGCAGTAATTCTCTTCGGGCTTCTTTTAAAAATTTGGAAAGAGCATCAGCAAGTTTAATGGGGACCAGTACACATGGACAACCAGAGCGTACTGATGACTTTGATTGCACTCTTTGCCTGAAGTTACTGTATGAACCTGTTACAACACCTTGTGGACACTCTTTTTGCCGCTCATGTCTATTTCAGTCAATGGATCGTGGTTGGTATTTGCTCTTTGGGGTTATATTTTCTGTGGGGACTCATATTCTATATTCTGCTGATCAATGTCCTATTTGGTTAGGTAATAGATGCCCATTGTGCCGGACAGTTCTTTTTATTAGTCCTAGATCGTGCTCCATCAGGTGAGTTAATAAATGAGATATCACAACATAAAATGGGTGTATTGATATATCAACCCATAAAAAAGTTCTGCATTCCTGTTTCTATTTTTCATTTAGGACATCTAGTTTGTAGTAGGATAGATATTCAATAGTTCAAACTATAATATGTTGCAAGCCCATATGCCAAAGGCATGGCAATAACAGCTTATTTTCTTCACCAACTTTTCTACATTAACAACATGACATTGTTGAGGCACAAAAGCCCCTTGAAAACTACACTGTTCCCCCTGATAATGGTCTTAGGCCTATGCTAGAATTTTATAAGATCTAGTGACCAATTAAAAGGTCTAATGGATGTGGTGCATAATACCTTTTTATTTTTCTTTTTTTTCCTGAAAAAAAGTTATTTCTGTGGACTTCTTCTAGTGTGACATTGAACAACATTATACAAAAGAACTTTCCAGAGGAATATGCTGAAAGGAAGCAAGAGCATGACAGTTTGACCAACTTCGGTGTGGATTTGTTGCCACTTTTTGTCATGGATGTTGTCATCCCATGTCAAAAGTTTCCACTCCATATATTTGAACCTCGGTACAGACTTATGGTGAGTTGGTCAATGGTTTCCAATTATCATAAGAAAATTTAAAATTTGAATATATCTTGAACGTGCTAGTTGATGGTTAGTTTTTCTGTGATTCCTCTCTAAAATGGTAGGGTCATTTTTATTTAGGAAGGTCATTTAGCGTTTCTAACTAGATGCAAAACAGTGCCATCTGCGGATGCTGGTGAATAAAAGTTATTCTCGTGGCCTTGAAACTGTAAATGCACAACTGATGTCAATCAGCTATAATGCTGATGTAAATACAGCTTTAAACATGTATTAGTTAGGTTAATTGACCCTACTTGTATAGCACCTCAAATGACAATGCAAGTTAGTGTTAGGATGCAATTTGAAAGAGGTATTTTTTTCATTTTGTGGGGAGAGAGAAGGAATAGTAACTAACTATATGGTGTTTTTGAAGTTTCCATTTTTCCTAGATAACAAAAGTATTTATATTTAAATGGCCTGAACATTATTATATTTCTAAATTCATTATACTTGTGTATTTTTAAAAACAGGTCAGAAGAATAATGGAAGGAAATCATCGCATGGGCATGGTAAATTATTCTAACTGATCCTTTTCTTTCCCTTTTCCTACTTAAGGTATATTGGAATGACCAAATCCCTCACTGTTACTGGGTTTGCTTTGTCTATTAATCATGTAGGTGATAATTGATTCTACAACAGGTTCCTTAGCTGAGTTTGCCTGTGAAGTGGAAATCACTGAGTAGGTGCTTGGTATTTTTTTTACCCAACTAAGTTTCTTGCACACATACCCCTACAAAACACCTAATTATAAATGCTACATTATTCTAATAAATGATTTTTCTATTTGATTGTGTAGGTGTGAGCCACTTCCAGATGGACGTTTCTATATAGAGGTGAAAATATAACTGTGATTTCCCTATGTAATTATGTGTACTTCTCTGCTCTAGTTATCATACATTATTGGATTTTGTGAAGATGAAGTTAGGAAGTTAAATTTCTGTCTTGCTTTCAACTTTGGAGAAGGAGAAGACACTTCTCTTTTATTATCTTCTGTGAAAGAGCTTCTCACCATATTTTCTTTCTCCATGTTCTAAGCATCTGTCTAGTGGAGTTCCTTGTTTATTCTATGGGGGCTTTCTTTGTGTATAGGAGGAATTCATCTTAATACTTGATGAGCTATTGCAGAATTGGCATGACCTGAATCTGTGCCAACTACATCCAGCAATGATTTTATGAAACTTACACTAGAGCTTCAGTTAGAGTGTTCTATTGTTATTGACATAATTGATAGGGTCAATTTTCATCATATTTGATAAATCTAGACAGCAACTTAAGTAAAACTGTATATTTTGCTTGTTTAAATGGTACTCTCTGCAACAAGCCTAAAAGAATTTCTTGGACAATTTGTGAGTTGTATTAGTTCATTCTTGAGTCAGTTTTCATGGTGTTCTCACTTTGGCGCTCTTGGTCTGGTGATAATAGTCGAAGGACACTTCTGGGGCTTCTGAAAAGTTTTCATGGTTATATCTGTATTCCATTTAGAGGGACTTGCTCTTTCCTAAGTTTTAATAGTCTAATTCAATGTGTAAGGAAGTATTTCTTTGTGCAGATTGAAAGTCGCCGGAGGTTTCGCATAATCAGATCTTCGGATCAGGATGGGTGAGTTGTCACTGGGTGTTATATTGAACAAATTCTCTTGCTATTGATCTGGGTGTTTTAAGGATATGGCTTTAATGCTTTCCAATGTTTTATGCAGATATCGTGTTGCAGAGGTTGAATGGACACAGGATATTATGCCATCAGAAGGGACAAGAGAGAGGGAGGATGTAAGTTCTCTACAGTACTTGCTCCATATTTATTTATAAGTTTAGCTGATATGTGGCTAACAATATATAATTTTCAAAAATATATAAAGCTTGAAGCATTATAGGCTTCTTATGAGATAGTCTTGTAAAGTTTAAGCAAAGATTCTACCAGATCTTAGAATGGCAGCTATTTTTAACTGTGATTCCTTGGCATTAGAATTTCCTATGATGCTTCCTTGTCAATTTCATTGACCTTGGTTTTGGCTTCAACAGGTTTACTGCTTAACATCAACACACAGTATTAAACAGTGGAACTTTACTTGAAAAATCCTTGAGTTCTGATTATTGTCAAAATTTCAGATTTATCACTGCTTATCTTTTTTATTTCTAATTTCTACTTGTAAGTAAGATGCATTTTGTTAATAATTTCATCCTTTTAACTTATTTCTGTGCTCTTACAGTTGCAGGAATTGACATATAATGCAGCAGAATATGCTCAAACATGGATAAGAAGGGCTAGAGAAGCTGCAAGACAAGGTAAAATATTTGAACCAAGGTCTTCCTTGAATATTTCATGTTGACTGATAATTGAAAGACTTTGATCATCTCCTGTTCCAAATATTCTCCTTTGTGTCTTTATGATACACTGCTGCATTGGTTAATCACAGAATTCTCATGCAGATCAAAGAAGACTTGAGAAACTCCTGAATGTTGAAGCGATGATGCCCCCAACACGAGACCCTGAGCGCTTCAGTTTTTGGGTGCCCTTACTTTTTTCACATCAAATATATCTGTGACTCAACATTTCCATTTTCCTTTTACATAGCTCTGTACTTATATATACTTGATTGCAGCTCACTACCTTATCAAACCGGAGGCCTTCAGAAAGATTGGATCTTTTACGCATTAGAGATACCAAAGAGGTATTCGGCCGTTCTTTTCTGTAAAAGGAAACTATCAGAGTACATGATACCAATCTGTTCTAATGTATATCACATATGACATACTGGGACTATGAGCCACTAAAAGTCCTACTCAGAATATATCATGGATTGAACAGGATATGATCGTTGAATCCTTGATGTAATCTATTAAAATCTGATCTTCACCTGTCAGTTCATAGCCAAAATGGTTTTACAATGTGGCATCAGACTATTGATAAGAACTTCCTTAATTATTTTGGGATAATAATCTAACTAAACATTTATTTTCTTGCCATTTCCTTGTAGAGGATTAGACGTGGCTTGATATATCTCCGAGCAGAAGAACAAGGCTGCCGGATTCAGTAAGTTAAGTTGCTGTGCGCTACCCCTATTATTGCAATTGAATATATATTGATGTCAAATTCATTTACAAGTCATTTAATATTCTTTGGCCTCATAAATGGCGTTTGAGGTCTTTTTGTTGTAACATGTTATCAATATTATAATGTACAAAGCATTTTTCGTTGGGCATCCCATTGTTGTGAAATTCCCATCTTTTTTAGTGCTCTTGAATTTAGTATGCTAGCGGAAAACAGACGGAAGAACTTGTATTAGATTGAGCAAGTAAATGAACGAGTTTTTTTTGTTTATTGAAAGAACTAACCTAAAGGCCATGAAAAGGTGCCGAGTCTGGTGAAAAACGGAAACTGAGTTACGGTTTCTATTCGCAACAACAGACGTTAGTAGCGCGTAAATGCTCTTCTACTAATTCTGAGGTTATTAACTCTTGCCAGATAAGACCTCTTAAAAGGGTTTATAGTTTGTAAAAACAATCATCGAAATTCCGAAATATTCAATATTAATATGCTGTCATAGTGCTTCAGCAACCTACAGGTTCAGGGATAAAATTTTGCATAATAGCCCCATTAAAGTTCAGTTGGTATAATTCCAGATGTTTCCAAGACTGATTTTCACTGTAATTTTGCTTTTGCTATACACCTTGAACCTCACATGACAAAGAAAAAATAATGAAAATTCTACCGAAGTAAAAGAGAGGATAGGGTGTGAGGAGGCATGGCCAACAGGAAGACTATGCTAAAAATGGCATTGGCTCTTACGCGGTTCGCATTTGGTAATTATTTGATTTAAAGTATTTTAGGACAAACATCCTTTCTTGCTTAAATTTGATTTTTAGGGTCCAACGCATAGCTCGGTCTGATTCATTCATTTACCAAGTTTCTCTCATCATCAAAGATCAAACCCCCAAAACATACAAGCCTGCACGTTTTCCCCATAGTCCCTTTCCCTTGCAACGAACCCCTCTAACTCCAAGGCTCTAACTTGTTCCCTCTTCTGTTGTGTTTTTTTTCTCTAACTGCTGCAACCATTATTGTACGTACACATGACATACCTCCGAAACTCACGTTCAGTTTCTTCTCCAATGCCCTCTAAGCGCCACCATTGTCACCCTTGTCCTTCTTCTTCTTTATAGCGTTGGCTCTCATCGTTGATTCCCATCATGTCCACCCCTCCACCACCGTTAATACGTTAACTCCAACGTTGAAACAAAATGGGAGGAGAGAATAAAGGGGCGGCGAAGCCTCAAGCTGTCTCCTCCTTTTGCCTTGTTTTTTCTGTGTTCCTCTTTAGCCTCACCAATTGTGCTTTGGCCAGTGACTCTTTTTTCTCACCTCCTATTAATTATCTCATTGATTGTGGGTCGACCAACCAAACCAAGCTCCAAGATGGACGAAACTTCAAATCAGATCATGATACCACCTCTCTCCTCTCCACCAACGAAGAAGTGCAAGCTTCAGTTGACTCCATCAATCTAAATGCCTCTTCCTCTGTTCCTCCTTCATCACTACCTTTATATCAAACAGCAAGAATTTTCCCAGAGGAATCCGCCTATACCTTTCACATCTCCAAAACAGGTCCACTTTGGGTTCGTCTCTACTTCTTCCCTCTTCCTCACGCCTCTTATAATCTAACAAGTGCTGTTTTCTCTGTTCAAACTGAACGCATTGTACTCTTGCATGACTTCTCTATGAGGACCAATACTACACTCTTGTTCAAAGAATACCTCATTAATGTTTCTGACAGTAGATTCTCCCTCAAATTCAAGCCCAAGAAGAACTCTTTTGCATTCATCAATGCTATTGAGGTTGTCTCTGCCCCTGACACTCTTATCTCGGATTCAGCAACCACAGTTTCCCCTATTGGAGAATTCAAAGGCTTGTCTCTTTCTGCTCTCCAAATATCTTACAGAGTAAATGTTGGTGGCCCACAGATAACTCCTAACGAAGACACTTTGTCAAGAAATTGGGAACCTGATAACCCATATAACATCTTCCCAGAGGGAACAAGGAATGCTTCTGTTTCACCCAAAAGCATCAAATACCCAAAAACAGGGGCTACCCCTTTGATTGCTCCTAGCTCTGTTTATTCAACGGCTGCACAGATGAAGGAAGCTCAAATAAATGAGCCCAATTTCAACCTCAGTTGGAGAATGAATGTGGAACCAAATTATTCCTATTTGATAAGAATGCACTTCTGTGACATTGTGAGCAAGAGCCTTAATCGGTTATACTTCAGTGTATATATCAATGAAATGGTGGGTGTGTCAGCTTTAGACCTCTCATCACAAACTAAAGCTCTAAGCACTGTGTTTTACAAAGATTTCGTGCTTAATGCATCTGCAATCACAAATGGTTCCATCACAGTACAGGTAGGCCCTGCTAATCTGCAGCAGGCCACAAGGAACGCAATTCTGAATGGAGTTGAGGTGATGAAGATGAGCAATGCCGCTGATAGCTTGGATGGTTTCTTCACTGTGGATGGGAAATATAAGGGACCAAGTTCAAAAAGAAAGGCATTGAAAATTGTTGCTGGTGTTGGGTTGGGATTGGCTGCGACGGCAATGCTGTTTATAGGAGTGGTTTGTATCCGGTGGCAGAAGAGACCTCAAGGTTGGGAGAAGCGAAACAGCTTCTCATCATGGCTTCTCCCACTCTCCTCAAGCAAGTCTAAGTCTACTAGTTTGTTTTCAAGCAAAAGCAGCAAGAGCAGCAGCTCTCGAAGGTCGACCAATTATGGTTCCCGCAAGAGCAAGAATGGGTTCTCTGGTTACTTCTCTGCAAACGGGATTGGACGATTCTTCCCTTTCAGTGAATTACAGCAAGCCACAAAGAATTTCGATGAAAAAGCAGTAATTGGGGTTGGAGGTTTTGGAAAAGTGTACCTTGGAACGTTGGAAGATGGAACTAACGCTGCTATAAAACGAGGAAGCCCAAGTTCGGAGCAAGGCATCAATGAGTTTAGAACAGAGTTAGACATGCTTTCCAAGCTCCGCCATCGCCACCTTGTATCACTAATGGGTTTCTGCGATGAAAATTCAGAGATGGTTTTGGTATACGAATACATGGCTAATGGCCCTTTCCGTTCTCACCTTTATGGCTCCAATCTTCCTCATTTGTCTTGGAAACAGAGGCTTGAAATATGCATTGGTGCTGCTCGTGGCCTGCACTATCTCCACACTGGTGCAGCTCAAAGCATCATACACCGTGATGTGAAGACAACAAATATTCTCTTGGATGAGAATTTTGTTGCCAAAGTTTCAGACTTTGGCTTGTCTAAAGCTGTACCAGATAAAGCCTACGTGAGCACTGCAGTGAAGGGTAGTTTTGGGTACCTTGATCCTGAGTATTTCAGGAGTCAACAGCTAACAGAGAAATCTGATATGTACTCTTTTGGGGTTGTCCTTTTTGAGGTACTGTGTGCGAGGCCAGTTATTTGCCCAACACTGCCAAGGGAGCAAGTTAACTTAGCCGATTGGGCAAAGCAGCAGCATAGAAGAGGCATCCTTCATAAGATAATTGATCCACGCATTGTTGACACTATCACCTCTGAATCGCTTAAGAAGTATGTGGAAGCTGCAGAGAAATGCCTGCAAGATCATGGTATAGATAGGCCCAATATGGGAGATGTGTTGTGGAATTTGGAATATGCTCTGCAGCTGCAGGAGGCTGCCTCACAGATTCATGCCCCTGAAGATAAAAGTGCAAACCTTATTGTTTTTGGGAACCCAGATGACAAGAAAGAGGATCACTCAGGTGCTACTACTAGTGATGAGTCTGATCTCACCGATGTCGCTTTGTTTTCTCAGATTGCAAATTTCCAGGGCAGGTAAAGCTATAATCACAATTAGAAACAGGGAAAGTCCTACTTTTTGCAGTCACAGCGTTTGGAGATGATATCAGATAGTCATGGAAGCTGTGCAAACTCATTTGGTGGGGAGTGATTATAGTTCACGTATTTGTTCTTGTACTTTATATTGTGTAAAGATGTCCACTTTTTCTTTATCTTATCTCCCTCCATCTTTCTCTCAAAGTGAGTGTTAGAGTGACCACTAGGGTATGGAATTTTATGTATCTTTAGTTTATTCAGAATTTACACATTTGGCTGGTTTTGTGCAAATTACGCACTTCAGCAGGAGTAATAGAAAAAAAAAAATCTACTTTTTAGCTTATCCTGTAGTGTAGTCTTCTAATATTATTTAGTGATCTTGAAACTTCGACTACAAGCCTCCCCACCAAATGCCATTAGAAATTTGTATCTTACCACTTGCAGTTTCCTACTGTCTTTTTTTTGGAGAAAGGGGATGTTGAAAATTATCCCTGTTGTTAATGCCTCTGTCATCCATATTCAGAAGGATAAATTCTAACACCGCATTCGTGCATTATTTGGTGGTGTTAAAATCTTTCATTCTTTGTGACCCAACCCGCAAATAAGAAAGATTTCTTAAAATTGCTTGAAATCACATCTCAATTTGTATGCAGCTTTGCCTATAAATTCAGCCAAGAGGAATTTGGCTGATCACCAAAAGGACAGAAAACAGAGGCCATCAGGCTAACAACCATCATATTCTTATTTCTTTTTTTAAATTGTCTCGTTCAATCTTGTATCTTGATTAGGATAATAGCAAATATAGCATATATCTTGTTCTTTCCTCTTTGAAAATATGCTTGCTTCTACCGCAGTCTTAACACATTTTTCCTAGTACTTTTTTCTTGTGACATATTTTATATATTTATTTATAAATTTGAAATATTCATTAACATCAATTATAATTATAAGAGAAGGACTAATATACTAATTGTTTTATCATGAATGATATTGTTTTGTATTGGAACTCAAAATCATTAGAAGTAATTGTTTAAAAAAAATGAAACATCATGGATTCACGAGGGAGAAAGAATTATATCATGTCCCTTCTCTTGCTGGGGCCCATATGCTCCCAAAACCACCACTCCTATAAAAAGTGCTGTGTTGTTGGTCATCTTACATAATCAAGTGACATTAGACCTAATCAGAGCTACTTTAATCAGATAAGCTCTTGTTTACAAACTCTATAGTATAGACATTTTGTAATATTTTTTATTTAAAAGTATTTTACTTTTGGGTGCAAGTGTAACTAATCAAATAGTAATTGAAAAGGTAGTTCATAATTTCATATTTAAGCTAATTTCCAGCAACCTCCACGAAGCAGTATTGTCAACTATACACTTTTGGAACCAAATTCCTATTGTTCGGAAAAATTTTGAAGTCACTTTTTGAAAATTCTATATTCAATTTTTTGTTTATTTCAAAAATTTACAGAGTTTATATTAGAAATCATTTTTGTCTAAATTCAAAACCAATGCTATTGTATACGACTATTACTTGCCTAAATGCCTTTAACTTTTCTTTTAAGGAGAGAAAGAACCCTCAATGCCTAAGTGTTTACATTTATGGTATTTGGTCTTCCATCACCTAATTAAAATTAATTTTCAGTTAGAATGTCACCAAATACATTGACACCTCACCAATGGAAGCTAATAGAAATGAAATACTTAATTTATGCAATTAGATGATACTCCTTCCATATTCTATTAACAGAATCAATGGCATAATCCTATTCGAAAACCCTCTAACCAACTAACTAGGTCAGAGTACGTGTATGTATGCTCACTGCTCACCAATTGCATGATTAATAATTTAATAGCTGATGACATAAGAACCTCATTGGCGCATGGGCTCTACTAATGCCCAAGTCAGACCTCAAATCCGAGCCCACTCCCCACTTGGCATTGTAAATTAGAGAAATCAGATGTTAAGGTGTAAAAAATTTAAGCTTTTTTTTTTAAAATTAAAAAAAAAATAAAAATCGAAGTAGGTTCAATGAGGATCTTATTAAAATTTTAAGTGAATTTAGTTAAATTTAAATTTTATTATTTATGTAACTAAGGAAGTATACATTTGCAGATATCCAAAATGATATTACTTTGTAAATTAACATTAGTCATGAGAAATATGTGACATGCATGTGATTTGAAGTTAAGTTGAAGGAAATGATTTGAGGTAACATATGGTGGGGTCTCTAATAATTGTTGATGGGAGTAGAAGGTAATCATTATTATTTTTTTTAATATATTTTTATAATTATAATATTATTATTTATCTCAACGAATTTAAGAAAAAATATGTAATGAATGAAATTAAATATATATATATATATATATTTTTAGGTATTTTTTATTATAACTCAGAGTTGGATTTAAATATGTTATTGTAGAATGCGCTTTCATGATAAGTTCTGGTGGGTTGCATTATTTTTGTAATTATTATCTTGACTATTATATCGTGCAAGCTAAGAATTATTCAGTTACCATGTGAAACATACCAAAACTAGGGTCGTTGTCCTACGTAAAGGGGCGCACATCGTAAATCATTATTTTATAAATTCTACATTGTATATTATGGAAACTAGAATTGAATTCTCCTTTCCTTCTCTATCAAGGTGTAGTTTTCCTTTTATTTTGCACGCATGTATTATACTCCTTCCGTAATAATTTTAAAATGACACTTAGATTTCAAGGATAATGGGGCCAAGCCAACATTGAATGCTTCATTATATCACCTGGGCTTGGAAAAGAAGTTTATCTAGCCATTATAAGCTACTACATAATGTGCACTTTAAGCAATCTAAAAGAAGGGGACTTTTCACCAGCAGCAAGGCAGAAGATCAAAAAAGAAATGATAAATTCATAACTATATTTATTATGTGTCGGAAGTCAAAATTTAACAGGAAAATGTTTAAGAAACATAAGCTGGATTTGATTCTATTGCATAGTGATAGTATAATTTGTGAAAAAAAATCATACCGTTAAAGTTTATGTAAATATCATTACTTACACCAAAAACATGGCATTAGGCCAACTAAGGTGGTGGGGATTCGTAGAACACAAAGAAGAGGTAGAGTAAGACCAAAAAAGTGTGGTAAAAACAAGGTCCAAACAACTCCACCTTAGCAGTCGTTAGTTTCTTCTTGTTGGCCAATCAATTTCTTCAAAACACCAACCCCTTAAAATCCCAAACCTACCAGTCCCTTACAAAAGAGAGAACAAACCCATTAAAAGTAAACTTGGGAAAGACAAGGAAGCGCCAACACCTTGTACACTTGCTTCATATACAATACAATTATCCCCATTAGTGAGAGAGCACCAAAATCGTCTCCCTCTTCCCTCTCCCTCTTTTGCAGAGAAAAAGACTGAGCTCCCATGGAAGTTTCAGGAAAAATTCTGAGACGATCAATTCACAGTTTCCTTCAAAACTACCATTATTTTACGTCAACTGCAGCTTTTCTTGTTTTTCCTTTCTCTGCTTCAATACTCCTCTCCCAAGCTCCAATCCCTGCCTCATCATCCCTCTTGCCACACATATACAATCGCCTTAGGACTCTGTTTGATGCTGCTGGATTTCCTTCCTCATCACATTTGTTTAGCATTCTCAACTTAAAGGTTTCTCAAACAATCACTTCCTCAATTCTTACTTTTCCTTTCACCTTCACCTTCCTTCTTATTGCTAAAGCATTTGTAATTCAGGCTCTCAACCACAATAAACCAACTTTGCCTCCTTCATTTGCTTCAATCACATCCCTTTACAAGCCACTACTTCACACATATATTTGGAACTCATTATTGATAATCTCTGCTAATGCCACTGCTTTTTCTCTTCTCTCTTTCACCTTTAGTTGTTTTGAAGGACTTGGCTTCTCTTCCCCCAATTGCCTCTTCTTGTTGTCAGCAGCAGGGGCAGTTCTGTTTTCTGTGGTTCTTGCAAATGCACTTGTTATATGCAATATGGCAATGGTTCTATCTGGTATGGAGGGGCAAGGAGGGTACATGGCAATTCTGAAAGCTTGTGTTTTGATAAGGGGAAGGACATCAATGGCCTTGTTCCTGGCATTGCCTGTAAATGTGGTCTTGGCTGCCATTGAAGCCTTGTTCCAATTCCGGGTCGTCAGAGCCTATCATATTGCTCAAAGGCCAGGTCCTTCCATGGCTTCAGAGGGGATTTTCATTGCTTACTTGTACTCAATTTTCATTGTCCTTGATACAATCGTAAGCTGCATGTTTTACAAAAGCTGTAAGAGGGAATCTCTGATTGATCAGGATGACAAACATTTGTTGAGGATTGAATTTTCTGAGGAGGAAAATTATGGTTACATGGGTACGAAGAATTTCGAAGAACTACCATAAACGCACACAAGGTAGCTAATCATTCATTCTTTCAAGGCTTTTCTTGATACTTTGATAAAGGAGAAGAGACTACACATTATATCAAACAAGTATAGAAGGTGTTTGCAATATTGGTTCATGTTGCTTGAAGGAAACCAGGCAACTTGAAGATTTTCAACAGGGGAACCTCAGCTATGTGCAAAAGAACAGACAAGTACAGAGATTAGCTCACCATTTTATTTAATGTCCCATTGTTATACTCTGCAATTTAGTCTTCTTTTCATTTCATCTATTTTATTTTGTAAAATTGTGAATAATACAATGGCTTTTGTTACTTCGCTTTTACTATGGAATTTGTACTTACATGAAATGTTTCAGTGAACAGAGAGATAAGTTCTAGTACCTTGATTTAGGGTTATTATATAATCCCAAACAACGGAATTGTTATTCATTAAATAGTAGTTACGAAATGTGGACTGCAAACCATGGAACCCATATTCAATTGCAGAAAAAGCTGTATTGCGGCTCAATAATGCCCCTCTTCGAATGATGCGCACAAAACCTTCGATGCAATGGACATCTGCAAGTTTGGGTAGGAATTGCGTAGTATGACAAAATTGACAAAAATGTGGCGAATTGGTTAAAGAAATGGCCAAGGCAGTTATGAAAACCATGATAGCAAGGAAGTGATATTTCTTCTCCAATAGAAATCATGGTGGGTACGCCAGGAATTTACTCCCAGCAAGCAAAACATCATAGGATTCACCTATGCGGGGTTGGGTATTAACATACTAGTTTTTATGGCTGCTAAGACACAGATGCTTGTAAAAACAAGGCTGTTTGTAGTTTGTACTATAATTCGATGATCCCGAAAGAAAGAATGATAATAGCCCAAAAATAAATAAAAAAATTCCTATGACCCTGAAAGAAAGAATCGTATGGAATCTAGGAAAATTTATTTTTAGGACAATTTATCTTGCAAGTATCACAAGGTAATTTGACACTGCATGTGGAGAGGTGCCATGTTTATTATCTCTTGAAATTGTGCAATCTAACATTCCATTTTTTTTCTTTTACAAGGAACTGCAATATACTGAAAAAAAAAAAAGAAAGTGAGTACACAACAAAAATAAAGCCTTCTCTAGTTCTTATGACAAGAAGAGATGTCACTAAATTTACATGTCATTGGCAGTCAATGTTCCATTTAAATACTGTCACATTAAGTTCGTAAATAGAATCTCAGCATGCATGATAAATTGGAGTTTCAGTTGGAAAATATATTATTTTTGCTTGTGGCTTTCTACTTGAAAATGCTTGCATATATAGTCCTGAAAGATAAATTTCATGAGCTCGTACAGCTTAATGGAAGTGGAACAAGAAACCTTTTACACTTCACTAATACTGTATTTCACAAGAAAAATGAAACAAGCATTTCTAACTCGGCCTGCTCTTCACTTATATTACAATTACAATACAGAGACCTGATTTCTAATTTCTCTTCTTAACCTGACATCTATACAACATTTTCTTGATGGTTTCCTACCAAAATCTCTATTAAAAGGAAAGAAACTAATTTCTATGTTACATGAGAAAGAATTGGATCCTACAGGAGAGGGTTAGATAACTGTACAAGGTTTCATGGGTACTACTATTGGACTTTGGTGCTTTACAATCCAAAAGGCATCTTCTCTGGAGCCGCAAAAAAATTATACCAAATGAATGTTAAGAGCCGAAGCCATTCTACTGCAATAGAAGACATGCTCAATACTACAAAATTTCTTCCTGAAATGACGCATGAGAGGCCAGATCTGTCATCTTCATCGGATGAAAGTGTCTCAAGCAATCACAGTAAGCATCCTTTTTGCGTCTAAATTTGGCCTTTTCCAGTGTTTTTTGACATGAAAGATCAATTGACCATAAACTCTGATTCAACATCCTGTCAAAGAATCAACGCCTAAGCCTGTTGCATAGTTCAAAGGTCCGCAGGTGGCAAGAATTTGCCATTCCACCTCAATACCTCGAGAGGCTAATTGTCACACCATCATCATGGTAAGGGAGGCTTCTGAACTGAGATCCAGAAGCAGTGCCTTAATCACCACGGGCAGACCTCTGCTCTTCAGAAAGAGCATGGTGTCGGTGCAAAGGAGCAGAAAATCCAGTTTTTATCTATCTTGGACTCTTCTTTGTCAAATTAATGCCCTTAGCCTTTTCCATTTCAGCCTCTTTCTCAGCTTTCTTCTTCTCTAACTCTGCTTGTTTGCAATTCTCTTCATGTGCTTTCCGAAACAACCTTATAAAATTTAAGAGAGTTGCGGTAACTGTAATCGTCAAACCAGCAACAAGCAAGAAGTTAGCTATAACAGAACCTCTCACTAGTTATTGCCGAACATAAAACATAAACACATGCAAGAATGATGAAACTTCATTCTTTCTAGTCCTCCCCTTGATTTCACCCTGCATCTTATTAATCCTTTATGCTTCTCTGTGTCTCTATATCCCTCCATTGTCCCCTATCCGTCTCCTTCCTTTCTGCAGTGCAAGCACAAGGATCAAAGAAGCACTTCGACTCTATCTATTCTGCCACTTATTACACTTATTCCTCTCAAGAATGCTATCACTACTCAATGTGGATTCAACCACAAACATGCAAAAGAGGTATAAATTCCTTTCTTAACGCCTAGAGATGAAAATCCACTTCTGAATTAGCCCAATTTCTAGAAAAGGAACACCAGTTCCAACCATAGATGTAACAACAAAGAGAGGTTAAGTACATTCTCAAAAAACATCCAGTCAATATACTGTAATCTGATACAATAGAAGCCACCAGTAAAAAAACAATCATAACAACAAAATGAATAAGTATTAATTCTCAATTTACCTTGCTCAAATGGGAAGCGGGCTGGATCCTCACCGAAATATAGCGCAAGTGCATCTGCATTTCTACCCTGTCCACAGACAAAATACATGATCATTATATCTCTTTATACCACTGCATGAAATACCCAAGAGATGGTTACGCATATTACCACCACAGAATATAGGTTTGTTACAGATGCCACCTCTGACTCAGCCACAGCAACAAATCCTTTCAATGTCTTTAAAGAACAGAAATAATAGTCAGACAAGAAACTACGAAAACTAATGTAGATTATTAATATAACTGCTTATAATTACGTGCAAAGACCACATCTAAATTCTTCCATGCAATGTGGTATTTGCACATAATTATAAAGAAGTTTTCAGTCATCCTTTTAAATCCTCTTGTTTACAATATAACTGTTTATCAATTGTTCACCATTGAATAAAGAATTTCATTTGTGTTGAATAAGAATTTTTTTAAAAAAAAATACTAATCTGCATTTGTGAAGACAGCTGTAAGTGTTATTGAGTGCATCTTGAACCCATAATATTATCATCTTTTACTAAAACAGGAAGGTGGTGCTGATACAATAATGGTACCAAGTCAATTTAGAGAAACATTTAATTTGAATCCCACTTTATGAATCAAAAGGTTAGGACCAAAATCTCATTCAAATTTGTTAACTATAATGAAGCAACCAATTTAAGCAAAAATTTACCAGAGCCTGCAAACCCACAGATGTAAACAAGAACTACCAAGCCTTGACCATAAACTTAATTTATAAATATAATAGTAATTAAAATAACTGAATTGCCAACCGCATTGATGATGCAGGAAAATCAGTATCATGATTCACTTTTGTAATCCTCGTTGAAAAAGCAGAACTTTGTGAGTTTTTCTAGTTTTTCCTAGTTCTTTTTCTCTCTGATACAATGACGAAACAAGAGCTTGATGTAAAATGCTAAACACCTTACGGAAAACTTCAGATACAGGGCCATCATTTTCAGATGCAGCAAGTTCCTGTTTCACCTTTTCTAATCCCTTAATGATTGCCTGCATTTCTTCTGCTAATGACTTTAATTGTATCTGCAAGAAGGAGGATTTCCAATGAATATACATTTTAATCCTACTACCAAATAACGAAAATCAGCTCCAAAACAAATTATCACCTTAGAAGCGGCTTCCAGGCTAACAAGGTCCCGGTGAAAATCAAGGAGTCCAGGTGACTTTTCAGCTAGGACCTAGAGCCAAATAGGGGAAAAAAAGAAAAAAAGGTAAGTCACTTAACTATATCTTCTTTCGTTGCAATTGAGACTCAGAAAGATAATTTATTAGTTTATATTCTTTAATTATAATTGAGACTCATACCTTGCAAAGATAATGCATCAGTGTCATCTTACTGTTAGAAGCACGGGTGTCAGTGAGCTTTAAAAGACTATCCAACTTGAATCCAATTGCAGCTCCTGCATAGAATGAAATCATTATTACTTCTTATTGTTCCATAAATGGATACATCTGATCAGATCTAAGAAAATTGTATTAAAGTTTGAATACTAACAAATAAGAAGGGCCAATAATACACTAAGTGTTAAAAATTATAGAGAGCTGGCTTTATATATTTCTACTATGCCCAGAAGTTGATGATGTTAAGGACATTGCCATTACTAAGAAAGCAAGAAATACTAACCCCTGGCTGTTCCTTGATTCAATGTATTCCCTAAATAAAGAATTTTCTTCATAATCTCCTTCAGTTTGACTGATTTCCGAACCTGTTAACCAAGACAAAACACACATGGTCAAAGAAATACACAGAACAGGAAAAATATTAGTGTCATAAGTAAGGTACCTCTTCACAGGCTGAGTTTACAGTGTTTAAACTCTTCTTAAATTCTGTAATCTGTAACAAGAGGAAAATATGATAACTGAAGCAAGACCAAATCCAAATGAAATTCAGAAAAATATTACAGCTACCACCAAACCTGAGAACCAAACTGAATCTTGAAGGAAAATACTCTTAATTTTGACTCCACCCGGGGAACTTTCATCTGCTCCAAAAAATACTGAAACATAAACAAGTGAAATAAGATTGTGATTAAACTTATATATGTGAATACACATTAGAGACAAAATTAAATTAAAAAAAAATGATTTATAACCCAACATCTAAAGGGCAAGGTGAAGATCCATAGAACTTAATCAACTTTTTCTTCCACAAACCACCACCAACGTGAATCTGGCTTTATTAAGATATGGACTTAGATATTGCATTTGTCATGAATTTGATTCCTTTCCAAAACATTGTGCCCTCCTTTATATTCAACTTTTTAAATTCACTTCCGAGGTTAGAGCCTCATTTCTGCAATACCTTTTGAATATTGCAGCATGACACTGCTTCAATCTCTGTAATTCTTAAATTTCAATTTAAATCACTTGCTTCTTCCTCAAAATAACTCTTTTCAGGTTGCCCACTACCTCAGTTTTTACCATTCTTCTGACCTCAATGCCAGAATGTAATGAAAGCAACAATAGCTAAACAAGATAATTTTATAATTCTCCTTTGAGATCAGAGTGTGAGTATTTTATCCTATCAGATATAATACTATGATTAAGAGAAATTATTTTCCAACCTGTTCACACTTCCCCAAATTCTCCTTGTCACCAGTATATCCCTAAATAATCAACAAAGAGGAATGAGAGTTAGAGAAGCAAACAAATCAGAAAAGAAAAGGAGTGTTTTTTTGTTGGTGGTTTGTGTGTGTGTGTGTGTGTGTGTGTGTGTGGGGGGGGGGGGGGGGGNGGGTGGAATTTGCAGTAACAGCACATGCACAAAAAAGAAAATCTCTTCAATGTCAAAAAGAACTCAGAACTCATAATTGTCAAACAAGATGTAAAAAGCAGTTATAAAATTTATTAAGCTCCACCTTCAAAAGTTCCATCTCCTCTTTGGTAGGACAAAATTTTATAAGATTCTCCACCTGATCAACATCTAATACGGACTCATCCATTGCTAGTACTGCAGCCTGAGAACATCCATTTTGACAAACTGTTAAACAGAATTCAATGAATTTTAAAAGAGTTTGTATATAAAAGGAGATCATAACTGGGAATATCTGCTATCAACACTCTTTAAGAAAACTACCCAAGATCAAAAAAATAATAATTTCAAGAATTATCCTCATTGAAGATAAAGATGAGGGCTTTTGTTGTAATGCTTCTTGCAAAAGAACATTATTATTCATTATTAAATGCCTGAAATAACATCCTGATTGAAGATAAAGATGAGGGCTTTTGTTGTAATGCTTCTTGCAAAAGAACATTATTATTCATTATTAAATGCCTAAAATAACCCACCTTGCATAGTATACTTCCTAAACTGCTCATAAAAATAAAGAAATTTCAAACTATCTTCTTACCATCATATCAGAAAGAGGCATCTTAACCTTTGTCAGCATAATTTCAGTATTGTTAGCCCTTCTCAGGTCAATCTACAGTAAAAAATAGAAAAATTCCTGATTAGATATTAGGAAAGTAACGGAAAAAAAACGTTGATATATTAACAGCCAAGGTGCAGCACCAACAAGCACCCAAGTATTCATTAAACTTGCAGTACCAGAATTGCAATCTCCAAGAAAAAGAGGCAGCAAAGATACAGCAGAAAAATAATTTATCCAGGAAGATGTGATCAGTACAGTCATCCATGATCAACTTAATTTGCTGTATCTATTAAGATATGCTGTATATTCTCCTTAACATTATAAAAACTAAAGAAAAGTATATATTTGTTTCCCACAAAAATTAAGGGCAAGTGCCTAATGAAGTATTCACTTAAATCAAGTCCCAGTGAAGATGACTTCTTTTAAGAACAAATTTATCAAAATTGATATATACTGATCTTAGGATATTAGAGTTTGCAAAGTAAAAATCCAAATTTACACTTCCTGCAGGAAAAATTAAGAATCATAAACCACCTCTTGCACACATGGTTATTTCAAAAATTAAACTTCCAGAATAAAATAACAATCCAGAAGAATACCAAGTGGACTTTGTCAGTTTTAGACCCAGTAGATTTGCGCCGCCCTCCAGATTTGCCACCTGCATCAGCAGGTTTTGGAACATTTGCAGAGAAGAGGCTCTCTAGCTCTGAAACATCAAATTCTGGTGCACTAAGATAGAAAGTAACACCAGTCATTACAAAAAGGAAGGATATAGGGAAAAATAAAGCAAGTGTATAATTCAACAAAATTGAAATGATTCAAACAAACACATGCAATAGTGGAAAAGTCAAGTTACATTTGAGGTTCTCCATGTCTTTGTAATTCTTCCCACAAACTTCCTTGCAATGCCCTTGTCACCTTACTCCAATGCAGAGGCTTTAACGAGGACCGTCGGGTTGCTGTACCACTAGCCCCAGGACGTGAAAGTCCACGCCCTCTCCCTCTTGGATCAGCTGCAACATTTGCTCCTTTAGAACCTAAGGGTGGAGGTGGTGGAGGTGCACCACCTGGAAGTCTTGGAGGAGCTGGAGCACCAGGAGCACATCCTCCAGGTGGAGGAGGTGGAGGTGGTGCCCCATGTGCTGGCGGAGGTGGGGGAGGTGGGCCTCGACCACCAGGAGGTGGCGGAGGAGGTGGTGCTCCAACCATGGGAAGAAGTGGGGGTGGTGGTGGTCCACGAATTGGTGGAGGTGGAGGAGGTGGGGCTCCAGAAGTTGGAGGAGGTGGTGGTGGAGGTGGTGCTCCCCTAAATGGAGGTGGCGGTGGGGGAGGTGGAGCTCCATGCATTGGAGGTGGAGGTGGGGGTGGTGGAGCTCTACTAAAAGGAGGTGGAGGTGGGGGTGTTGGAGCTCCACTAAAAGGAGGTGGAGGTGGGGGTGGCGGAGCTCCATGCATTGGAGGTGGAGGTGGGGGTGGCGGAGCTCCATGCCTTGGAGGTGGAGGTGGAGGTGGGGGTGGTGGAGCTCCACTAAAAGGAGGTGAAGGTGGGGGTGATGGAGCTCCACTAAAAGGAGGTGGAGGTGGGGGTGACGGAGCTTTACTAAAAAGGGGTGGAGGTGGGGGTGGTGGAGCTCTACTTGAAGGAGGTGGAGGAGGGGGTGGTGGAACTCTACTTAAAGGACGTGGGGGTGGGGGTGGGGGTGAGGGTGTTGGATGTAGAGCTCCACGTGACATAGGCAAGGGTGGCAGAGGCGGAGGTGCTGGTGCTGAAGCACCACTTAAAGGAGGTGGGGGTGGTGGAGGTGGAGAGGGTGGAGCCTTATGTGTGGAAGTAAGGGGAGGAAGGGGAGGCACAGGAGGAGGGGGAGGGACAGGTGTGCTAGGCACTCTAGAGACTTTTGATGTTATTGATCCACTTGTGCAGGGAGGAGGAGGTGGAGAACTAGCCTCTCCAACGATGGTAATTGATGAATGAACAGACTTCCAAGGACGTGGAGGAGGAGGAGGTAAAAAACTCCATCTATTTTGCCCAACAAATGGAGATGGAGGAGGGGGTGGCGGTGGCGGTGGCGGTGGGGGAGAAGTTGCTGAACGTAAATCCATCCCCATGCTTTGTCCAATAAATGATGCTATAGTTGGTGGAGGTGGAGGTGGCGGAGGTGGTGGTGGGGCAGATACCTTTCCACCCAAAGAAGAAGATGGTGATAATAATGGAGATGGAGGGGATGGAGGTAATACATCATCTTGTGACAATAAGGGTGCAAAAGCATGTAAAGAAGAGTTTCTACTATAAGGAGGTAGAGGTGGAGGTGGAGGTGGAGGTGGTGGAGGAGGAGGCCATAGCACTTTCTGTGAACTCAGTTGTGGCGCTGGAGTTTCTGTTTGAAGATATGTCTCTTCAACTGACGGAAACAATGATGGTGAGCAGTTTGTGTCTGTTTCTGGTATGGAATCTGAAGATTTTGAAGCATCCACCTTATGACTTTTAAGTTCATTTATCATGTCAGGAGCAGAAGCAGACCTTAATTTGGCATCTACAATTTTCTCCTTTGGAGAAGTAGCATTTACAAGAGCAGCTGGTGCACTATTATACCTTGATGGTGGATATGAGACATGCATTGAATTTGTGTATGAACCCTTGTTAGGAGGAATCCACCGAGTCACTGTATTTGGCTTTGCTTGTTTTGCATTACCAACTTGTGATTCTTGCTGCTTAATCTTTTGCTTTGCTGCAAATGCGTCTACCACTGGCTTTGTGTTTGCTGAAGGTTGTTTCCTTGGGGCAAAAGGAAGTAATTTGTCAGATTTTTGTCTGGGAAGATCAGGCTTCTGCTGGCCTGCGTTGGAGTCTAATTTCTTCTGTGCTGCATTGTCATCCTCATCATATTTGTTTTCCATATCTGCCAATTTTTCATGCTCGTCCACAGTGACTTCCTTTGTTTCCTCAGTTTCCATCACATCAGCAGTGACTACTGTGGAAGTTGATTTAATATCTCCATCATCCACAGAAATGTCTTTCACTGCATGAGGATCAGAATCGACCCTCTCATCCAGCTTGTACTTCACATCATCAACAGCAATGTCCTTCACAGCATTACTACCAGAATCCATCCTTGTGCCCTGTTTGTTAATCACATCATCTGTTGCACAGTCCTGAAAACTGGGAGGATCCAAATCCTCTTTCCAGACTTCTTTATGATTTATATCATCTACTACATTGTCATGAACCACAGTAGAATCATACTCCCCCTTACCTTCCTGCGCATCAACTACATTGCTGAAGATCTCTTCCACCTCATAGAATTCCTCAGGTGAAGCACTTTCTGCTTCATTTTCATTTGCATCTTTACTCATCGTGACTGTGGTTAGAGTAGGTATAACAGCATCAGCGTCCAAAAAAAGCACCTGATACACATGAGTATGTGTTCAACTCCTATCACTATAGATAATGGCTTTCACATAATAATAACAATACCTTACCTCTGCTTTAAAGTCTTTGGGGAAATGATCTTTGGCATCCCACAAAATATCAACCTCATCACGGCTGAGCATCAATATATTTGACCGCACAAATGCTGTGTGGAACATAAGTCTAAACATCATCTCCTCGCGAATGAAATCTTCGTCCAAATGTATACACTCAAGAACAACATCCCCTTGAACACGACAATGGATATCAATTTTCACGAGCATACATTCTGCCTGCGGTTAAAATTTCTTAAGAAAATGTTCTATCTGGTTAATTTTACAATTCGGTATCAATAGTCCAAGTTATACATCACCTGTACGTAGTGGTGAACATGTTGTTTGGTCTTTGAAGTCGAAAAAAGAAGCTTAGAACTTCTATTGACTCGGTTTGAAGGGTCCTGACCGTAAACACGTACAACAGGCCGGCAACCTTTTCCTCCATCAAATAATGGAAGGACTCTGAGAATCAGACAATCCAAATATAAAGGTGTTTCTGATGGAGGCCACTCAGAACCCATATTTCTCCTTGAAATGTACTGAAGATATCTCAACTGAGAAGGCTGTGGGTTTAAAGGAGTTAAAAGATGGAGAAGTTCTTTAGGAGCTTGCTTGTAGACCATTTCAAGAGTTTTCTGCTCCCCATTGTACTGTTTCCGGTACAATAGAAGACCTGCTAGCATAAATGCAAGTACAGGCCAACCTCCTCTTTCACAGTGCATCAAAAGCACATTCTGTTGCCCCTCCAAAGATAACCAGCTTTCACTCGATCGAAGGAAGTGATGGATCATCTCCAAAGGCAGGAGTGGACAACCCTCATATTGCCGAGGATAGTCCATAACTGTCATGTCATACTGAGACAGTATATCTGAAATTTGGCTGCGCCTCTCCCCTTCTCTGAAGTTAAACACCATGAAAGAAGCATCAGGAAAGTAATCTTGTAGCTGAGCTACAATGCCCCCCATATAAACTTTGTACTCATCTTCTTCCAAGACATCCGTGGAGAAGCAACAATCAAAAACTGGAAAGACAGAAGCGAAACAGTCAAATATTCTGTTATTACAGGTGAACTACAAAGCTATTCACAAGTTCAATATCTGCTGTGACTTCTTTTCCATAAGAACAAACCAAACACACTAATGCCAGAAAGAGAAAGGGCAGGGAAGATGAATTTGTAAACAGAAGCTCAAGCAGATTAAGCCTATGCATTAAACAGAGACGCAAGTTAACCCTGCCAACTACCATCGTCAATACAATGTAGCAAGGCACAAAATTATGTCCCAGAGGAGAACAGTCTCAATTAGAAAGCCTCCGATTTTGTGACTTTAACAGCTGTTGGCCTCTCCTTAGTTAATCACCCTACCATACAACTAATACACAATATAACCGAACCAGGCTTGAAACATTACGAGATGAAGCAAAAGAAAAGGTAAAAAGTTAATAGAAAACCATAATTTAACAAATTTCCATATGCATTGTCCCAAAATGACACAAAATTTAGTAATTGGGGTTAGAGCAATTCAAATTACCAATTGAGCAGTCCCGTTACTTCAAATAGAGGGGAATAAGTAATGGGCTAGAAGTTTCCAGTTTGGTAATAAATTTATGAGCTCAAAAAAAAAAAGTTAGGGAGGAGTAATGAGAGGCGAAAATAGAAAGAAAGCATACCGTAGACCCTCTCGGAGATCTCAAGAAGCCGATCCGGCGGCTTCCTGTAAAAGAACCTTCTGAACAGCGCCATCAGATGGCGCTGTTTCTACCCCGATCGGATCCAAACCGATAATTATGTTGACCACTAGCCAGATCAAAATTTTGCCTGAAATGAATCGAAGAGCAGATCTTGCAATTACCCAATTCGATCAAAGGCCAATATAATCCAATTGAACCCAGAAATCCTCAATTCAAAAGCAAAAAGCCGGAAATCAGAAAGAGCGAGCTAGTTGATGATCCAATTGAAAGCTGAACATCCAATAGCCAAAGCAATTGTATACCAAAAAAATGGAAATTGAAAAATTGAGAAAGAGAGGAAAATCTGTATAATAAGGAATTGAAGTGAAGTAGAAGTACGTGGTATGAATGAAAAAAGGTAAAAAAGTGAAATTTGGAAGGAAATGTAGGGAGAATTAGAATTAGAATCCCATGGGAATGGGAAATGGCAAAATCTGATATCTTTTACATGGACATGGTCATGAAGAATAGATAGATAGATAGAGAGAGAAAGAAAGAAGCGTAGTGGACTGAAAAGGAGAATACTCTTTAGAAGTTAGACCTGTCTCTCTCTGTCTCCATTCTCTCTCTCTCTCTGCAACGACAAAAAAAAATTTTGAGCAGACGACCTAGCTGGGGTTGATGCCACAAATCTACGTGTTTCACGACGTGGCAATTACTATTTAGATTTGAAAAATAAAATTAATTCTTGTATAATAATTATTTTACAGAAATTCTATAACATATTAGGTGAATATATTATCTCATATTAACGTGAGATAATATATGATAATTATTTATTATTAAGAAGTAATTTTTATATTATTAAGTATAAAATATTTTTAATGTTATTTTTTAAATAAATTTAAAAATTAATAATTTAAAATTATCATTTACACATCAATTGTTCCATGTGATGCGGCCTCCTATTTCTCTACTAAAAATATCTAAATAATTTCCATTATTTTATTACTTAAAAATTGAATAGAACAGAGAGACAAGGAGATTTGTCCAAATAATGGCACGCAAACGCAATTGTTATTTGTTGCGGTCTGAGAAATAAAAATAAATAATGATTGTTGTTAAGTTAAACATGTGAAAACGGAAGACCGCCAGAAGGTAACGGCAAGATTTCATTTCAACATTTGGGCTTGGGTGGGCTTTGCAACCCTTGCGTCCTTAAGGTTTTGTCGGCCTCTATTCAAGGTTTTTTTTTCTTTTATTTGTTTTGAGTAGTAATGAAAAAGGCTTTTTTCTAGGGAAAAAAAATGGCTTAAATTAAAAATAATAAGTTATTGATTTATTTATGGGGTGGTTGCTTAATGACAGTGTACGCAAATTTAGTGGCTCAATATTCTATAAATTGTACAATATAGTAGAATTTTAATCCATTAGTCTTAATTAATTTTTGTTTATTTAGTTTAAATTTTTGACACATAAAATAGTTATTATTTTTTTATTAGATAGATAGAATTAATTTTTAATTAAAAAATTGAGACTTAAGTTTTTGATAGACTCGTGGACCAATTATGTTATGTATACTTGTATAAAATAATTATTGATTATTGTGTATTTTTTTTTTTTTTTGGTTGGTGATTGTTGTGTATTCAAATTTGCACTTTATCACTTTCTCTATCAAATTAGGGTGCTTTGGTATTTTTCTTATAGAGTTGTGACACATTTTTGTATATTATGCTTTACATGATAAAGCCCATGAACATACACTTTTTATAATGTTTACCATGATTAAAACATAAGCAATGAACATTTAATGTTTTTGGGAAATTCATTTTTTAAGTAATGATATTATTAATTCAATAGATAATTTGTTGGGAAAGCATACAATACATGCTAATTAAGTTTATCTCCTTTTTATATATATACAACCTTTTTACATAGACATTTAAGGCACCTCAGGCAGTGATGGTATATGTTTAGTGCCAAAAAAATGATGATATTATTAGGTTATTACTGGTTTTGAGAATTGAGATAACGTGGGAAAATCAATTCAGGATGGGCAACAATGTTGTTTAAAACAATATGACCAAGATAGTGAGGTCTATTCGTTATATTTTCTGAAAACAAAGTCTGCCCACCTAACATTATCCTATGTCTTATCATCCAACGGTGCGAATAACATTATCCTAGTTATGTCTTAACATCAAATCCTTATTCTAATCCGAAAAATGGGTTTGAAAAGCATTATAATAAAAAAAAAAGGAGAAAAAGAAAAGTCGAATAAATATTCCGTTGACACATAATAAACAAGTTTAGTCTCTTGAGTCCTGTTAAAAATTCACAAATCTAGTTCTGTTAAAAATCTTCCATTAACTATCATGCCTCCAAAATAAATCAGTTTTTAACAACAAAAAGTTGTCACTTGAGTCCTGTTTGGATTACTGTAAGGCATTAGCATGTAGCATGCAATGCCAAAGGGGATTTGTCGTTTTAAGTTGGCAATCCCCAAAAATCCAGAACCCATGGGTCCTATTCTTGGGCCATTTTCCCAACTTATAGCTTGAGTGCATACGACAGGTCGATTCTGGACAAATAATATTTTTTTTATTTTTCAAAGGGAAAGGAAAGAAAAGAATTAAAGAAAGTCCAACTTGTTTTTCTCCTCGAAACGTTTCTTGTTTTCTTGGGGTCCTTAAGCTAGGAGTAGGAGTTGTCTTATAGGCGTTCGATTTTGGGGACTACAGTACGGACTACATTAACACCACTGGTCACGTGCGTCAGTGACTTGTTATGTGACGCGTAATGGACCACGATACAGTAGTGGTACAGCCAATGAGGGACAAATATTGAAGAGTATGAGAAAATCACCTAGTTACCCAGGGTTAGATTAGATTAGATTAGATGAAAGGGGAAAGAATGTCAAACAATTCGAGCCGTACTTGAGACTTGAGAGAGTGGCGTGGGTCCTCTCGTCTCCCTGAAGATGGCGTGGCACCAATCACTGCGTGATCTTCTGTGCCGCCAAATATTCACTGGATAATCACCCTTCTATTGTAACTTGGCTTGCAATTACAGGAAACAGCTTCCGAGCCTAGTGAATAGTGAAACCATGAAACAACATAGTTTCCTGTGGTCGCTTCGCTCAAATGAAATAGAGCCTTGCTTGCGTGCTTGTGGTCTCCAGCAGTAGGAGAAACGGAAGCGTCCAATCATTGCCTATTCTCCCCTCGGTCGTTGCCCAGAAAGGTCAAATACTCCCACCACGTTCTAAAGCTTTTATTTTTCCACCTTTTCCAATATATATATATATATAATATATACTTCAATTATTTTTGTCGCAAAACTACAGGATTGACTTGATAGAGTGAGCAACTCTTTGATTCGAGTCCTAGATTTCACAAATTTTATTTTTGAAACATAATTATTCTGACAAAAATATTTGAAAACAAAACGATGCACATTATATTACCTTTATAGGTTAACTCCTAGATTTCATTTTCACCCTATTGTCTCTTCTCAACCACAGTCTTAATCACCTTTTCAGGTTACGTCCTTGATTTCATCTTTTACCCTTTGTGTCATTTCATTGTATTTTAAATGTTACCTTACACATAAAGTTATCAATCACACTTTCTTCAATAAATTTTTCATGGAAACTCTGTATTCTCTGAATAATTGAACACATTTCCTCACTTTTTCATTATTGACTAAGCTACACTCACCTTGGGTTTGATATCATATGAACCCACCATTTCTCACTACCAACATTCAATTTTCCTCATAACTAAAAAGCCGTTGAGAGTGGAGAAGATTTCTCTCAACTTTTTTGCCATGTAAAATTAATAATTTACAGTCACGGTGTTGCTCAGCAATCCCCATCGATTGTCCCTTGCAGTCGAAGGTACAGTTGGGTCGAAGAAATCTGAGGTCCTGTCTTCTATCCACGTGGCTCCACGCTTCCCGAGTGATTATTGGTCAAATCAGAAGAAAGTCAAATAAATTGACGGCCAGATGATGAACTAGAAATGATGATGACGTTGAGTGGGGTCCATGAAATGATTATAACCACTATATTCATGCCATGTGCTACGCAACAAGATCTGTGAGGGAATATATATGATCCAATGGGGAGGATGATGCACGGAACGGACTTTGGGATCCGCATGTGATAAATTCCCAACTGTTTCAGTGAAGCACCTTAGATTGATTACGAGATATGCATAGGTTCTTCACTTCTTTGTAGTCAGGAATGTGGCCCAATAATAGAAATATTTTTAAAAAAATAAAATGAAGTTAGTTTTTTTATTTTTAGTTTGAATTAGCTGCAATTCCATGCAACACAAAAATTAATAATACAATAAAAAAAACCCATAAAAAAAGAGAAAAAAATAAAAGAGAAAGAGAGAGAGCGAGTAAGATAAGTATAAATGTCCTTAAATTGGATATGTAATGGTCTTGCTTGTTTTTGGAGAATATATATTCCCATTTCCACATTAATATTAATAATAAGAGGGAAATTGAGGGAATGTGGAAAGATCTATGAAAGCCCAGAATCCGATAATATAAGGGTCACATCTTTTGGTATGGCAGTAACATCTAAATAGGCCCACTGGTCCCTCTTTCACTTTCATCATCATAGACACAGACACAGACACAGTGATGTAACTTATCTGTTAAAAAATGTCAACTAGAAAAGAACACAATCATTTCCACGTTTTTGCCTCTATCCAATTGCCTTAATATAAGTTTGTTGGAAAAAGAAATCTCATGCATGCACCTCAGAAAAGCTGTGTGTATTTTGTACAATTGATCATGTCCTCTTCCATTGACGTTAAACTTCATTAACCACTACTGATTTTGATTGAGTATGATGAAATTGGACTCAGCTCTTTGTAATTGTACCTTGTGATCATCTTCATTCATGCATGCTTCTGCACAAAGTACAAGGATCGCTCTATTAACAACACCTCGACAAAAGCTTAAAACCAAGCCACTATGAATGATTCAATTAACAGTTAATAGTTGATAAGGGGACTTGTTAATGTGTATTTTGTGAGACAATTGATCAATATTGAAAGATGAACAATGTAGCTATGCCAGTAAGTTATCATTCTAACTCAATTTCAATGGTTTTATTGTTGAATGTGATTAAAACTCTAGAATGTGTAATTTTAATTCAAGTTAACAAAACCATATGGTAACTCCGATTGTAGTATAGAAAAAGAGGAAATTCAGAGAATGTAAAAATTGCCCAAGAAGGAATAATGGGTCGGCTCGTGCATTACAACTCATAAAGGTTGTATCTGTTAACTCGGGCCACATCCAAGGGACATAATTGTGAATATCCAAACTCTGGTCCAGCCCATAAAAGAAGTTGTAAATTTCTTTTCATTATATTCTTTTTTTTTTTCAATTATTCTTTTTATATATGGTTTTCTATGACCAGCAAATATATGAAACTCGGTTTAATTTTTGTTGATTTCTCTGGAACATGCTTTTTATTTTTCAGATGTCATGTTTAATTGTACAAAAGTGTAATTTTTTTTTAAAAATTAATTACATACATACCATGATGAATTCTTTTAAAATAAATTCTGCTGTAATCTTATGTTTATGCATTCTTTTTTTTTTTAATCTTAAATACCAGAACTATAATTAAATAATTAAAATAATGAATTGCGTATTCAAATTCTTTATATTATTTGGGGTTAAGTTAACAAAAACGTACTAAAAATCTAAAACCAGTAATAATGAAACCCTGTTCAAAATACAATTTTATAAAATTAATATGTTTCCTAATATTTTTTTCTTCTTTTAGTCTCAATCTTATTTTCATTACTTCTGAACTAATGTCATAATTTCATCATGTATAATAAGCGAGATTTTTGGACATACGACCAGCAAACGAAGCAGTGGAATTTTTTGTTTTGTTTCGGTATACAAGGAAAGAAACAAGAAAAAAGCAAACGAAGCACTGGAAATTATGAGGAAATGAAAGAACAGGCTCGTTGTTTGCTATGAAGCTCTTCAACGAAGAAATTAGTGTACTTGATTAATGAAGTGGAGCTTTTTATATATACATCGCGAATGAGACTTGCAAGTAGATGATAAATGAAACATAGAGAAAGAAACTCTTATCTATAGTTGGCCAAAAATTTAGAACCCATAGTCAAAAACCTTTCTTCTTTTCTAGTCCCCGCCCTTGAGATTTTCTATAAATTGAATGAAGTATATCCCTCAGATTTGTTTTTTTTTTTTTTTTTTTTTTTTTTTTTTTTTTTTTTTTTTTTNNNNTTTTTTTTTTTTTTTTTTTTTTCTTTTGGGGTCAGTTTTCCAGCTTCTGGGCAACAAATCATGCACATGCTGCTGGATACTTGAGTCTTTGTATGATTCGGCTGTGTATTTGTCGTTGATAGCAGTGTGCTTTGATATGATGTCTGAGCTCTATTTCCTTTCTTAATTGCTTAAAGCAATTAGCCTTGCAATCACTTCCCATGCTTCTTACCTGTAATCAAGAGATCAAAGATGAGGAAAAAATAGACAGAAGCAATTGCTTCATCTCTTTTTGTGTTAATTATGACTTTAGATCTCAAAAGCAAGTGATTTGTCTTATTTTTTGAAAATGCAGTTTTGCTGCTGGGTGTTATACCTCTCTGAAACCAGGTTGTTCGGACTGTACGGCGTATGTGACGTTCATGGCGTTCTAAGAGCTCGTCAACTGTATGCATTTGAGATAGTAGGGGTCCTGAAAATTCAACCTTCTCTCCTTGATCCTGGTAACTCTGCAAGGGAGGTAATAAATAAGAATGACGTTATAGGAAAGTAAGACTAGGTAGCAGCTAAAGAGTTGAGCTTTTTGATATTTTCATGTTATACCATTACCATGTCAACATTAATCTGGCTTCCTACTTACAAACTTACCAGGTTACTTCTCTTGGATGCTGTATCTTCCCTTTGATAAAGTGCCATAGATAGTTCTTGCGAGTGGTATTCATCGGAGGCATCAAATGAATCTGGGCGATCAAACTTGCTCCATTCATTCTGCATTGCAAGCTTTGAAAATTCATGCGGGTCACGGCCCCTAGAGTTGGAACGTCCCCCACAAAATTCCTTATTTCCATGGTTTTTGGAGTCAAAATTATTCCTTGAATTTAGTGCACAAGGTTCTAATGTATTGGAACCTCTTGAAATAGATCGACAATGGGATCTTATCGAGGCGTCATCTTTACGCCTTTTTGCCCATGCAAAGCCACTTGATGTGGAAACTTGCAATGGTCCAGAATAGGGAATATCTCCGTGAGATGCATTCTTTATATGGGAAGTATCTTCTGGTTTACCAGTAGATGTCTTTGGTGCCTCCTCACCTACCTTGGTGTTTTCTTTAAGGATGGAGACAGATCTACCATTGACCTTACGGGAATTATAAGTTTGAATAGCCAAATCCTGTAACATGTGATTAAGCAGTTCAATGAGGATTGATTCCCTTGGTACGAAGCCATTCATGTGCATAGAACGAAACACAATGATGCAAGAAAGAGAGGAGAGCAAGATAGACCTCTGCTGGGGCTAATTTACTGAACCCTAGTGCCTTTCTCGATGGTTTTCTTGTTTCAGGTCCACGAGCTCTTCCACCAATCTTTTTCCTGAAAATTCAGTGTAAAATATTTTCCTTAAGAGACTATATAACTAGTGTTTATGAAACTGTGCACAGAACATACAATGATGAGTGGAATCTCACCTCCTTGACTCCTCTCGATGTTTTGCATCAATCTCCTTGCTTGGTGGGTACACCGGCAAGCTTGATGGATCACATGCATAAGGCTTTGTTTTGAAATACTGAAAGTGGTAAATAACAAGACCACAAGAGTCATAAAGTTTTCAGATGCATGATGGGCGGAATTGTAACTTGGACTAATATCTAAATGAGAAGGAATTTGATTTGAAAAATGGATATGGGTACGTAAAAATCCATCGCTCATAATAAATACAAACTAAATATGGAAAAGAAGAGACAAGGGGGGAGGAGAGACTATATTCTGCAACAAAGATGAATTCATTACAGTGAAGTTTACCATGCTGCATGCACACAGTATTTCAAATCAATTGCTGAGAAAAGCACCTTTCAGGAATTGCAAACACAAAATTAACACTGCAAATCAACCTACCTCCGAAGAGAGAACAGATGACGCAGTGCCACGTTTGTATGGTTCAATGGAAAGTAGAGTTTGTAGCAGATTCACATTGGCTGCAGGCAAATCTTTAAAGGTCTCTAGCAGACAACTACCATATGGTTGCTGTGGCTTAAACAAAGTTGCATGAGGAAGTCTGGTCTTCTTCCAGTAGTCATCCGGCGGTGAGCCACAAAGCTTGAAGATTTTGTGCAATTGTTCAACCTGAAGTTTTAACAAGAATGCGTCTGTAAGAGTTTAAAAGAAAAGTAAAACAGAGTATGAGTATTATTATTTCTAGTCGAAATTCATTTGGTAACTATAAGTCGATTAACATCCATGTACTTTGAAGAAGTGATTTGAGATTTGAATCACTTCCTTCAATAAATAACGCAGTAAACAGGTATTACGTCATAGTTTCATTTCAATTTCCACTATATCCATATCATAAAATGCGATTGGTGTGGGATTAAGGTTCGTACTTTGTTTTAGTTGTTATCAGCATGTACATAGATCCAGCAGCACTACAAGGTAAAAATTGATTTTGAGATGTAGAATGCAACTCAGATATAAAACTGACAGAAAAGGGGAATAAAAGCTCACATCAGTTTGTAACTTTCTAGCTTAGTAGCCGGCATGACATATATTTAGGCTTGTCACTTTCTCAGAGAGGGAGACAAAGAGTGAGTCTACTATTCAGGTGGCGTGCAGAGTAACTGAGTAAGGCATGCTCCTGAGAGTTAAAAGACATTCTCTTAAAGAGTATGTTGCATGGCTAGTATTTGATGCTATTCTATTAGGTTCACTAGTTTTCTGCAGATCTATACTGACATGCACCATCAGAGAGGGGTCTAATAATATTAAATGGAAAAGAAAAAGAAGCCCATGTATTTTGAAAAGGTTACTACCTCTGTTCTTCCCTGAAGGATAGGCTTCCCAACAAGTAGTTCTGCAAATACACAACCAATGCTCCAGAGATCCACAGATGGACCATAATCTGTTGAACCCAGCAGAAGTTCAGGAGGCCGGTACCATAATGTGACAACGCGACTGGTGAGGGGCTGACGGTGCCCGGAATTACAGAAGTTTGCCAATCCAAAATCAGCCACCTTTAATATCCCTTCATTATTCACCAGAAGATTTGATCCTTTGATGTCCCGATGCATTACACCCCGTGAGTGACAATGCTCAAGTCCAGATAGCAACTGTTTCATGTAGCATTTGATCTGTGCAACAAAACAACCTTGTACATTCATATAAAGTAGTAAACAAGATTGCATTACACCAATTTCAGTGATCAGTTTGCCTGAAATGTTCCAGTTATGATACCCGCTTTTTTCCTTTAGACCTTGCGAAAAATGAAGCCCACCATTTTCAGAAATATGTTTGGATGATGTAATCCTGATTATTTGGCACTATTGGTTTGACAAATTATCACTAGTCAGTTGACTCTATGCTATATGAGAAATAAACAGCAAGTATGGAATAGCACAGAAGTTAAATCTTCAATCTTTTTGTCTTCAAACACCTCCATAGATTCCCATATGATCATGGAAGAAAAGGAAAAGTTAGCATACCTGTGCTTCACTGAACTTGATATCAGGGCAAGACAAGAGCCCTGTAATGTCATGTTCCATGTACTCGAATACAAGGTATATGCTACACGACAATTTGGAAGTAATCAAGCCCTCCAATTTGATAATGTTTGGATGATCAAGCCTTCTGAGAATCATTATTTCTCGTGCCATAAACCGAACACTTTCTGGCTCAAAATTGTCAAACCGCACCTTCTTCAGTGCCACTATCTTCCCAGTCTCAAGGTCCCGTGCTCGGAAGACACTGCTGTATGTGCCCTGTCCAATCTATTCATGCAGTTTGCATATAAAAATGCCATTATCAGAATGATGACTGGAAGTAGAAAAACCAAAATTCATAGGCAATTTATAAAACATACAATCACGAATACTAAAAATAGGAAACGGAAATCATGAAAAAATAAATAAACAATTCGATGATATAGAAGTAAAGCCCTCAATTTTGATAGAAATTTCTGCAAAAGACCACTTCACTGGGCGGCTGTACCCCCTTGCCAGGCACTGATTACTGACGTGCAGAAAAGATTTTCAATTTTGATGCCAGAAACGGTAACGAGATGGCAGAATCTCCGAACTTTGGTTTACAATCAAATGTAGTTACTTACATGCATACACTCTCAAGATATGACAATATGAACTCTTTACACAAATCCATCTATTGGCACAAAAACTTCAACTTTACCAGAAAAGAACTGTGGATTTACATGAAAATGAGGAAATAAATATTATTCAGACAAGCTTGAGAAATTTAATCCTTGACGATTATCTTGTAGAGCCCATAGGAAAAAGATTCTCCAAATCAACTACAAGACAAGAACTTGGGGATAAATTTTCACTTGCAAATTGCATTGCAACCGCAGTGAATTTCAATTAATAAAAAAAAAAAAAAAAAGGTGAACTTGAAATCATGGGTAGGATGTGTATCAAGTATCAACCTTTTCCAGTTTCTCAAAGGCATCAGCTCGAAGGGGCACCCAACCTTGAATGGCTTCTCCGGCGACGGCGCTAAGCCAAGCCGGCCAGCCAGCCGCTACCTGCTCTCCCTCCACATACTTCTGCAGATTCCCCAATCTGAAGCTCAAAGACTCACAGCCCCCATTTGAACTCGCCCTCCCTGACTCACCCACCTCGCTTCTACTCAGTGACTCACTCTTCTTCTTCTTATCTGACTCACCCAAGTTCCTCCCCGAATTACCCGTACCCGCATTGCCCCGAAACACACCCGAGTGATCGATAGCAGGGGTAACCGACACCGCTTGCTTCGAACTGACACAGCCCATTGTCACCGGCCACCGGAGTGCAGAAGCATATGATCAACAACTCCGAGCACGAATCTGCGTTCGACCCAGATCCGCCAACCAGTCAATTGGGCTCAATCTTCAGGGGGACCTTGGACTCAAAGTCAGCTCATTTTAAAATTGCAGAGCAAAGATACAAGACCAGAAGGAAAATGGGTTTTATACCACAACTTCCCAGCAAGAATGTCCTTTATTGCTTTCTTTCACTTTCTCACTTTTTTATTTTCTCCTTCACTCTTGCGACGATTGCGGGTGATGGTGGCTAATGGGATTTTAATGAGGCTCACAAAACAGAACAGCGAAATCAGCGGAAAGATAGAAACTTGTATTTGCTTTTTGAGAACGTACGAACGAAAATGCAGAGACAAGAGATTACCTGTTATTCTCTGCTTTTGTTTGCATTTCTATTTTGTTTTCAAACCTATACATTATTAATAGCTTTGTTTGTATTTGCTACTGTCAATCAGGGAAACTGCATGGGAAGGAATTGGTAGGCAGAAGTAATGGTAGGCTTCGTTTAATTAGAATCAATTGAATAGCGCGTATGGCACGTGAATATATCTTAGATAGTTAATGGGAATAGTATATAGCTTCTATTCTATGTTTCTATATTTGTATTGGGTTGTTGTAATGTTGACTAATGAGGAATGGCTAATGGGTCTGTTTTCAAATTTCCACTTTCCTTGAATTTAAAATTTGAAGATGTTTCTGTTCACATAGCACTTTACACTTACGTGGGTTAACTTAGGGGGCATGGTGTAAAGAAAACAATAAAGGGCCAACGTCTGTGTTTAGAGAGAAAAATTATTAAACCTAAAAAGAAAGAAAGCAAAAAAGGAAAAGAATGAAAACCCAAAGAAAAGGTGAACAATTACAGATATTTCCCTTTCTAGACCTTCTTTTTTTACCACTCCTCTTTCCCTCCGTTTACACTTTACAGTTCCCACTTCTGACATTTCTACTCTCCTCTTTACTTTCATCACTCTTATGGTCCACACATTATTGAGTTTGGTTTTGAAGAATGAAAATAATAATGGGCAAGCTAGCATCTCTATGTTATAAAATTTCTCATGGTTTGCCACTAATATGAAAATGTATATTATCTATGTTCCTAGATTGTGATATTGACTATCGTTTTCCATTTCTTAAAGAGAACGCTTTAGGGTATGTAGGGCTAACTTGTGCACTGACTTCTGTTTAGACCATTCAAAATTACCCATTCCATTTGTTTATCATAAGCATCTAAGCCCCAACTACTCCCACTTCAATTCCATTGACCTTTCTGCCATCAAAATATCAAGATATACAGCAATGAGCAATTAATTGTAGAATTTTCTCATAGCAAACCGAAAAAATTCTAAATTGTCTTGCTTTTTCTTTGCTAATTATCGGAGTTGAATGCTATTGAGAGAACTTCCTTATTCTCAAAACTACATTGATTTCCTCCAATGATAATGTTTGATTGTTCTTATTTTTTTCAGTAAGATTATCATTGTGCTTGCTGACTTTTTTTCCCTACATTTGATGCTACTGACTTTCCTTATAATTAAATGGCTTAGTATTGCACGAATACGTCAAATATGTATAAAAGTTGGCATTGGTTAAGTTTGACAAATTATTAGCAGTTACCTCCTAATTTCCTAAACTTCAAAATTTGAGTCAATTACTACAAGAAGAAAACTTGGGCGTTAATGATGATTTTTTGCTGATAGTCAAAAAAAATTTACAGTCAGGTAGTTAGTACAATGAATTTATTTTTTGGAAACTCTAGAAATGATTAAGCATGGTGTATTTTTACCTGCCTTGAGTAACAGAAGGAAAGCATGATAATTTGATGCCGAAACTTTGGCCTGCCTAATTAATTTGACACCTTATTTTCAGAAACCTAAAGAGACTGGGAAAAGTTTAGTGTAACCCCACTATCTTTTTCTTTTTCTTCGGGGAAAAAAAATAAATAAATAAAAAGGAGGGGGTGTTTAAGTGCTTGAGCCTTCAACAACTTACAGTGAGTTATTCACCATTATTACAAATTTATAATGGTAGAGGCATTCTGGGATCCAACACCAACAGTAATAGTCAGGGATAAAGTGAAATAATTGAATATAGGTACAATAATATATCTTGTTAATTATTATTCACCTCATTCAATTTTTTTTACTCGGAAATTAAAAAAAAAANTCGGAAATAAAAAAAAAAAGACGGAAAATGGTAGGACATGCGTATGTGGTAAGAGGACAGACAACAAAGTCCATAGTTTGGATAATTCAGGCCCTTTGTGGTCAAGGTTATTCTGCAGGTTTCTTGTGGCAATTTAAATAATGCAAAGTTCAAAACACAAAGGAAAGGAAAAAACATTGAAACAAAGCTCATAGGTGGGGTTTTGGGGTTGATCTCTTGTCTTAAGATGTATCACTGTTACTGTACTCATAATTCCTAAGACGGCAAAAACAAGTCTCATTTTAATCTTTCAATTAAAAGATTCAGATCCATCCACAATAATCATGACCTAAAATTAAATTGATAAATAAATGCAAAATATATAAATATATAAGATCGTAATGTAGGAATTACATAATTAAGATCGATTGTTATAGTGTATGTCTTTTGCACCTTTTATTATAAAGTTTTAGGCTTCCTTTTTAGTCAGTTTTACATGTGATGTGTCTGTGTCATCATTCATATTACTCTGATAGTAAGCCTTTAACAAATCTTCCAACTCCCCAACTAAATTATTTTAAAAAGGAAAAAAAAAAAAAACTGATAATAAGCCATTATTACTGCCTCCCATTATCTGATCAAGATCTCTCTCAGAGCAGGAGAGCACTCAAATGCAATCATACACAAAAACAACACAAAAGTTTAAAATAGCCCTTAGTTAGATCAAGAAAGCTATTTCACTGTAGATAAAGCATTTTGTAAGCATAACACTCTTGGCCAAAAATTATAAAAAGGGTAAATCACAATGCTATCAAAGCAAAAGTTTAATCTTTTAAAGACGTGTGCCTATGTCAACTTTAAACTACTAATTAAGCTTATTGGAGGTAATTAGCATAAGGTGCAGGTTGTTGTGTCATCTTGGGGTATTATAAACATTAAACATAGTAGACAAAGGCTCGTATTTTCATGTACATTTGGGCAAAGATTATATTATGCATTTGTTAATACTTTAGATATTTTGACTAAGTTTTGGCGTGGATATGAAGACAAACCCTAGTGGGTCTTTGTTATGAAGATTCCATCTTATAAAATAGAAGCTCGAGAAAAACAAAAAAGGGGCAAGAAATAGAGTAGAAAAGCGTCTCCACCTAATCAAGATAGAACTAATTGATCAGTTTCTTAATCCCTTTTTCCCAAAGTAACGACACTAGATTGTGCAATTTGTAAGATGAGCACATATTTAAAATAGGGTAGCAAGTGAATTTAGAGTCTTGTAACTGTAATTTTTGGATTCATTGGTAATTGGCAAGCTTCTCCATCCAACCTCCCCAACTGGAGATGAAAACAAAATCAGAAACCAGCACCAATGATTAAAGAGCATAAAGATTATAATAAAATGAAGAAGAGAAAAGAGGAGGTGGGTGAGGTAGGTCAAAGGTTGGTCACATGGTGTCGCTTTCCAATAGCCCTGCAGCCTCACTAAAACATAAGTGGGGATCGATGTCAGATTTGCTTTATAACTATGGTTTAGTTGGTGCAAGCATTCACATATTCTCATCAACATCATTTGGAGAACCTAGGCATAGTGAAAGAGGGCATTCACACATTTGACAAGAGAGCACTGTTTTCATAATAACACCAAAAACATCTTGTCCTTTGATTAATTGGGCTACATATTGTGTTATTTTTTTCCATTATTGAGCATAAACTGACAACTATTTTTTAAAAATAAAATATAACTCAAGAAAATAGTAATTGATTGAGTTTTATAGCGGGTCATGATATGTTTTTTTTAGGGGGGGCCGAGGGGGAGTGGCCCTCACTGTGTTTATATAAAGTTTTGCTTTGTCTCCTATTAGTTAATGGAGTATTATTTGGTTTTGCCAGCTTGGTTATTACAATTATTGTTTTTATAAAAAAAATTATCTTCAACTAAAAACTTTGGTTTTATTTATCTATGAAAAAAAATTAACTATTTTCATAAAAATTATATCTACCCAAAAAAATATATTTAAGTTTTTGGGTTTTGTTAGAGTTTACAAATACATTGTCTTTTTCTCCTTGGGGAATAATATGTGCTCATTGACTTAAATATTACATTTTAGTGATAAAATTACACATTTATTACACTTTTAAATTTAATTACTTAAATATTATAATTTTTAAAAAATTAAAAACAAACAAAAACTTTTTAGACATGTGAGAACCACAAGTGGCCACATAACATGTTCTGCGTGAACATGCCAATAGCCCATTGGCGTGTCCCTTCTTTTTACTTTTTTCTTTAGTTTTTTTTTATTCTTATATACAGCTAAAGAAAAGACATGCCGTGAGACTTTTGCCATGTTCGAAGTGGACATGCCACATGGCCACTCGCACGTCTAATGGTCCCTACATATCTGTTATGTTTTTTAATTTTTTTTAAAAAGTGTAATATTAAATAAATAAATTAAAAANAATTAAAAATATAATAAATATGTAAAATTATTTATGAAGTGCTAAATTCCAGTCAAAGATGTAGGAGTAGGTAGATGCCGTGGAAGACCAACTTATAGTTTTCCAAGTACTAGTGTAATAGACTATACCAACTTATTTTCTTATTACCAACAATTGCTATCAACTTAGTTAGAGAAACATTTATTCCTCAAGAGAAGGTACTAGTCAATATGAAATTAGAGGGACATGCATCAAAATCATGCACATATTAGTCGCTCTAAACAAATGCAAGTTCAAGTTTAACTAATAATAGCGTAGTCAACACGTCAACATGAGAGCACTGTCTTTTCCATGCCATATCGTTATGGTGTGCTAGGGAAGAATCTTCATCACCAACCTAATTTTCCGAATTGCCCTTTGCATTGCTGGTCTTGACTTTATAAACACAACACATTATCTTACAACTCACGTCAATTAACTTGTGATTCTATACATTTGGTAGTAGGACTCCACATATAATTGGTGGTACTTGGTGTATTCATGGTATTGGTAGCTAGCCCTTATTTGTACAGGGTCAAGTCCACTTGACATTTTCCTTGGATTTGCCATATAAATCCCAATCAATTTGCCTTGTGGGCGGCAAGGACTGTTGCTGTTGACTGCAACTCCTATGGCAACTTGCAGGCAGCTGTGTCATCTTTTGACTTGAATTTGCCAAGCATTTCAGCAACACTTCTGCAACGACATTGGTTTCCTGGCCGCATCACATCTCCATAGACAGCCATTTCGATTATGTCAAGCTCTCTGTCTGCAAGTTTTTCGAAAGTACAAATGTGATGGAAAACATGAGAGAGCTTATGAATTGGGAGACATTTGAGCTCTATCGCACTTGCCTTACACAAGATTACACCTAAATAGAATTATGTAGTAGGTATATGACTAAAACATTCATTTCAATCATGGGTCACCCATAAGACTCTTAACACAAGATCCTAGCTTTTGCAGCCAAAACCCTCTAACCGGACGTTGAGAACAAAATTTACATCCAAGTCGGGGTATGCAACAGGGCCTGCCAACTAGTCCTCCTAAATTCTTAACATCCATCATAAAATAGATTCGTAGCTAATACTGGAGAATTTCATAAAAGTTGGTCAGCAATTCATAGTAACTAAAACAGCATGTACTCCTTTATAAAAGTGAAACATTGGCTTTAAATCTAGCTTTCTTGGAATCAATGACCATTATCAGGTGAAAACACAACTAAAGAGGAAGTGGGACAGAAACCTGTTGGAATCATGATCATAACGTACTAACTTTTGAGTTTTATATGGCTGCACATTATATGAAACAAGAGTCCAGCAGTAAATAGAAGGACTTTTGTCAAAACTTCAGACAAAACCATCGTAAACTAGTTTCACAAAAACCCAATCACCTCTGTAAATCAAGAAAAGCATGATTGGAATTGAGAATTTGATATAGATTATTTCTTCGAAAGCTGAAGCACTCTGTAATTCACAATCCAATCAATCCCCTCTACCATCTTGCACAAGAAATCAACAAATAATCGTAATGAGCAAGGCATCTAGTAAATCCATCATCATGCATGGGCAAGGAAGACAAACAAAATGTGCTGTATATGCAGGGCTGTGGAACAGATAACTATGGCATGGGCTCTATAAGGGTCATCCCCGCTTTGTAACCCAAATTCCAACAAACATAAAAAGTTCAGAACTTTAGATACTAGAAAATACTGAATAACATTTTGTTCATCCTCGATAAACAGGAATAGGGGTAAATGCCAGCCAAAAACTCGACACCACTATGCTCATGCTAAAGCACAACAGCCAAAAACAGCCAAATTGCATAATAGGTGAAAGTGACACAAGTTACTTGTAAAGACAGACAAGTAATGAAGTAAACCTACCAGTAAAATTAATGTCACAAGAGTAGCCTTTCAATTGCATTGGGTCAATCTTATCTTTATCTGACTTGAATCTGTTCACTCTTGTTTGAAGTATTTGACAATTATCTGCCACGGATTCACCACCTACAACACAACCTCACATATCAAATATACTAATTATCAAATTTCCAGAATACCAAAATCTGTTGTATATTAAACTCCTGATAAACCTAAAAATTAAAACGCAAGCTTTTATTCTATGCCTCTTCTGTAGAAGAGTTTTAGAAAAGGGGAAATAAAGATAGAAATATGTTATTTCACACTGTATAACATGGTACAATTAAAGGGTGGCTTTTGTTTTATAGAAAAGACCAAATTTTCTAGAAATCATGTCACTCCATGCATTTTACAGCAGCAACTTGATATGCTACTCCTTATACCTTTTTTTTTTTAAAAAAAAATTAATTAATTTTAATTGAAAAATTCATGATTTAGAAGTTTTTCTTAACTAAATTATGTGACTGTGATTTATAAACAACTCAACCTTAAATCCAACTACACATTGTTGGCTAACAGAATCCTTTCTGAAATGAAATGGGATCGACCACATTTAGAGAAACACGCACCACTATTTCTGACAATGACAACTTCTCTATTATTTCCTTCCAATTTTTTCTTAACCCTGATTCTGTATAATATTGTACTTCAATTATACCCTCTTTCGCACCAAGCCATATGTCTATCTGTAAGGATAGTGAATCAAGCCATCTTAGTGAGTTCCTCATATCTTCACTTGTGGTTATTGTAGCCTTAAAGTGGATTCCCCATTTCCTGCCTAATCCACCTTCAAGCTGCCAATTTAAACCTAAACTTCCTCATTACCACAAAAATGCCATCATGCAGTGATCTTTAGTCTTAAATCGTTATGTGAGCTAATAGGCACCTCATTTTCTGTTGTTTGAAATAATGGAAAATAAAAATAGGCGTAAAAACCGTTTTCAATATACAATCGACTATCTCATTCATGATCAATCAATCAATCAATTCAGAAAGTTTATGACTTTATATTACAATTCATTAATATTTTTCATTTAGTTCTATCATCGGTGCTGTAGTTTTACCAGTTCTCGTTATTCTCCTTAGTCCTTACCCGTAACACCTTGATAAACAAAACCATAGACTGAAATGGACCTCAAGAAGCTAAATATTTCAAAGAAGATACTCTAAGCAAAGCACGGGCCACCGGGAGAAAAGGAAGTAAATTTCAGAATGATTAGAAGGACCCAGATAAGAAATGCATGAGTTAATATGCATTGAAATATACAATAGAGAAAAGAAGGAAACCTTTGGAAAAAGGAACAATGTGGTCGTACTCAAAGCAGAGGCAGCCTTGACAGTTGCAGAAACGCTTGCAAACAATATTGCCAGCAGCGTCTTTGCGCCACCTCTCTGGATGACGGCCAGGGACCATGTCAGCCTTGCTCCAGCAGATGCTCTTAGTCTTCTTGTCAAAGAACCTCAGTCTATTATCGTCGCCGTTACCATTAGCGCCGCCGCGGGAACGGTGTGGCGAGGAACCCATCCTGCTCTCTTTCCCTCTCTGATTGGTACAAAGAGAAGAGAGATCGGAGAGAGATTAGGAGCAGCAAAGCAAGGGAGTGGGGGCCAAGCAAGTGCGAGAGGTGAAATTTGTCTTCCACTTTCACTTTTCCATTTTGGGGCTAAGCTACCACTGTACCAGGCTTGGTCCACCGTCCACTTAGAGAGAAAGAACGCTAACAAGTGTTAATTTATCATAATATTTTGACACCTTTTTTAAGTCTTTTTTTTTTTTTTTGGTAATGATTTTTTTTTAAGTCTATTTAAGTCTTAATGACCGTCTCAGTTAACATATTTTTCATCTCTAACTTCTACCCCATTTTTCTAATGATGCCAAATTGTGCAAACTCTTCAATTCTTTCAGATTGTAAATATTTCTATCATACCGTTTTTTGAAAATCGTATAATAATAGATGTGATACTTTATGCACATATAACAGCCACAAAAAACAAAACTAAAGCAATTAAAAGTTAATGAACGAGACTGAAAAATGAGAACCAATTACCCTACAAGTATATTCAACTCCGGTATTCCATAAGAAAATGATATCACAGATTTTTGTTCCAAGATTATGCAGGAGGATTTGTATAGCAGTGTAGAGATGCCTCTTTTTCCTCCTCTCAAAACGCAACTAACCCAACCACATATAAATTTGGGAGGCTTCAACTATTCTCTATCATACGGCTAAAAACAAAACAAAAAATCTCTTTTATATGACATGTCTTGCTCGCACAACTTATAGCAAAAATTAAATAAATAAAATTAACGTATTATTGATAAAATGATATCTCTTACACAAAGTTACAGTTACAAATACTTTGACAACAAAACTCCTAAAAAATGTTAATGACTTCTCTCTAGCCCTTTCAGTCCCAGGAAAGAACCAAAACAAATGCTAGTTTCCCTCACAATAAGTGAATTCCAATTTTTTCCCCCTTCTGACCAATAATTACTATTATATATAATATTATATTATATTATATCACGTTATGATGCAATNTTCGGTCGCTGGAAAGAACCAAAACAAATGCTACTTTCCCTCACAATAAGTGAATTCCAATTTTTTCCCCCTTCTGACCAATAATTACTATTATATATAATATTATATTATATTATATTATATTATATCACGTTATGATGCAATCCTAGCATAGCACTAATAACGAACTTACTGGCCAAGTCTACAGAATGCAACATAAACTCATTAAAAATTGTCATCAAATAACCCTTAGTTATCAGATCATTTAGTTATAGTACTTACTAAGTTCTTGGAGTGTGATCAATGCTTATCAATTGTGATATGTGGCTCAATTTAGCCAAACTCTTTTTTTATTTCACACAGTCATTTCATCAATGCAGCAATGATAGAAGAAAATTTCCGAAAATGGACTCCAATTTGTTAAGAAAGTTTTGGGACAATATAAAGAAAAGTGTGATATAGTTTCTATCACCACCACATCCATAAACACCATTCGAAGGATTAAAATATATCAGCTTGGTCTTGAAAAAGACAAAGCTACAAGGGCTTACAAAAATATCTGGGCGTAAATGGAAACAACAAATCCCCAATAATTGAGGCAACTACTTTGGCCCAATGTCCTTCAGGGAACAAATCTGCTCCTCCCCCATAGCAGACATGACCGAAACAACAAGGTCCTTACCGCTTTCAAATCCTTCCTTTATCTGCGGAGGGAAATAAAGAAACAAGGAATCAATAAACAAGAGAACAGAAAGGAGCATGCCAAAATTTTGAAACAAGAAACAATCATTGAGGGCCATTAGCTTGCAGGCTGTGAATCAAAAAGAAAACAACACAAAGAAAGAAAATAGATTTCAACAAACCTGGGAAAGAAGACTGTCGTCAGTAGGAAGCCTCAGGTCATCCTTAGTGTTGCCATTTTCAGTCAGCAGACTCACCTATAACATCATTTAGAAGCAATGGTGCAATTAGAAACAAGAAGCAGGATAATTGAGAGGCGGAAAGAAATAGTTGACAGAAATTGCAACTCACAAATCCATCCTCAGAGATATCAATCAGCTGATAGTCAGTACGATTCACATGGGGAACCTGAAAACGGAAATTAATGATATCGCAAGCCAAAACAAAATACAGAAATCACGGAACTGAGAAAATGAAACCTAATTAAGTGCATACATCACAGTTGTGAGAAGAGGGAACAATATCCTCAAGCTTCTTGCCGTTGAAAATATCAATTCCAACAAAGTGGCACTTTGCATGACCGTGCTTACCAGTCTTGGAGGTTGAAACTTCAACAACCTGTTGCAAAGAACCAATGGAATCATGAAGCCAAGTAACAAAAGTGAACCCATCAACAACTATAAACATCAAAACTACAAACTCCAGAACCAATGTTTAGAAGATAACAAGTCAATCAACATTAATAGTATCTATCAAGTTAGAAACACCAAATTAGGACAAATAAACAACAAATTAACCACATCAGACTATGAACAATGACAATAACACTGAAAACGTATGGAAATGGCATATTGATGCATGTATCCTCAACAACACGAGAGGAAGCACAGATGCAACCAGAACAAAGTTTGTTACACTAAACGAACAACAGATTTATCATGATATAATATCCGGAATATTACTATCAGTGATCGAAAACGACGTCAAGCTATTCCAGTGAGAAAATTAGGCCAGCTGCATAATCTGTGGAGAATGAATTGACGGTATAGGATCTAAAACAACTGTCAACAATGAATAACAGTACAAAGAAATTCAGTCTCAAATCATCAAACACGTGATTAACAGACGCAAGAAAAACAATTGATAAATCAGGACCAAAACAATTATCATTTAGACATAAGAAAACTAGAAGGCATGATGGATTCTGATTACAAGCATGGTTGAAAAACATCACAAAGCTCCTAAATCACATTTAGCAAGCTTCAGTAAACTTGATAATTGATACACGAAATCACCGAATTCCTTCAAAATGAGCAGCAGAAAATCGATTCATTATTTGCTTAGATAAAAAATCCGCTTCCATTTCATAGATACCCGTTCTATCAAATATTAAACCAAACTCGAGCCATTACCAGGATAGAGATTCAGATTTTCCGGGAAAAAAAGTGAGGGAAAGCTAAGGGGAAACATGAGAGATCAACAGAAACAAGAGAGGAAAATACCTTGCAGGGGCGTCCCTTGATGACGATGTAGCCATTCTTGCGGATGGTGCCGGCCTGCTGAGGGTAGGTCTTGGAGGCTCCGGCATCGGCTTTGGACTCGAAGTGGTGCTCCTCGTCCGACATGATTCGACTCGTTCGCTAGCTCAAACTCACCGACTCAACTCGCCGACTCAGGAACCAGAGAAAATTGCAGAGACCCAGGGCGGAAGACGAAGACGAGAGAGATATATATAGATTTATATATTACTTAATATATTTCCCGTAAGTCAATCTAGGGTTTCATTTTTTGATTGTGCATATCTCGCATATCTTGTTGTGGGTCCATAGTCCTTTGGGACCGTCAGATTCAGTGTAGCACTGGCCGTTGGAATCTAATTTAAGTAAAAAATGAAAATCTAACTGCGTCAAATTGACGCGGCAGTTAAAGCTGTGGAATTGGGTTGGGCTTATTGAGTTGGCTTACCCTATTATGTAAATGAAATGAGTTGAGTTCATGTAAAATTAGTCTACTTAGAAGCAAATTTTTGAGCTAGTCCCATCTAAATTGCGGGTTAGAGGTGGGGGCCTATTGAGCTAGCCTGCCCATCATGTAAATGAAATAAGTAGTGTCGTGCTTGTTTGGTCAGTAATGGTGTTAATTTCAATTTTTAGTGATGTTTTATTGCTTTTTTTGTTTTTTTTGTGGACTAGCTCACTTAATCCACAATTCACTAATAAATTGAGTTGAAGTTTTTTCAGCCCGTCTTGTTCCGTTTGATGACCCGTCTCAATGATGTAGGCTGAGACGAGCTGACCCATCTTGAGAGCTTTAGTTATAGCCCATAAAAATAAAAATAAAAAACGTAAAAAGTGGATGCTAATGTTGGGTTTGTCCCAAACCGCTAATGGATTGGGCCAGAACGAGTAACGAATAACACAGGGCCAGGGCTTGTGCTCGTAAAACCTGGTTTCCCTTGGCTTCATTTTTCATTGAGCTGAAGAAAAAATCTTCAAGGTTGACAAAAAAATAAAAGAAGAGAAGAAATATTTTAAGAAACCACCAATTGAATATAATTGAAAAAAATCAATAATACTTTTTGTTTTATTAAAAATAAATATTTAGTCTCAAATTACATTGTGCAAATATGCATATAAAAAATAATATTACCATTGGCATTTTAGGTGGAAAAAATACAAAACAATACTACTAGAAAAATGACAGATAATATGATGCTTCCTTTCCACAGGAGTGCCTATCTAATTAGCAGTCCTTATAATAAATGCCACGTATTTAAGTAACGTGGTTAGTTAAGAAGTAGGCCAGGTAGAACCATCAAAGTGCAAAAGAATTGCCCACTTATTGTTGGGTGTACTTGAAGAATATGCACGTCTTTGGTGGAGGGTTCCTTTGTATATAATTCGAAAAGTAATAATATCTTTAGAGAAGGGTTCTCAAATCAACACTTGTATTGCAAAACCCAGAACCAACATATTTCATTATAATCACAATGTCACGAGTATAATTTTCCCTTCCTATGAAAAAGAAAAATTGTTTAATGGATTAAGACTATGCACATCATCCCTGATTTGATGACATAAACCACCTCAAAATTCTGTAACTTTGATGGCTTCACGAGGCATTTCATATGCATCTTTGGGCCTTGATTTCTTGAGAGCAGCAGTGTTGAACCATAGTTTGTCAGACTTGTAGCTCTCAACAGCTACACTGGTGACCTTGACCCACATCATAACCTTGGTCTTCATTCCATCTATAACAGTGAGCTTCCCCCTTGAGAGTGTTCCTTTTACACGATTTGAAAACCTTACAATGGATGAGTCCTTGAAGCACACCTCACAGGGAGAGGGCAGGTACACTATGAGCTTTCCTTTTGATTCATCAAATTCGTAACATGTTATATTGCAGGGGAACAGACCTGGAGGAAGGTTGTGCTCTCGTAGAAGATCTGGTAAGGCTTTCTCAGGCTTACCTTCAGAACAAGAGCACAACAATGGTAAGTGATGTTCTGTCTTCATGTATAATGACATTTGTCTTATGTTGTAATGGTGGTAGCCAGCTCCAAAGAACTATATAATTCTTTACAAACCCGTTGCTAATAAAACCGAAAGTGCAAAATCGGAAGAAAGTACTCCATACCTTTCAGCTTGTTGAATATACGTTTTGCCTTCTCCTCAACGGTATTTGACAAAGACTGGAATTGCAAGCTTGAAATAAGAATCACATCACTAAAAACTAACACAGAGTATATATTGGAAGAAGAAACATGTTCTTGTTTTGGTAAGAGCGTAAGAATAAAAAGAAAATCAGAACAAACCCAAATCGATTTCGTTTCAATAGTGAGTCCGAGTCACTAATTAAGGTGAATTTGCAATGCGGCTAGCCCTGTTTGACTCCCATCCTAAATCATTTTGTGGGTTCTTTTCCCATCTCAAGCAAGAATTTTACATCTCGCATTGAGACAATTTACACGAAATCAAACTACAATGTACCAAAAGGGTGAAGATTGAATTGCAAGCGCAAGACCCAAGAAAACCATTATCAGAAAAGCAAGATTTAGGAGAAGTGTGAGAGTGTAAAATATACAAGTTTGAACAAGGAGAGGGAAAAGAAATATTTTCACAGAAACAGAGAAAGGAGACAGAGAGAGAGAGGCATACAGATAGGTCGTCGGCAATATGGGAGATTTCTTCCTTGGCTTTCTTGGAGACCCAAAAGCTCCCCACTTTAGTGAGAGCTTTCTCCATTTCTATTCTACTTCCAAAATTCTCACTTCTCACTGAGAGAGAGGAAAGAAAGAAAGACCGAAAATATTGCAGCGAGATTATGGCTAGCTTAGCTATGAAGTCTTTGTATGCGATGCATCAGAATCAGAACTCTACTTGGCAACTAACAAGAGAGGCGCCTACACCAACCGTTTGCTTAAAAAATTTACCAACTTCAAATTAGAAATCCGTTTAAAAGAAGGGAAAATTAGTTCATCGTCGAAACCGGCACCCATTAAGGAAATTCTTTTAAAATTTCCACTATTTCAAATTGAGGTTAAACTGAAAATATGACTCGTTTCATTTATTTTGAAAATCTTTGGCAAATATCCCCTTCATAATGAATCTTTTGGAAATGTAAGTGCTAACATAAATAACAAATTTTTACTAATAAATATGTTAATTAATGTATAATAGTTTTATAGATTTTTTTTTTATATGAATAGTTTATGGAATTTACGGCTTATATGTGATATTGTAATTAACTTTCCTTATAATCCNGTTCATCGTCGAAACCGGCACCCATTAAGGAAATTCCTTTAAAATTTCCACTATTTCAAATTGAGGTTAAACTGAAAATATGACTCGTTTCATTTGTTTTGAAAATCTTTGGCAAATATCTCCTTCATAATGAATCTTTTGGAAATGTAAGTGCTAACATAAATAACAAATTTTTACTAATAAATATGTTAATTAATGTATAATAGTTTTATAATTTTTTTTTATATGAATAGTTTATGGAATTTACGGCTTATATGTGATATTGTAATTAACTTTCCTTATAATCCAAATAGCAACTTCTATGAAGTTATGATTATGGTTTTTGAAAAGGTTGGTGATATCTCACACTTAAACAAGACGTTAATGTGCTATGTGAGCTTCGTGATGGCATGAAACAAGGTAAACAATCTCAAAGATTTGACTTACTGATAAGGATATAATAAATTTATATAAATTAATTAAAGTTTGAATTTTGGCCCCTCCAAAAAAAAATTTCCCTTTAATGCACGAAACCAATTTAAAAGGTACACTCTTAAAATTGCTTAAAAAATGACTTAATCTCCGTGCATAAAAACTAATTTGATAATACTTTCACATTGAAACAAAAAAAAATGAAACAAGGTAAACAATGACATTACACCTTCTATAAAATAACAAAAAAAAAATTGGTAACAATTCTATGGAACAATATAAAAGATATTGCTAAATCATTAAGTATGATTTAATAGTGATAAGTTTAATTAATTTGAAACTAGTTAAAAATTTAAACTTTCATATCATCATATAACCCCAAAAAAAAAAACTTTATATCAATTTCGTTATAATACTAGTTACAAATTTGTGTGTTATATTTCAGGGAGAATTATACTATTTTTGGTACTTGAAGTGTAGCAAATGTTTAAATATTCAGAGCAATTAAGCAAAATATTCTATTAGCAAAAAGAAAAAAATAAATAAAAACGTTTAAAGAGACCCTCAAGCAGAGCACCTGACAAGCAAAGCCAACAGACCAATCGATTATTCATGAAAAACGAAGAGAATTTCAGAGTCATACTCATAGCGTCCGTAATGCAGCCAATGTCTTGTTCCGATCACTTCGAAGTGCAACCCAATCGGATATGACTCTTCTAACCCCTCTTCGGCCGTGACAAAATTATCTACCTCGATTCCTCAGAAAACAAAACCCAATATTACAACTTCGAAAACAATGATCCTTCGTAGAAATTTCCATACCTTGTCTTCGTTAACTGGTACATGTTTCTCTTCTCTGATTTTTGCTATTAAGCAAACGGGACGTGGAATTAGAATTTCTGAAGTTTCTGGGCATTGTGAAATTGTATAGTTACTATCCCAAGACAAATGTGTAGTAGTAACTTGGATTGATTTTAGTAGTTGACAATGACTTCGTTTCTTCATTGTAGTCTAAGTGTACCTGTAAAATGCTTGTATAGTTCAGGCATGTAGTTTGTTTGTTCATTGTGATTATGACTTTAGTCATTGACGTTGTTTTGAGATTATATACGTAACATGCTTGTATGGTTCAGATTTTTGAACCAACTCTGTGACTTCAAACTATTTCTTTCAGAATTATAGTTTAGTGTGTCCAGCCACACGGGTATTTTTGGGCTAAATATGATTATCTTTTTCTGCATTATTGCAAATATACTGCATTAGGGACCTTAAATTCCTTCTTGTGATAAATCTAATATATGCGGCATCGATCAATAGAGACCCATTTAGGGTGAGTTTGGCAAGGGGTTAAGACCGGTAAAATCTTAAGGGAGTTTGTGTTAAAGATCACTCCATAAATCAGTCTTTACCACCTTACCCAACTCACCCATAGTTTGATATATCTTGTACATGCTCTTCTCTCTCTCTTTTTTTTTTTTTTTTTTTTTTTTNCTCTTTTTTTTTGTTTTCTTCAAGTAACTGCAATTTGGAATATGTTTATATTATTTTTCCTTCCTTTTATCATAAAAGTTATATGATTGAATTCAAACATAATTTCCTAACTTTTGATTGAATCTATGAAAAATCTGTTGGCGAGTTCCATCTCTGACCTTCTATCTACCTTGCCTTTGTGGCATGGTTGTTTGTTTGTGTCTGTGCATGATAAATATGGAGTAGATTGTGATTACCCCAACTAAGTTTGTCTTTGATTTTTTATTTTATTTTATTTTTGGTTACAGATTATGTCTGGGATATTGAGGAGTGAGATTGATACTAAACCAATTGAATCAGTTCGGACGGCCCTCACCATGTTCGAAGATAAAGGTGATCAGATTCAGAAGAAATATCAGGCTAAGAGGAGTGTGGTAAGATCATTTAAGAATGTAACTATTTAGAACTCTTTTAGTTATATGAATGTTGCACGTTGGAGTATCATGAGTCAGTTTCAATACACTTCTAAATAACGAGGTTAGAATATCAGTCTCTCACACTGAGGTGGATTTGATCCATTCATAACAGAATTCTACACATTCTGATATGAGCAATTGAATGCTGTTTGAGTGCATGAATGTGTGTATGATGGTAATGACATTGCTATATTTTTGTGTCATTACATTTCTTTTCATTTTCACCAGCGTGAGTGCGAGAAAGATCTTGAGGAAGTGTCGAAGGAATTTGCTAATTGTAAGGTACAATTGGAAGCAAAGAATGCTGCTTACATGCAAGCACTTCTTAAGGTGGAACACTACCAAAAGATGACTTATGACTTATCCACCCTGCTGAAAATGTCGGATATGGAAAGAAAAAAATACACGAGTGTGTATGCAGAGGCCAGAGCTCGCATAGATGAGCACGAGTCCAAGATGAAAGAGATGGCTGATCAGCTTATGGAAAATGACAAGGTCCGGGAGCAGCTTTTGCGTGTTTTAAGTGATTTGAAGGCCACGCAAAGGGATCTGCTTAACAAAGAAACACAACTTGCTGCTGCTAGAGATTCACAACTGAAGGCTCTATCACAGGCAGAAAAGATGGAAACTGCCTTTAACACGGGAAAGGAAAAGAAAGAAGAGCTTCTACGGCAAGTCAAGGAGCTTAATGAAGCTATTCTTATGTCAAAGCATGCTGCCTTTAGAGCAGAGAAGGACAAGCATGCTATGCTGTCCCAGAAAGATGAAAAATTTGAGCTAGCAACAATAGCAACTTCTCAAGCCAAAAAACAGTTAGAACATATGAGAAAGCAAGTAGAAATCATGCAGGGATCAGAAAATCAGTTCATGGAAAAGTCTATGCAGCAGGAATTTATTGACATGGAGCTAAAGGGAAAAATGATCATGGATCAAACTGTGTACATAGAGGCATTAGAAACAGAATTGAATCGCTTAAAAAAGGAACTTACGGATGCAAAGAAGGAAGCAAATGGCTTGAACATTAATATTGAATCACTCACAGGTGAGTTACAGAAGGCCAAAGCAGAGATGAACATGATTAAGGAGAGAGAGGTTGAAGCACAGGTTGAGACAGCACTCCCGAAATCTCAGCTTCACAAAGGCAGGTCAATGTTTCCAGGCGCTGAGGCAGAAAAAGTTGAGAAGCGGAATCATAGAATAAAACAAAAGGAACATGGGGTGGCTGATAAAAGTGGAAATCTTTCACAAGTGGCAGAAGTTTCTCAAACTGATCACTTAAAGCCAGAATCTGAAGATAGAAATTTTGATTATTACAGTGACCATATTACAATCCCACTGAAAGAATATAAATCCTTGATTAGAGAGGCTGGGAAGGCAAATGAAGTTCCAGCATCGGTGGTGGAAGTTGGAAGCCAGTCAGAATTAGCACACTTGAAAAAGGAGTTGGAAGTTGCTGCAGTGAAAATTGGGGAGCTCAGGGCTCGAGCAGAACAAGCTCTCAGGAGGGCTGAGTTAGCTGAGAAAGCTAAAGCAGCATTAGAAGATAAATTAAAGAGAGAGCATGAACAAAGGCAAAGAAGGAGGGCTGCTCTAGCTGCACTTAAGGAGGAATCTACACCGAAACCATTTAGTCCTTCCTCATCAGATGCAACACCTGCATCATACCAGCCATTAGGTAAGGTTCTCAATATGAAATTCTAGAAGTCTTGCTGAGACAGAATCTAGGTAGTTCATGAACTTACTACTATTTTGTTGGTCATATTGTATTTGCAAATATGTATACATTTGTAGGAGTTCAGTGAATGTTTCTTGGCGCTGTTGATATCACAGGTGATGCCCATTAGTCATTTTGGTTGTATTTCTGTCTGAATATGAGTACTCATCAATTACACTATTTTTTTTTTGGCTGATTCAATCAACCATAATAACTTATCCAAGGTCTTGCCTCATGGCGATCTAAGCCTGTCTTTTTATGCATCTCACAGAGGCTGAAGGGCTTTTCCAGCCATAAGGCCCAATGGGCTTTAGACAAATTAACAAAATAACAAGCCTGGGTTGATGCTGGAAATTGAATCCTGAACTCACGTCTGAACATGCTTGTGGGTTTTGGCAAAAAAAGAAATGCTTGTGGGTACAACCAGCTGAATTAATTTTTAGAGAAACTAAGTCATTCATCTATTTGCACATCATTTTAGACACATGTTTGTATCTAAACTAACACAATCGTATTAAAACTTTAGTTTAAGAACTGTGCACATTAGGTTACAACTATTTTTTTTTTTTTTTTTTTGCTGTACTACAACCCATTTTACGGTCTTATTACATATAGTTGAGGTCATGATATTCATCAAACAACATATTTTGGTTACTGTGTGCCAACCATCATTTTTCCTCCTTTAAAACTTGGTAATGCTTGTGATCCTTTCCTCATGACTCGTGGTTCTCTCATAAATTCTTTGATCTGCATAGTTATGTCGAGCAAGTCAGACACACCACTTTATTTTTAGTCTTTGGTTCCCCCATTTGACAAGGAAAAGCATGACAACACCTTCTGGGAAAGTTAATGGGCGACGACAATGGAAACACATATTTGATTTGTGGTTTTCATTTTCCAGAATTGTATGCTGGTCAAGTGCTAAAAATAGACCAAGGCACTACCTTGCTCGTGTCTAGAAAACACTCACAAATTTCATTTCATTGCATATTGTCAACAAAAAAAACCTCCAAAGTCCATATTTTTCTATTAACGTGTTTTACGTCCAAATATTTATTATGACATCTTGTGAACCCATTTATTGAAAATTTCTACTGAATCTATGTAAATTAAAAGATTTAATTACAATTTTGGTCTTTTTATTTTAACAATTTGAATTTTTTGGTCCCTATTGTTTAAAATGAAACTATTTAATCTCTATATATTCATAAAATATGTAATTTTAGTCCTTTTGTCTTTAAGCCAAAATTTCTTAGGTCTATTTCAATGTGTAAAATTCTCTGATTTATAATTTCACCGTTTATATTGAAGAGATACGTCTTGTGAACATCCTACAAAATTTCAGCTCGATTTAACAGTAAATGAATTTAGATATGTTGTTAGATGAAAACTTCTAATTTTAATATTTTGGGCTATGTCCCACCATTAGATCGAGCTGAAATTTTGTGAGAATATTCACAAGATGTAACTCTTCAATCTGAAGAGTGAAATTGTGAATTTGAGTACTTTACACCTTAAATTAGATTTGAAAAATGACTGAATGATCAAAATTACATATTTTATAGATATAGATGGACTAAATTGTTCCCTTTTAAACAAGAGGGACCAAAAAAATTAAATTATTAAAATAAGATGACTAAAATTACAATTAAGCTAAATCACGTAGATCTCCTTGAATTTTGATGAATTTACGGGAATATAAACCTCATGTTTTTTAAATTACAGAAGCCTCCCTTTAAATACAATTTTTAAGGAAAGGTTATGTTATACTAAAACTACAAAAACGATAGTTATTTGTAACTTGTAAGATNTGTAACTCGTAAGATTTTTTTTAAAAAAAAAATGGGGTGTTCATTACGCTAAACTATAAAATAAGAAAGAATTATATAATTTTTTAAACAATAAAATCAACAGTGATCTGTATAATTTTATCGAGGGTCAAACCTCATAAAAATCAATATAATTTACTCAAAAATATATATTCTATTTTGATGTATGATGGACATAGTTGAATAACAATAATGTGTGAAGCCGTAAGCAGATTTTGTTTCATTTGCAAAGGTCATGGATCTCATGGTCAAGAATTTATATAATATTACACGTGTGGTGATAAGAGTTATTGTCCAATCAAAGGCATCTATTTTTTAAGATTGTACACCTCAGGAATATTTCCTCCTTTATAAAACCCAATGGTCTAAATTTGTGTGCACGTGGGTAGGGTGGGCAATTGGGCAAGGTACTATATGCCGACCAAGATTCAAGATTGTATGAAAAAACAATGATGTTTCAAATTTTCAATTTAACGTGAAATTTGGGTTATTGACCTAAATAATATAAATTTGTAAATTATTTTTGTAAAAGGAACAATTTTTAAATTATTTATTAAATGTGATAGTTTTGATTATTTTAATGGAGCACGGTAAATATGTTAAATGAGAGAAAGCATATAAAAGAGAGAAACACTATATTGCATCTAACTCAAATATTGTGAGACCTGCAATTTATTTTTTATGAACAGTGAACATGCTAAACCTTTTTTAGTGTGTTTACTATTTACGGGGATTCTATGATACTACGTAAATATGTTATACTACACTGACGTGGCAAACATACATAATTTTTATATTTTATTATATAAAATATAATTTATTTAATTTTTTAAATAAATTTAAAAATAGTTAATTTGTACACATGTCATTCATTTATTGGTTATTCTTATGTAGTATGACATACTACATAAATATTAAAAGTATCTAAGAAACCTCCTACTATTTATTATTAAAATTGTCCTATTTTGATAAATAGTTTAGAAAGTGTCAATTTTGTGTAAATCATTTTTAAATTTATATTATTTAGGTCAATTTGTCAAAAATTTGACCATAAATGTCTTATTGAGACTTTCTTTTATTTTCTTGCTTAATTTTTCTCCTAACGTGAAACTGCTATTAATTCCTAAAGACGTGATTTACTTTTCTATTAAGTCTATTAACAAAACACGTGATTTGCTTTTCTTTGGTTTGGTAGTGAAGTTGGGTTAGGCACATATCTGTTGACCAGCTTTGTTGTTAACTAATCAAATTTCGCTTCTGAGAACCCATAGAACCTTTAAACTTGTTTGTGTTATAGACAGGCTCATAGGCCTCTAACTATTTATAGAATAAATAAATGCAGTGTCTGGATTATTATGGCTCTTTGTGGAGAGATAAGATCAATAGGGTTGGGATGAGTTAGGAACACAAATTAGGTATTAGGTCAATGGATGATTATCCTATGGTTTTGAGAGTAAACATTAGAAGTTTATCATGACGAGGACAAAAATGATAATGTAGTTGTAAAAAAAAAAAAAAACTAATTTAGTTTTATATAAATTAGGACTAGTTGGGTTATTTGATAAGGGGAGCTTACGTATAATATCTTATTAAAATAATAGAAAAGAAAAGGAATTAATGCGAAAAATAAATAGAGGATAATTTATTATTATATTTTTTGGTGGCTTGCATTTTCTTAATCGATCGGTATTATTATATCTGGTTAGTCAATTCTGTGTCGTTTGGCCAGAAAAAATGAACGTTTGCGTGCGTGCGTGGCTTTAATACAAAATACAATGACTTTGATTTACAAGGATTAGTTTGACACGCATTTCTTTGTATTTTACTCCAAGTTTTGATTTGGTGTCTCTGTTTTGAAATATTTCACATAATTCTTATACTTTTTTTTTCACGTGAATTCTTATACTTTTAAACAATATTAAAGGTTCAAAGGTAAAAGGATTAATTAAATAAATATTTGAATTTATATATTAAATTAAATTTGAATGTAAAATATAGGAGCTAAAATAATAATTTAAACATAGTCTTGGCCTAACCAACAATTCAACTAGTCTACAATTATTATATGCAAATATTTTGTAGAAAATTTTAAGAACTAAACATACGGTTCAAAAACTGGTGTTTCTTAGTTGTGTAATTTATTCATAATTTGAATTGACTTCGTCTTTGCATGATGATTGTTTTTGTGATGTAATACAAATCTTCAAGGAAAAAACAAAATAATTATATCATTCCTCCATTTAATTATCTATACAATTAAAGTAAAAGTTCCATCTCAATATATTCTTTGTCCACATATTCCAAGTAAGACTATTAGTACAAACATATTGTATGCTATATAACCTCATCAAATAAATCTATAGCAAATGATAACTTGAATGTCCATATCATGAACTTTCGAGTATTACCTAATGCAAATTTAAAAGAAGACATAAACACAAAAACAATTTAATTATTCTTTTATAAAAACAAATAACCTATTAATTTGACTAGGGAGGCAATAGTTGGAATAATAATGATATGAACAACCCAACAATCCATACCTTAGCTACCTCATCTATAATATCAGATCTCACAGACAAACACAGTCCTCACTTTGACTAAGGTTTTTAATAAGATTTTTTGAGGATCAATACATTTAAGAAAGAAAACGACACTGCGTTCAATAGATGGTACCCGTTAATTGCTTCATAATTAGCTTAATTTACCGTAAAGTCAAATTCAATAATGTGACGTGCGTCGTTAACCACCAACCATTCATTGGTCTTTGTTCAACCATAGCTTAATTGGGATTAGCCAATCTCAATTTAATTAACCCTTGAAAAGTGAGCGTGACAAGGACCATTTTCTAAAACTAATGTGTTTTGGACCACACTTTTAAGGGAGATTCTGTGGTTAGCTTATACAGAAAATAACGTAAATTATAAAAAAGGAATCCAAAAACTATGACAGAGACATCATTTTCTTTTGACCATTTGCTATTGGATAAATTATTGATATAGACACAAACGTCATTCATGTGTTTTAAAAGTGCACCTAGATAGAGTTGATATTTTTTGAAAATTATAACGTTAATTTTTTGTTTTCAAAAATTTATATATGGATTATACTAAATCNGAAAATTATTACGTTAATTTTTTGTTTTCAAAAATTTATATATGGATTATACTAAATCATATTTGCTGATGCTCTTGTAACTAAGGACACATTATATTTTCGGAGTAAGAAAATTAAAACGAGAGGAGAGTTAGAGTAAAAGCAACAATAGGAAGATAAGAGCTTTTACATCTCTTCAATTTGTGTACTTTAAAAGAGCCAATTAAAAAGTTAATTCATATTTTTATTGGTAAAAAATTTAAAATAACAATAAAATTGAGAGTTCAAGTTTTCATGTGAATAGAAATAAAGTAAAATTTAAATAACAATAAAATTTTCGGAGGGATTTTGTTAATTTAGATGCATGTTGAATATTAGGCAGATATTTATTGTGTGTTTAATAACTGTATATAATATATATTTTTTCAAAACTATTATTTTACAGTTGAAAAGATTTAAATTTAAGATAGAAAATAAGGATCAGCCTTAAGATCTTCTCCTCAACTATACACAATATCTACACTATTGTGTTTCTCAATAGTAAATAGTTAAANGGGATTTTGTTAATTTAGATGCATGTTGAATATTAGGCACATATTTATTGTGTGTTTAATAACTGTATATAATATATATTTTTTCAAAACTATTATTTTACAGTTGAAAAGATTTAAATTTAAGATAGAAAATAAGGATCAGCCTTAAGATCTTCTCCTCAACTATACACAATATCTACACTATTGTGTTTCTCAATAGTAAATAGTTAAATACTACGTAGTGTACAAATGCCACATAAAGAGAGTTAAGTGACTCTAAGCAAATTGCAATCAAAGCAATCATCACATCCAGTCCTTAATTCTTAATGCCTTTGACTTGTCTTAATCCATTTGGCCCGACACACGGGGCATGAAGCTTTTGTCACTTTCTTGGATTGGATTGCAGTTTAATTTTGTCTCTTCCACTCTTTTTTTTCTCTTTGCTTTTGTTTGTCTTTGACCTTTTAATAAAGAAGTTTTTTTTAGATATTTTTAGTATTTATATAATATGTTATATTATATAAAAATAATTAATAAATAAATTATATGTGTACAAATTAACTGTTTTTAAGTTTATTTAAAAAATTAAAAAAATTATATTTTATATATAATAAAATATAAAAATTATGTATACTTATCACGTTAGTATAATATGACATACTTACGTAGTATTATAGAATCCCGTTTAACATATTAAAAAGTAAATATAAAATCTAAGGACTTGTTTGTTTTAAGAAATTTTTTTATATATTTTTTTAAAAAAATATGTTTGCTGAAGTTTTTCTATTTCCATTTTTAAAACACATCTCTGTGACTTATCTTCTCCGCATCAATCTTTCCTCTTGCTAACAGATTCTCTTCACCGCAATGCAATCGACTGAGGCAGCAGCATCTGCTGAAAATCCAATTCCAGTGCCATACCAAATATCTTGAAAATCAACAAAATTGATGGAAGGGATGAGGAATCGGATGAAGAACGCCAATGACGGGATCCTAGCATGACCAACCCCCTTTTCACTAAGGGTCTGTTTTGGAGTTTTTTTGGAGGGGAGAGGAGAGGAGAGGAGAGGAAATGAAAGGAAAGGAAGGGAAGGGAAAGATAGAGGTTTTCCTCTCCTTTGTTTGGATGATTAAAATGAGCAAAAATAGAGGAAAGAAAAAGAAAGAAAGAAATAAAAATTTACAATTTTACAAATTTATCCTTTATTTATAAAATAAATGTATTCAATATAAAATTTAATAATGTTATCTAAATAGTGTTTGAAATTTTTTTTGAAAAAATAAATAGAAGTATAATAGTAAACTACTCTTTTTTCTCTCCAAACTCTCTAAATTAGGAGAACACAAAAGTGATGCAAAAAAGGAATGCAAAGATTTGAGATTATCCCTTGATTTCCTTTCTTTTTTTAATCTTGAATTCCCAAACAAGGGGAAGGACACATTTACTCATTTCCTTTCCTCTCCTTTCCCCCCAAATTTAACTCCCAAACAAACCCTACAATTCGTAGTCTTTCCTTCACTCTCCACCAATTCCTCACTCTTCCCCTCACTACTCACTTTATCAGTCTCCAAATTCGATTCCCCAACACCACTCTGCAACTCAATCTTCGAACCTTTCACATCAATTCCATCGACCCTAAGTTCTTTTGAATCTAAAACCGAACTATCTTCCATTAAATTTAAACTTTCCACATCAGTTTTATTAACACCCAATTCCGAATCAACGCCGAACCGATACTTGTTACAACGCACCTACAGACTACAGTGCATCTGAGTCCTCTAAAACTCACTGCAGAGAAATTGTTCTTCTGGCCACCGCCATTGATGTTGCCCTGTATGGTTTCATTGGTGCTGGTGTTAGAGAAAGTAAAGAGGAGCAGAGAGGAAATTGTGGATTTGCAACTGAGTGGATGGGATTATGGAAGGGATTCATGAGTTTGGATCTGTTTCTGCAATGGAGAGGATGAGAAAGAGAGATCTCATTGAAAAATAAATAAATAAAATAAGTTAATAAAATTACAAAATTACCACCAGTCATAGGTAAAAACACTGAAAACATCTTCTTTACGTTTTCAGTTTACAGTGTATTTTAAGAAATGTTTCCAATAAAAATATTTATTATTTATTAAACCAAATACGTTTTCAAATTTGATTTTCATTTTTACTGAAAATGAAAACAAAAAATAACTAAAATAAATTTTTGTAAATTGAATTATCGAAAAATAAAATATTTTGAATATATGCTTTTATAAAAACTTATTTTCAATATTTTGAAATAAAAAAGTAGAAGAATGTGACGTAAAAGAAAAGGACAGTTTAGTTTATTGCTCCGGTCTTGATTGAAATTTCAAATTTGTATCATTCCAATATATTACCAGACTTTTCGTCTTTTGCATTTATAATATATTTGAAAAAATAAATAATAAATGTAAAATATTCATTACAATAAGAAATTAATCCAGTGTAAGGTCCCTTTCCCTCATTTACTTGCCTTTTAAAAGGATATTGATCGCTTTCCCTAATTCAGGCTGCATCATTAGTGACATTTACATGAGTTTTACGATTCTGGTTTTCTCTTTAGTCACCAACTTTAATCAGAAGATCTTATTAAGTACAAATAATTTCTTAATATTTTTTATTGTTCATACTTACTGCTGATATGAAAGTATATGAGTAAAAGATTATTTTAGTCCTTAAAAAATTAATTAAAATAGTCTTTTCAAGAATTTAAGTGATAGCAAAAAAAATAACGTGGAAGCATTTTTAAGCGTTGTGGTCCCACTTATTTTAGCCTATTCTAAAACCATGGGTGTTTCTTAGAGCTCCCTCATCTTAATTCTCCAAATCGTAGCCAATTTTTCCACGAAATTCATAAAAGCATCTAACCAACAAAGAAAACGGGGATGTCATTTTCTCACATTTTCTTTTCCGTTTAACCATGATACCCTTCGATTACAAAGAACCTAATCTACCAAACATGATGAAAAAAGAAAAACAAAAGCAAAAAAGAATAAAAACTAGCACAGATGAGATCATCAGAGCGTATGACTATGCCTATTTGGGTATTGTATTGGGTCAAACCCGCACGAGCCAGCCAATATTCGCCGAGCCGGACCAGCCGGTCAGCAACGGCGGCTCGACCGTCCCTCCATTCTTTAAGCCTTGTGAGTTTCTTCCCTGTGAATTCAACAAACAATTACTAGACAAGTATAAACACATAACTGATTTGACACTGATGAACAAACAGCATCAAGCAACATTAATTAAAGTTTCATTTGTTTGAAACCTTTAACATTTTGCAGAAAACGGAAACAAGGATACAAAGCACTCTGTTCTAGGTTCAACTTTGTCTACCAACAACCACTGCACTCCAACAGACATCCTCCTCATGAATTCAACTTTCTCATATTTTTTAACCCGTTAGAGCTCCATTCTCGATTCATCCGTTTATGAGTTTTTCAAAGGAAGAAAGACAAGTAGCAGAGGAGAAGGAGGAGGTGGAGGAAGAAGAAGAAGAAATTCATAAATGTCAGAACTTGAAACTGATTCCTGTGGCTTCCTATTAATCTTTTTCTTAATCCTTTTTTCAGGTACTAATACAAAACTATCTCTTTTGGGTTAAATTCCTTATGGGTTTGGCATATTACCCAGATGCTCATAATTATTTGTTTATTGATGATGATCATTGAACTTTATTTTGTATTCATAGCAGATATATATGTCTTGTGTTTTAAGATTCTCTAGACAGTTTTTGGGTATTATTTTATTATGGGTTTTTCGAGGTTGATTCTGTCTACTATGTTGTCGTTTGCATTAATCAAGGCAATTCTGTTTCTGTTGATTTTCACAGGTAAGATTGTTGCTGGGGATTCTCTGGACACAGATAAAGCAGTTCTGCTAAGGCTGAAAAGTTATCTCGACAATCAAACTCTGATAGACAGGGGAAGATACATAGACTGGGACAAGAACAGCCCCAATCCTTGTCAATGGCCAGGAATCTCGTGCAGCTTCATCGGAACGACGCGGAGGGTAGTCGGCATAGACCTCTCTGATAGCAATATCTCCGGTGAGATATTCCAAAACTTCTCGCAGCTCACTGAGCTCACACACCTTGACCTCTCCCAAAACACGCTCGGTGGAGCAATTCAACCTGATTTAAGGCAGTGCCAGAAGCTCGTGCACCTCAATCTCTCGCATAATATTCTAGGTGGAGAGTTGAATTTGACTGGCTTGACGAGCTTACAATTACTGGATTTAGCAGTCAACAGGTTTACTGGGGAACTTGGGTTGAATTTCCCTGCCATTTGTGACAATTTAGTCACTTTGAATGTTTCCGGGAATAACTTCACTGGTGGGATTGATAAGAGCTTTAATCAATGTTGGAAATTGCAGTACTTGGATTTGAGCACCAATAATCTCAGTGGGGATATATGGATGGGATTTGAGAGGCTGAGAGAGTTTTCAGTTTCAGAAAACTATCTCAGTGGGTCTATTCCATCGTCAGCTTTTAATGGAACTTGTAATCTTGAAGTTCTAGACCTGTCAGAAAATGGGTTTGTTGGTGAGGCCCCGAAGGAGGTTGCAAACTGCAAGAATTTAACAAATCTGAATATTTCTGGTAACAATTTCACTGGAAGTATTCCCATTGAAATTGGTTCGATTTCAAACCTCGAAGCATTGTACTTGGGGAACAACAGTTTTTCAAGAGAAATTCCAGAGACATTTGTCAACTTGACCAAGTTGAGGTTCTTGGATTTGAGCAGAAATGGCTTTGGCGGAGAGATACAAGATACATTTGGGAAATTTAAGCAGGTCAAGTTCCTTCTCTTGCATTCAAATTCTTACACCGGAGGATTACTTTCCTCGGGAATTCTCAAATTGCCAAACATTTCACGTTTAGATCTCAGCTTCAACAATTTTTCAGGTGAATTACCTGTTGAAATCTCCCAAATGTCAAGTCTCAAGTTCTTAATGTTAGCCCACAATCAGTTCAGTGGACATATTCCAAATGAATTTGGAAACTTGCCTCACCTGCAGGCACTTGACCTCTCATCCAACGCGTTAAATGGGTCAATCCCACCAACCCTTGGAAAGTTGAATTCTCTCTTATGGTTGATGCTTGCAAATAATTTATTAACTGGCGAAATCCCGCGAGAGCTTGGAGACTGTACAAGCTTGTTATGGTTAAACCTTGCAAACAATAAGCTCTATGGAAATTTTCCTTCTGAATTGACAACAATAGGAAGGAATGCCATGGCCACATTTGAATCAAACCGGGAAAATGACAAGATTACTGCTGGCTCAGGTGAGTGCTTAGCAATGAAGAGATGGATACCAGCAGATTACCCTCCATTCAGCTTTGTGTATAGCATTCTTACAAGGAAAAATTGCAGAAGCATTTGGGACAGGTTGCTTAAAGGTTATGGCGTTTTCCCAATCTGCTCATCCGGATCCACTTTCCGGTTACTCCATATATCTGGTTATATTCAGCTAAGTGAGAACCAGCTCACTGGTGCAATTCCTTCAGAAATTGGGAACATGCAGAACTTTAGCATGTTGCATTTCGGCTTTAACAAATTCTCAGGGAAATTCCCCCTTGAGGTGGGAAGTTTACCACTTGTAGTCTTAAATATCACCAGAAACGGGTTTTCAGGCCAAATTCCGACAGAAATTGACCACTTAAAATGTTTGCAGAATCTCGATATCTCTTACAACAATTTCTCTGGGACATTTCCCAGCTTGAACAACTTGACCGAGCTTAGCAAATTCAACGTTTCATACAATCCCTTGATATCTGGTACAATACCACCTACTGGGCAATTAGCTACTTTTGAGAGAGATTCCTATTTGGGCGACCCCTTATTGGACCTTCCAAAGTTCATTGATAATATCACAGATGAGAAAAATTCGACCTTTGACAGAGATCTGAAAAAGCCCAACAAGTTGTCTGTGTTTTTGGTGTTTCTAGCTCTAACTCTGGCTTTCATGGTGTTTGGGCTTCTGTCTCTTATAGTCTGTTTATTGGTGAAAAGCCCATCAGAGGAACCAGGATACCTCTTGGGGGATACAAAATCCCGGCAAGATTCCGGCAACTCCTCGCCATGGTTATCAGACACTGTTAAGGTTATCCGCTTGAACAAGACGGCTTTTACACATGCTGACATTTTGAAAGCTACAGGAAATTTCTCAGAGGACAGAGTCATTGGAAAAGGGGGTTTTGGAACAGTGTACAGAGGAGTATTCCCTAATGGGAGAGAAGTGGCAGTGAAGAAGCTCCAAAGGGAAGGACTTGAAGGCGAAAAAGAATTCCGAGCTGAAATGGAAGTTCTTAGCGGAAATGGGTTTAGTTGGCCTCACCCCAACCTTGTCACACTCTATGGGTGGTGCCTTGATGGTTCTGACAAGATACTGGTTTATGAGTACATAGAAGGTGGAAGCTTGGAGGATCTTGTGACTGATAGAACACGGTTCACATGGAGGAGGCGTTTAGAAGTGGCAATTGATGTGGCCAGGGCCCTACTCTATTTACACCATGAATGCTACCCTCCTATTGTGCACAGAGATGTGAAAGCTAGCAATGTGTTGCTAGAGAAGGATGGGAAGGCCAAAGTTACAGACTTTGGTCTTGCTAGAGTTGTTGACGCTGGAGATAGCCATGTTAGCACAATGGTGGCTGGCACGGTGGGCTACGTTGCACCGGAATATGGACACACATGGCAAGCCACCACAAAAGGGGATGTGTATAGTTTCGGAGTGTTGGCAATGGAGCTAGCAACAGCGAGAAGAGCAGTGGATGGAGGGGAAGAGTGCTTGCTGGAATGGGCTAGAAGAGTCATGGGTTATGGAAGGCATGGGTTTAGCAGATCTGTGAATGTGATACCAGTTTTGTTGATGGGTTCTGGGCTTGTTGAGGGGGCAGTGGAGATGGGTGAGTTGCTAAGAATTGGGGTAAAGTGCACGGCGGAGGCACCGCAGGCTAGGCCTAACATGAAGGAGGTTCTGGCTATGCTCATCAAGATATACAATCCCAAGGGAGATTCAAGCTATGGATATCTTATTTAGTCAATTTCTGTCTAGCGAATTGATTTGGGATAACAAAAAATGTGCATAGTCTTTTCAAGTTGTAATATAGTCTAAATAGTAATATACGTCTCAAGCATAGATTTTGATGATATATATGATTCTTCTCTTGTACACAACCACTTCATCATTCTTTGTGTTGAAGAAGTTGCTCAATTTTGTTGTGTAACACTGTCAGTTCTCCTTGTGATTTTGTTTTTGTTTCCTCACTTGAGATTAATCTTGGTCACTGCAGTTCTTTAAGTTTAAATTTGCAAAAAGTTTTCTTTTGTGCAATCAGCGCAGAAGAATTAGCAGGGAGTGAAGCTGATCACAGAAAGTTCATCAACCATCTTAAGCTATTATCCTTATTAAACAGAAATTAACCTTATTGATTATAAATTTAGTTTCTCTTTTCATTTTTCCATCCCATCTTTTATAGACTCGTTAGTTGGACCCGAAAGGCTTGCGATCTTTTATGAAGTGCTTCAGTAAACAATTCTTCTGAAGCCTGTTTCTTCTTTCCTCTTACCCAAACTGGCATCCAGCTAGTAACCACTACAAACTATATAAGAAGGATTTAATGCTTACTAATACTTAAGGGATTTGTGCATTATATTCTTAAGTGAATAGGATGAAGCGTTTTATACCAGTTGGGTATCTCAGATGCAAATTTTATAATGCTTGTAGTTTAAAGCAAGCATTATTTAATTACAATTGATTGCTTCATAAGAAATCTCTATCATATATGATATCTTTCAAGACAATTAAGCATTCTGTATATCAAAGTTAGACTAAGCTCCACAGGAATAATAAGACCAAAATTCTCATTGATAGGACGTTCTGTACAAGAATTGCTAGAGCTTTCTGGCACTCGTTTTCACCACTTTTGGTAAACATCAGTACCAACTAATAGACAGAACCAGCAATTAAAAAAAGAAAAAACTAATATGCAGAAGGTAGCAACTGCATAATTATCATTTTATCAACCACTTAGGCATACGTTATATTAAGTAATTAGAGAGGATATGGTTAACCTATGCTATGGATCACATTAATGGTGAGTTGGTAAAAGGACAAACGAAATTTGTGTGCAAGTACCTCAGTAAGAGTCAGAATCATCCACTACTCATGAGCTATTTTTGGCTTGAAAGAGACGGGCTGTTATTGACCATAATGCCCCCAACGGTTTTGTTATGGTAACCATTTAACTCATTCAAAAATGATTGTGCACAAATTTACCAAAGAAATTTGCAATCCCAAAATGAACTTTACAGCTGAGCCATGAAAGGATTATAATGGCCAATGCTCTGTTATAGACCCCTCCCTGTTCTGCCAACGCTCACTCAAACATTGGCATTTGGCAGTGCCACATCCCTCTCAACATTCCAAGAGTCCTTCAACCATAATCGCTTCAAATACGGTGGAAAACTTGGACTTATCATATTGGCTGAGAAACACGGTTACCATCTAGAAATTTTCTGCTCATCTTCAACCGGGTAAGGCATTGTTATGAGATATCAGTGTTGGACTCATTTTGTTTTGTGCTTTTTGAGAAGAAGATAATCACCTAGTTGTTGCAACTAGCAAGTAATGGCGGTTGCAAATATACTTAATTTCACTGGCGTATAATTGTAATGGGTAATTGTTTTCTTGGATAAATATTCTTCCTTTCATATCTTCTTGTTTAGATTCACTTTCTAGGAAAAGAATTCTAGGGTTTCATTTCATTTTTACTGATATTGACTTTCTACAACTTCTCTTGACGGCGTAATTTGGTTTCCATTTATTGTATAGCATTGATCAGCTAGCATATTTAAATTACTACAAAAATATTGCATAGATTTTATTCATTGTATAGCATATTCATCATAACATCTATAATTATAGTGAATTGCCCCAAAAATCATGGCAGAGGAAGCAATTTAACTCATGAGATGGCTGATACGGAGGAGGAAAAGACAATGCCTTTGGAGCTTGCAATTCAAAGGGAGCTGGCATATCGAAGGAAGATAGCAGCTTTACGCTTGCATCCAAATGATAAGCCCATTAAAGAGGTTCTACCTTTGCAAGTGATATTTTAACCTGTTGTTGACACTATGTTTCTCTTTGCGTCTCTGACTTTCTCATATTTTTTCTTTTTATTTTTTAATTTCTGGGCATGAATTAAGCTAATTCTTCTTTTTGTCTACTGATCTGAATCGTTTGGAAGATATAGTGGGGCCTTGACAAGGCATTGTCGTCTTCAATTCTAGTTGTTATTGTTGAATGTGTTAAGTGTTTTCATCTAGAATCATGATGCAAGTATTATCTCAAAGTTTGTTAGGAAAATAATGAAAGCTACGTAGTCTTCTTGCTTGGCAAGATTATCATTCATCTAGCAGCAGAAAATTACTAAACTTTTTAAACAAAATAAAACTCAAGGATAGCACCAAACAGAAGATTTAATAAAGAGCATGAATCAATGTTTTTTGGAACTAAATATCAGAACATGACTAAATGTTGACCCGAGTCAGAATGATTTATCAACATATTAATCACATAAACAGTTCGAAGGTCAATGACTTTTCTTAATGGAGGATTATTATTTTCTTGTTACTTGGAAGGCAACGTTGGATTGCTTTGAAAATTTGAACACATACAGCTGGAATAGTTAGCAGTTTGTCATTCTTGTTTAGATTTTCAGTCTTACCTTCTACAGCATTTATTTTTCTTTAAATACTGTGCTGTGCCACTTTTTCTCTGAATATTCTTTTCAGGTTATTCCATCTAGTCAAGCTTCTCAGCCAATGCCATTGCCAGGTCCAAGTTCAATTCCAATTGCCAGTCCATGCCTTCCAGGAACTAAACGAAAAGAACCAACAAGTAGTGCTAATCATGAACCTCTGCAACATGAACCAAGAAGCAGTACTCATCATCCACCTCTGCAACGTGAACCAATAAGCAATACTACTCATTATCCTCCTCGGCAACATGAACCAAGAAGCAGTACTCATCATCCACCTCTGCAACATGAACCAATAAGTAGTACCACTCATCCTTCTCTTCTGCAATATGAACCAAGAAGCAGTACTCATCATCCACCTCTGCAAAATCCACGAGATAGCAATCTCAGTTACAAACCTCAAACAGATAATTTATACTGTAAAATCTGCCTAGTAACCTGCTCAAGTCCATTCAATCTCAAGCAGCATTTAAGAGGGCATAAGCACAGGGCTAAAGTGCAAGAGCAGGAGTTTATGCAAAAAGCTGGGACAGAGAACAAAAGCAATCAGAGGCATTGGTGTGAATTGTGTAAAATTGTTTGTATGAATGAAGACTTGCTCCAGATGCACTTTCGAGGTCAGAAGCACCAGGCCGAAGTGAAGAAGTTACAAATAAGCAAGCAAGGTGGAGTGATACCTAATCAGCGAAAATGGTGTGAACTATGCAACATATGGTGCATAGATGAATTTGCTTTCGGACAGCATCTTCAAGGTAAAAAGCACATCCTTCAACTGCATACTATGGAGATAGAAAAGACGGCCATAGAAGAGGAGGATATAATGGCATTGAATGGAAATATTGAGTGGGGTAGAAGATCTCACGAAGTGAAGAAGTTATTGATCTGAGGCTCAGATGGTTCTCTGGTTTGGTCGGTTTGTTCAGCACTAATTAGCAGCATGTTGGCTAAGCATGGTTTTTATAGGGCCAATCTTATATTTTTATTTGGTAGTGTAGGGCCAATATTATATACTAACATTTATATACTAGTTCTGTAACTAAGCGGGCTGCGAACTTAAAATGGGTGTTTCATTTTAACCTTAATCAATCTGGTCCTTCTTATTGATGTATAGATAAACTTGTTTACCATTGATATGTGAAGTCAAACACTGGGTGCAGTTCCATGTATTGTTGAAGGCCACTCTATCCTACCTCACCCATATAGGTGGGGTAAAAAAAATAAAAATCATTAAAAGTTTAGAGTAGAACAAATTTTTAATTTTCGTATCATTGCAAATATATCAAAAAATTGAGTCACATCTTCAAATTATTAACAAAGTTTTGAATTTAACAAAGTCAAAACATTATCTATATTTTGGCATATTTTTTGTAGTGTTCTGTTTATGGATTTTACAAGGATATAACTATTTTGACATATAATAAGTGACTCAATTTTTTGAGATCTTTGCAATAATACCAAAATTAAAAGTTCGTTTAGCTCTAAACTCCCAATAATTTTTTTTTTTTTCGTTTTTACTCTACCTATATGAATGAAGTATGATAATAAACTCCTAATTTTGTTGAAAAGAGTTGTGGAAAAGTAGGTAGCCACTCCCTTCTCAGGGAGCCATACATGAGGCAGTGTTTCAAACCCTTGATTTATCTAATATTAGTCCCCTGCATTTTTACTATTTAAATTGCATCACGCACTGCACTTTGAAGGAAATAATTCTTTGGAAGCAAAAAGATAGCTGATTATAAATTTAAAACTCTAATACTTTATATAGCCTAATTAATTATTTTCTCGTGCCAATTGCCAAATATATAAATGGGAAGGTTGCAATTTCTTAAATTTTTGTATTGACCTTAATGATGATACAATAAAAAATATTATTTCGTGTAAATATTTTCTTATACTTTTATCATATAGCATTATTTATACATTTTAGCAAGAATAGTCTATTTTAGCTTATTTAACTTCACAACAATAATAACGCTACTTGCATTATTACCGGCTCACCGTACCACCTGGAAAAGTACCCGCGAAATTGCTCGTCGCATCCAAGTACCGACAAAAGCAAGGTGCATTGGCCACCATGCCTGTTGGGCTTCGAAGTTGAGGCGCAGAGTGACGAAACGTTACTCATTCAAATTGCCACTTTATCCTTGCTAGGTAACCTTTTCTAAATCAAATTCTCTAGCTTTTCTTTTCCTTTGATTCATGTGCATTTTCGATAAATGGTCAATCTTTCTCCCCATTTTGTTGTTTGTATTTGCAAGATTATTTCCGATTCTCACTGTTCTCTGTTTGTATCTGTGTTATTGGATTCAGTAGCTCTTTTTCTTTAATTCCGTACAACTTCTAGCAAGAGGAGGGTTGCTACCAATTGGTATTTTATACCCTAATTTTGGATTAGTAACATGGTTAAATGAGTAATCGGGAGCTTCTAATTTTGTTAGTGGAATATATCTTTTATCCGGGAATAGAGGATTCTTTGCTCCGTTGGCATATCATTTTGATGTGCTCCACCTAAAATATATGGCCCCACCTAATGGTGGAGATTAATTATCATCAATTTCTTTTTTTAAAAAAAAAATTCTTAAATTACTGATGTACCATTGACTTGTAGATAATTTAGCATAGTAACAGTAGCACTGTGATCTTGATCTTACTTGAATTGTCAATTACTGTAACATGGCTTTGGATTAGAAACTGAATACCAGAATTCATCACTTGGGTATTCTGAACACTTTTGCTGCCATTGTTTAAGTATAATAATCTCTAGAGTCTTAAGAAAATCTTTAACCTGCATCCCAAAATTTAGGTACAGTAGAGGAGAAGCTGTAAGGAGAAGTATTGCAGATGCTAGGATTGTGAGGAAAATGGCTGAGGAGAGACCCCAAGGTATTAATATTATGTCAGTGGAGCTAGCGATTCAAAGAGAACTGGCATATCGGAAAAAGGTTTCAATGATGCAATTGCAACCAGATGATTCTGCCAAACATTTGATTCCTTTTGAGGTGATTATATTTATACATCTTATTTGTACTTGTCCCTGTGTTGTGTAAATTGTGTAAGAAATGACTGACAGCCATGGCCTTCAAAGATTTAGCTGGGTATATTTCAATGACATTTCTTACAATGTGTTTCATCTGTGAGTGAAACTGTGGCTTGTCCAGCACTGTCTTCTATTCATGATATGTTAGGATTAGAAATAGTTGATCTTCAGAAATTTTTTTATCCTTTTGTTTATGATTTAATCTTTTAAATATTATGAAATATTTATTTAATTATATGGTTGGGTCTTCGTGAAGTAATTTTTTCCGCTACTTCTTTCTTTACTATAATCTTTACTGCGTTTAAGGTGGAGAAAGAAAGCGATAAAGTGAAGAAGCTCTAGAGCCACTGAAGCTAACAACTCACAAGACTGTCATTTACTAAAATTCCCTCTTGCCCAAAGAAAAAAGAAGTTTGTCATTTTGTGCAAATTTTGGAAATAACATGACAAGCAGTTTCTTAGTAATGATTTTTAATTGTAAGTGTAAAGAATGTGATTTCTCATTGCTATGCTGGCAGTTATCTACTTAGAATCTTACATATTATTTCACATCCTGTTATATGACATGTTGCTATAGTCGGTGCTGATAGGTAAATCGTTTTGTATCACCTTCTTGTTTTTTTCAAGATCATGCAATGTAATCAATGAAAATATATTACATGTATCGTGAATAATGGTTTAGGTGACATGGTGTTTCCTATAATGAGTAACTACCAAACATTCTGGTTTTGGTCCTTGTCTTCTATTTTTTCCCTTCATAAGTTTTCCTTCTTTCTTTTTGTTTGCAAATTCAATTTTTATATTCTATGAACCATGATGCTCAAATTATGTACAGTCTTCAAGTTCAGTTTTGAGTCCTGGCTGCCATCAGAGTCCAAGTCCTAGGCTATCAGGAATTAAGCGGCAAGCACCAAGTAGCAGCTTTGAATGCCCACCAGTTCAACAGCAAGAGCCACAATTTGATAGTCATGTGTACAAGAAACAAAGAGATAGCCTGTTTTGCTCTGTCTGCCAAACATCATGCTCAAGTGTTATCAGTTATAAGCAACATCTTAGAGGCCGGAGACATAATGCTCAACTGCACGAGTTGAAATCTGGCAAGAAAGGTATAACCGAGATTGCTCAAGTAGGGAGCCTGCGACAGAAATGCCAAATATGTGAAATTTGGTGCAATAACGTTGATTCACTCAAACAGCACTTGGCTGGCCAAAAGCACAAGTTTCAATTAGAAAAGCTGCGATTGACTATGAAAGGTGGTCGAGAAATAGCAGAGAAAAGAAGATTTTGTCAACTGTGTAAAACTTGGTTCCCTGATGAGTATTCCTTGCAGATGCACCCGAAAGGAAAACAGCATCTTGATCAACTCAATGCTGTTAAGCAGAGAAAGAGGGGCTATACTCCTAGAGGCTGAGGTTAGTCACTAACGAGGCATGCCTTTCTCTTGCCCATATAGTTTTCAAAGGGCAGAAAGGTCATAATATCTTTAGTACAAATCTCTTATGAGATTTTGATGTTGAAAAACAAGTTTTTTTGTAAATTGCATCGCTAGAAGATTGTGACAACGGTGATTTTGATGTTCTTGTTGGTATTATAAGCAATGATGATGATCCTATGATTCAAAATTCGAAATACTATTTCACTCGCATGATTTAGAATTATTGCTGCAAAGCCTTAGTTTTCGGCCTCTATCTAGATGACCTTTCTGCCTAGGGGTATATCAAAATTTAGAAAGATTTCTCTTCATATTGGATAAGAAAGATCAGAATTGATATGAAACAGTGGCTACTAAATCAAGTTCATAATTACTGGTCTAGTAGTCTCATGGCAGTAGCCTGTTTTTGTGGTTGTGGTTTTCACGTGCGCATAAATGAGGTTATTATGAAAGGAAAGAAAGAAAAGCAGTTCTAGCTATTTAGTAGTGCAGCCTAGTCAATCAGGATACCCAACACATAATAAAACATTCTGCAGATGTGGAGATGACTTTAGCATGGCGTTGCAATTTGCAAAAGCATTTTGCAGTAAGTTTTGTTGTGTTTACTCTGGATAGAGCTGGTTATTTCCAATGACATCTTCCATCTAAGTCTCTGAAAGGGTCTGCCAACGTTCAAGAACGTGGAAGCAACTCTGAGTTGCTTTGGCTGTAACGTGAAAAAATAACATATCAAGGCAAGTGGAATGTCAACACAACCTCAAACATGCACTAAATAATTGGGTTAGACAGGGCTTGGTGTTCAGAAATTGAAGTTAATAATGCAAAATGAGGGCCGTGGTATGAATGAAACCATTAAAATGAAAAAATTACCGATACATGCAATGGGAAATTGGTAAACTTCATTCACTGGCCTTCAGAATTAAAGTTCTTTAGCTTTTTTCTTAGAATATAAAGCTAACATGATGTATAAGGTAAAAGACCGACATCAAAACATGCTTTTTCAAGGCTGTGATTTACACTTGTCCTTATGCTTCCGCTTTGAAGATTTATGGTGGTGGAAGGACCTTATGCAACCACAAACTTACCAACTCAGTTTTTGGAAACATTGCTATCACATGAAGGCACTACCAAAAATAGATGAACACAAAAGAATTGGGGCCCAAAATAACACTTCAATGTGGTGCCAGGTTTAGTGACATCCTTGTTAAGTCCTTAGCAAGGGATAGCAAGGGATGTTCTGGCAGCCTTGGAACAAGGCAACTTATACATGCGTGATTACTACACCCACGAAATCTTTTTCTTTCCTCTTTTGCTTTTTGAAACAATTATTCAAGAGGAGAAAGAGATGAGGGAATAGAGATATGAAGTAAACTTCAAATTAAACCAAAAGTAGTAAAAGGCATAGGATATGGTAGTTGCTTAAAAGTCTCAGCCTCCTTTGTTTTGGATACTAAGGTTATTGGTTACTGTTGACAAGGAGATGAATGGATAAGACTTCCATTTTGATAAACAGGAATATAATATCTGGGCTACATTAGCTTGGGGGGGGGGAGGGGGGGTGTTGTGGTTGGCGTTTGGAAAGAGAGTCATGTTGCTCACGAAAATCCTTATTTATGAACTACTTTTTTACAGAGACTAAAATCATCCAACATATGTGATAACAATTATAAGGGCTTGACAAGGATTACATGAAGCTTTTTTGCCTTTATTGCTATATTTATCTGGTTCCTTAAGATTGTCTCAAGATAAGCAGAAAAGTTTCACATATTAGAGTTCTGTGAGAAAATGATGGGGCTAAAGGATATAGATGTCAGCACCAGCACAGCACGATCAGCTAAGGTGCACGCCAACATGCAAAGCATATGCCCATAAAGACTCTCCCTCATTTTCCTCAAGCAAAATAGGGATTAAGGAATGACCATAGGCATAGGCTTTGTTTGTTATTGGATATATATTATGTAAGTTTTTAAGATTAGACATATTCCTATAGCAATATTTACAGAATATACGCAAACCACAAACTTACATCCTAATCTGCAAACTTGACACCCCTCATGATGAAATTTTGTACATGTTCCCGGTCATTGTAGATTTGATGTGCTTCTTGTTGCAAATTCTCCATATAGGAATCGCAATTTCTGGGATTGTATAGATTATATATAGGTAAGGCTGATAGACAATTTGGGATGTTAATTAATTAGGACCAATTGATGTTCATGTTCGAAAAAGATATTCAGGTGGGTGTGAGTGATTTCAAGTCATGGATAAAAAGATGAGACACATTTGCCATACCTGACATGATTACTGTCCTACAGCAATAACACTCAAGTGCTACTCCACTATGACAATTAGTGCATATATTAGTTAGAAACAAATAGAGTGAAGAAAGAAAAGGAACAAGAATCCCATAAAATCTTTTTATTTCTCTCTGTCTCTATCCCTTTTTCTCTGTATTGCAAGCTAAATCCTCCTCTAAGATTGTCTATAAATAGGGCATGCACGAGACTTGAAGAAGCATAAGTAAGAGAAAGCTCTAGCTAAGTAGAAGATGGAGTGCTCTAATTATGGGTTTGCTATAACACCAAGAGATGTTTCTCTTCAGGAACTTAGCAAAAGGCTTGCTGAGTTTGCGGAAGTGAGAGGATGGGATCAATATCACAGTCCTAGAAATCTTCTTTTAGCTCTTGTAAGCTCAAATACATACCTGAATTTACATTGAATAAGGGTGCTAAATAAATTACTTTCTCATGCTTTATTCATTTTTTTTGTACTGGTTTATGCAGGTGGGAGAGGTGGGAGAGCTATCTGAGATATTCCAGTGGAAAGGAGAAGTTGCAAAGGGGTTACCCAATTGGAGTTCTGATGATAAGGAGCACTTAGAGGAAGAACTTTCAGATGTTTTGCTGTACCTAGTACGTCTTGCTGATGTTTGTGGGCTAGACCTCGGACAAGCAGCTCTGACAAAAATAGTGAAGAATGCTCGCAAGTACCCAATTGCTAAGCAAACAGCAACTTCCACTGCCAACTAGCTAGCTATGAATAATTCCCCTGCCCTTTTGTTTACGTGTTAGTTATAAACCTCTCCATATCACTGTACCTTTTCTTTTTCTTTTTTGTTTTTTCCTCACTCTTTCCTCTTTTAGTTTCCAAAACTGAGTCTAATTGTTAGAGGGAGTCCAGCTGCTACTTCACACTTGGCTTTGTAGTTAGTATGATCAAGCATTCATCTTTTTCTATCTAATGCCCCAATTATTTTAAATTGTCATCATATATCATGATTTCCCCCCCGCGCCCTTTTTTTTTTTTTTTTTTTTTTTTTCAAAAGCTAGAAACTTCATTGCATTTGCAAACAACTAGTAGTTTACAACTGAAGAAACCAGCAGAAATAACTAATCCTGAATAAACTAAGCATTTTTATGCTCTTCATGGAGCTCACAAGCCATGGCCACATGGCATGACTCTCCCACTCTACTCCGTTGAATATTTTGTCATTATATAGCATGATTCATATTATATTAGAAACATTATCTTATAGAAAAGGAACATTAAGAAAAAATACTAACTCCTCAGAAACACTGTAAATTTTAAAAGTGGGTATGCTTACTCATTATTTTGAAGGACCTTGGTAGTTATCAAAACAAATAAAAGGAAAATCATATACTAATAAATGGATTAATTTTTCACATAAAAAAACTTTCTTAGACTAATTGATTGTAGTTAGGACTTGGAGTTGGAGTTACCAATAATTGTACTCTCTCTTAGACTCTTACAAACCTAAGGAATATATCAATGTTAATCACTAATATTATGAGGTTTATTAACTAATTAAAATCATAAACACCATAATTGTACATGTCTTTTTCATTACCATCATTTTATGCGTTATCCCATTGTCGTCATCATCTTAGTTTTCACGCTTTTCCTTGATCACTTAACTTTGGATGGATATAAAACTTTTTCCAGTTAAACTTGAATCATTTTTACATATACTTCACTAAAAGAATTGCATTTACGCATTCTAGTTGTATCTGAAAAGGGAAAAGTGAAAGCTACTTGGGTTTATCTGCAAGTCATTATTTGCCAACATGTATTTTCGAAATTCTTGTTTAACTTTGCAATGGAATCTTGGAATTCACCTTATTAGTGTGCAATGTATTCAATATATTTTTTTCTCCACTCTCTTTGAATATAGAATTAATCTTTATTTAAGACAAGAACTGTAATTAATAAATTTCTCGTAACAAATACGACTCCAAAGATATTTATTGAATACATTTAGCATATTTTGAGTTAATCAATCCATCAGCAACATAGGAATCATGTCATCTATTTGACAAATATTTGGAGAGTAAAACACAAGAAAGGAATAATATTTAAATTCTTTGTTTTTTTCCTACTAATATTACAATATAGATTGTCTAAAACTAAACAAAAGGAATATTCTCAAACAACCCATTAAGACCTCTTTTGCGTGTAGCCACGGGTAGNCAGCAGCATAGGAATCATGTCATCTATTTGACAAATATTTGGAGAGTAAAACACAAGAAAGGAATAATATTTAAATTCTTTGTTTTTTTCCTACTAATATTACAATATAGATTGTCTAAAACTAAACAAAAGGAATATTCTCAAACAACCCATTAAGACCTCTTTTGCGTGTAGCCACGGGTAGGGAAACAGCTCATAAAATTATGTACAATGATCCATAATATAATAAGGAAAAATTATATATAGCAACGAGTTTTTATTAGATGTTAGCATATAGTTGGTATCATAAAACACCCTGGTCTTTTAGCAACGCTCTTTTTCTTTCTATCTGAAATTCTGAATGAAATATATGCAGGGTATATATATGTTTATGACAAGTGGAAATAAGAATTGTTAACGTGAAAAAAATAAATTAAAATCATTAATTGAAGATTAAAACTTACTTTATAAGAGAATTATAAAAAGTATATTTAACTTATTTTTTGCTACTTTGAACACATTCATAACAAGTTATTTTTTCTCATTCTACATCCACTATCACTATCAGTTTGTTATGTGCATCAATATTAATATCCGAGTCAACTTGGTCCTGGGCCATCCAGGCTCAATCTCTGCAACTACAAATCTAGAAGTAATAACTTCATTTTCTAATTAAAATTTTTGAAAAGGATAAACATATCTATAATAAGAGTAAGAGTTCAAAATTGAAAGAAAATTTTGTAATTTTAAAAAATTCAGGGGCGATTAGCAAAATGAATAAGTTAAGGAAAGTGTAACTATACAAACAAGTTCGAGTAAATTTACAAATTTTTATCTTTTAGCTTTAGCAAGAAGAAAGGAATGAATCGTAAACTTCGGATAAAGACGAGCTTTGAAGTTTCCTTGCAACATGTCCCGTCATGGGATTCAACCTAGTTTACACCAAAAAAATAAAAATAAAAAAAATTGGGATGGAACCTAGTTGACGGGAAATTGCTTTTCAGACGTAATTTTTGTAACATGTTGTTAGCTTATTAAAACTTGGGTTTATTGCACTTTTCATCAATGAAAAATTTGTTTAATTGTACTTGCACCCTAATTTATTAATTTGAGTACATTTTACATTTTGGCAATGTTCTCATTGTTGTACCTTTTTAAAATATTTAACCAACTTTTTAATCTTATCTCTTTCTTCAACAACACCGATACCTTGAGTATATCCTATAATTTTCTAAAACTAATTGCTCCACGTGTCTATGATGAGGGATTGAAATATGAGCAAGAAGCCTAAATTGAAATTTCGATATCATCATGTTAAAGGAAAAAAAAAAAAAAAGATGNAAAAAAAAAAGGATGCCGTACTACTTAGGCAGCATAAAAAGCTTCAAAACTAGTACTATTTCGTTTATCTGGCGAGGTCCGGTTTTTCTACTACTCTTAGTACAACTTTTTTCAATAGTTATAGTATTCTATAGGGTTAAATTAAATATTTATTTTGCATAAATCTCAAAATATTTATATTATATTTTATGTGTTTTATAAATATAATATTTTAAATAAATCGAGTGTTTAATTTCGCTACAGCACATTTAGTATTTTTTTTTGCCGTTAAAGATATTTTATCATTGATTATCATTGGCCTATGTTTTGTTAGGACTTAGAGTTATGTCTTTATTCATCTTTTAATATAGAAAAAAAATATAAATTTATTTTGAGATATTAACTTTTTAAATTTTAAAAAATATTATATTAAAATTTTATATAATGATATTTATTGTTATATAAGTGGTGGTTGACTTGACTTAATATAATAAAATTACATTTTTAATAAAAAAAAAAAAGTTGTCCTCATTCTTTCTTTCTTTTTGTTAATCCTACTTTAAATGAGGTAAGTGGGACCCAGGTAGGGGCATAATAAGACCCGAGAAGATGTTCGGAGGGCAAGAAGGTGATTCAGAGGAAATGCTAGTTCGGTAATTTAGTTGAGAAGCATGCCTTNAGGGGTCTACAGATCAATAATGCTTTAGATGTAATTTTTTAAATAGACTTCTGTATGTCCATTCATGAATTTTCAAATATATTATTAATGCTCTGTCTAGTAGTATTAAACTAATATATTATTATTTTTTATTTATTTTTATAAAAAAATATCTAATGCAGGGAAAAATTTTACGAGAGAGCATTATAAAAACTTTTCTTTTGGGTACATATTCTAAAAACGTTTGGATGAAATTGAAAGAGAAACAGCAAAGCTTATTATTATTGTTATCATTATTAATTTTTGATTGAATTGCAAGGCTCATTATTAAAAAATTAGGGTGCCGAAAGGGGGAAAGGACATAGCCGAACGAAGGGGACCATTTTGTACTCATCCTCTATATTGACATTAATCTTTTTTGATAAAAAACAGTATTGATTTGTAAAAAATACAAGAAAAAGATAAATAATTATATTTTTTTGTTAAATAAACAAAACTAATTTTTTTTAAATATAATCTTATAAGAAATTTCTTAAATTAATTGTATTATATGTATGGATGCTATCTCCTATATTTGAGGGTAACATTACCTAAATTCACGGTAACAATTGATTTCTTATTTTGGTGTTAATACATAGCTCTCAAAAAAATTGAATAATTAATTTGATTATTTCAAATAGATCTTTTTAAGCTTTTTTTTTATATATATATATTTTATATGGTTTTCTTTATATATTGTAAAAGGAACTAATTGTCTTACTCTTAAGTAACACAGATTGTGTCTAGATTTTAAAATGGGTGTATCTTAAAGGTTGTTAATCACATGAGTGCCCCTAATACAGATTGAAATTGAAAAACCATTAATTACGTATCTTAAGTTTTTGTTTTGGTAGATTAATAAGAGTTTTAGGTTTTAAATTAGTTAGTTTGTGGCAACCAAATGATGATGTGAGCCATGTTTAAGTAACTTAATGTAAAACCTAACCATTATATTAGGAATGACATGACTGAATTAACTTCCCAACAATGATATTCAGTCTGTACATCAATCGGATTAGATCTTTCAGTTACTTTTTTAAGATTTCTCACTAATGAGTTGATTGCAATGGGTCACCTTCCATTAATTATACCACCTTCAATTTTGTTTACCTGGTTTCAAGAGGGCAAATAAGGTATTTTGTGATTTAAACAATTTTGGAAAACAATAACTGCAAAAGAAGATACACAGTATTCCTTCTTGTAATAATGTAAATATATAGGGGCATTTATGTTACTGAATTTAAAGTTCACAAAGTTCTCATGCTAGATGCTTCAAAAATGGCAAAAGGGCATAAGGGACCCACTGCTGACTACTGTCTTAGGAACTGATAAAAAAGCAATTTAACATTAAAAAAAGTTAAGTACACATTATTCTTTTACAGTATCTCACGCTATTTAAGTTAAGGTGGTCGAATCAAATACACACTGATCTCGTGGTCAAATTATTATTATTATTATTTTTTTTTACCATGGTGGTCAAGTTAAATAAGTGTACTTAAATTTTGATATTGCAAAGTGCATAGTGTGAAGAAGTATAAAGTAAAATAGTGTATAGATAAAAAAATTTAACTCTCAATATTATAACAAATACAATTAACAATTATTTTGGAAATATCAAGGTAGTGATAAGAGATTGTTATGATCCTTCTTGGAGCAATCAGAGTGTAGATTGTTGTTAAAAATTAAAAAAAAAAAAAAAGNAAAAAAAGTGTAGATTGTGTAGTACTTTTGTCTGATTTTGATTTTGGAATTTTCTTCTTCTTTTGCTGGGAAATTAAGTTAATATTATTTTAATGAGAAGCAAATATGGTGGAGAGAATCTAGAGGGGGTAAGACATGCATAATTTCTCATACTGCTAAAAAATCCAAAAACAAACAAACATAAATGAGAAAGGGACGAAGAAGAGAGAGACGGGGGTGTTGACAACTTTAATGTCCCTTCTCATGTAAGTTTCGTTTGGTTATGTGGATTTCATTTTTGGGATCTTTCTCTCTTTCTCTCTCTTTGAAATCTTCCTTGAGAGAATGGCCCAGCAGATCCAAATCCCCATTTTATCTGCTTTTCATGGCCTTTCAGGAAAATTCACTTTTTGATTCTTGAGCTCTTTTGGGTCGCTCTGTTTCCTTTTCAGATTTCTGGGTTTCTTCTGCTTGTTGTTATTGCTTTTTTCTGCGACATAGCAAGTGTCGACGTACAATGAGTGATTCTGCCATTGGGTTTTGGAGTGGTGGCGCAGGCGAGTCACCAGTTTTCTTCATCAGGTGAACTCAATTTGTTTTCCAAATTATGTATGCTTTTAGAGCATTTTCCTAATGGGTTTTGTTTCTTTAGTTAATCGGTTTATTACGCAGAATGATCAGTTTTTGGGGTTGAATTTGATTATTTTCGTCGACACTCCGTAGTTTTGAAGGTCGGTTTCGATTTGTATCAGTGATTAATCATTAATGTAACTTGCTTCGGTTGAATTTTCTTTTTTCTATACTCGTTTTGCAAGAGCATTCGAACTTTGAAGAACGGTTTTGATTTATATGAATGGTTAATGTAATTTGGCTTCAGTTTCGTACTCTAGCGATACTCATATATTTTCCCATCTTTTCCTCCTGTCACTCTTTTGGGACATCAAATGATTTTGATTGAACTTCTTTCAGTTTCTGGCATGAAGAACATGTCGTCTGGTCCCTTTCTTAATTTTCAAGGATAAGTATCAGCTTTTCCTTGGCTTAATTATTGTGATGGATTTGATACTTGTGGGCATCTGATTCTGATTACGACAGATGATTTTCTGGATTTGTTTCACGGAGAATTTTCTGGTGGTTTTACGGCATTTGGCCTAATTTTTTCCGCAGCAGATTCCTTCCCCCTCCCCCTCCCCCTCCATTCTCTTTTCCTTCAATCAGTCCCCACAAACAGAACTATAGGCTTTGGACTTCAATGCTCAATTCGACAGCTACTTTCTGAGAAATTTTTTTTGATCACCCTTTGCGCATGCGTGTAAATTTTCCTTTTGGCTATAATTCATACCCTGTTTACCATTTATGTCTAGTGGCCTGGATCATGGATACTTAACAGCCATTACATTGGAGTAAAAGCTGTTCTATGTGGGAGATACATATATACCCTTTCTGTCTATACTCTCTTTAGTATGCTGAAAATTTTGGCCACAGCTTCTTAAAAAGGAAGTTATCATTATGATTCACCTTCTTTACTATTCTATTACTTTCAGTGCTCTAAATGTTAAGAAGAATTTACTTTGGTAGTTCATGTTTGGCAACTTCAATTTGAATTGCCTGTGTTGGATGATTTTTTTCCTACATATCTGTGACCTATATGTAAGACATTCCAGTTGTAGTTTCGCCAGAGAGATTTGGGAGCCATCTTTCGGCAAAATGCAGGGTTCTGGTGTCTTCCAATAAATCCATGTTTTTCTTGGGGAAGGGTTTGTTTGAGAACATGTATTGTTTGGTGAGGTAGATTGCTTAGGGTATGATGTTTGGTGATCCCGTCTGTAGACTAATTACACATTCTATATGAGAATAATTTTTTTCAATGTATACCTTGTGATATTGTATTATGAAGTAATATACGAACAAGTTTGACAAAGGATTAATGTTGGCATATTGCATATCTTTGTTCCCTTTTTATTTTGTCGTCATACAGATTGTCAATTGCATTTGTAAGATGACATAAGTCCTGTCTCCTGGATATCATAACCATCCAACTGAATCAAGTAATTCCTTCTTTGGGCATAGAGATACATAACATGGAGAAATCAATTCAAATTTTAACTAAAAGTCAAAGTAAAATTGGTGGCCTCTCTTTTTGAGGCTTAAAAAGGGTTGTGCTTTTTAATTTGTAAATAAAACAACTTACTTTTGGTTTACTTGCAGGTTTTCGTTCCATTTGAACTGAGGGAACTATGTTATATCTTGTTTAATTGTACCCTCTTCAACATATCATTTATGGCATTATGGGGAACGGGTGCAAATGTGCAATTCACTGGCTATTTCCCAGGATATTACTCCACAAGGGATCTCATCTTTGGTGCTGAAGGCAGCACATGGACCTCATCTAATGGTAACGGTGAACTGAAGAGTGACTGCTACCTTAATGGTTCCTTGCCAGCATCATCACCTGCTCAGTTTTTAGGATACAACGGGGAACTGCTGAAACAGACAATACTCAAGCATGAAGCTATATTTAGGGACCAAGTATGTGCTGTTTCTCTTTTCTAAGGACCTCGGCTTTATGATATCTAATTTTAATTAAATTCTTCCTTTGTGTTTTCTGTCTTACTGATTTCTGCACACAACTGCCAAGAACAACTTCTTGTTTGTGTTTTCTTTTAATATATGATTTATGGTCTAGAAAAGACATATTATCTTCACGTGAAACTATTAGTTCAATATGTAATTTTCCTAAAATCATATTTTAGTCTTTTTTGGAGCTGCAAGATTAAATTGTCTAAAGACCTGCTGGCTGCTGACATCTTGAGGTAAGTGGAAGATTAGGCTTCATGATGTATTTAGATGGCAGAGGAGTACTCAATGCAATATTAGGGTCTTATGTAATTGCTTTTAGAAGAAACAGATAAAGTGGATACCTGAGTTAAAAATTTAATTGTTATAAATGAATCAAATATATATATAAAAGAAAACTATTACTGCACGTGTTAAAGTACTGATTATGAATTGAATAATATAAAAAATATGGAGAGAAAAGGGAACCTTATGAAGTCCAATCAAAATTATCTTGAAAATTAATTATCAATTAATTCATTTTATTACCATTCTTCTCTGTTCATTCAAATAACCTGTCCTTATGGTATGTTGTCATTTGTGGTAGTTCTTTGGTCCTCCAGTATTCTAGTACTCATCAAGTTCTTAATTACTTTTTGTCTCTGAACCGTGTGTTCATTGCTGTTCAGATTCATGATCTCCACCGCCTTTACCAGAAACAGAGGGAACTAATGGATGAACTTAAAAGGAATGAATTATATAAACATAATTTAAGGTTGGAGACATCATGGTCAAATTCCACTTTGTCTCATGTGTCATCAAAAAATGACCAAAAGATATGTTGCTCCCCAAGCTTGCCTTGGTTGACTGGTCAATCATCTGTTTTAATGGCCGAAAGCATCCAGTTTCCATTGAGTTCCGTGCGAGAAAACAACAGGCAATTATGTCTTGCTCCTGTTCCAACCGAAGGATATGCAAAAGATCCCGAGTTATCTGAGTCGAAGTGCAGGAAAGTTGGCAAAAAGATATTAGATCTTGAACTTCCTGCTGATGAGTATATTGATAGTGAAGGTGAGTCTTTGGAAGATGAAGGGGTTTGCAAAGTGCCCAGGGTGTCAGCTTATACTCTAAGTGGAATTTCTCAGCTTGTGTGTAACAATAATGACAAACCATCTCTTGGCAGCAATGGAGCTAATTCTAATGGTTATGTGGATTTAAATGCATTATTTAAGCTTGAGGGTAAGGCAACTGCGAATTCTGATGATTTGGTGGGCTATACCTGTCTCAGGAACATCCCCTCTCATGATCTATCCAGCAGCACAAAATTGGGCTCTTATAATTTATCCAATGATGTCATTGTAAATCCTAAAAAAAGACAGGATATTGATGCTTGCTCAAATGATCCACCTCTGGAGCAGGAGAAGAAACATGGACGGCTGTTCTATACTAATAATGCTGGTAAACGTTCAACTCCAAGGTTGCATTAAAGTTGTTACACTCCACTATTTCACATTTATCAACTTCTAAATGAATTCAGTTCATAACTTCATATGCATGTGTTGATACCTCTTTAGTACATTCACTTGTTGTTTCCCTGCTAGCCAATATTCTCATATGGTGAATCCCTCTTTTTGCAGGGCGAAATGGCACAGAACAGTTATCTGTTTCATCTGAAATATTTAATAAGAAGCCTGAACATCCATGCTTTTTGGATCAAATTAACAAAGGAGCTTGGAGTGGAAGAAAATTTTCTAGTGGTGAAAGCTCTGTGGGGGCTCAAGGTTCCACTATTGATGGCTTGGTTGGACCAAGCAGTGCTTTGCGCACATGTTCTCCATATCAGCTTGTTTCTATGGGTGATATTACAAGTTCTGGGATTTCACCAGCAGTGTTATGGGAAAGACCCACAGGTGACTTAGGCCAAAGCCCAATAGCAGTTCAAGCATTCCCTTCTTTTGGCACCTCTGCTCCTCTGGGTCAAAGTTCTATATCATTGATGGGAATGACTGGGTTCCCCGGAGATGAGTTATATCATTGTAAAAGTATTAAATCTGGTCCTAATTTGGATAGATCAAACTTTCTTCTGAGCAGCTTTTGCAGTGGGTCCAAGACGTCTGATCCACCATTAATTAATACTAATGATCTAAACAGCCCTGACGACCACAGAGCTAGCCATGAGCTCATGAAATATGCTAAGCGTTCTGAAGATGTAGGGACACCCAAGAACATGAACCTGAATATCATGCCGTCTGGTTATTCTGATATAGGAGCACTTCAAAGCAATCAGGTTACTGATAAAGAAGATAAATTTCAAGATTTGGAAAGGGGGTTGCCCTTTCTCAAAGAGAAGCGTGCCCTGAAAGGGAAGCCTACTGAAGAAAGTAAAAATTCTACCCACATTGAACCTGTCCTTTCACAACCATATAATTTAGGAGGTTTACATGGTTTTGAATTGAAGAAGGTTGGAGATAGTGACTTGAACAGTGAGCTTGGGCATCACATTAATGGACAGCCTCGTACTTCCTCAGATCTGCATTCTTCTCATGCCTCCCCCTCCAAAATCTGTAAAAATTGGTCTGAAAATCGAAAGGCTGGGAAAATTGAGGAAGATGGTGTATCTGATGTTAAAGTGCCTTGTAATGATATCACTGAGTTGGCAGAACAGGCTCCACCTGGTGAGCATATAATGAAGAATGAACTGGAGAAGAAACATGAAGGTTTGGCAGGTCACATTGACCTAAATTCATGTATGAATGAGGATGAGAGTATGCCAATAGATATTGATCTCCAGGCACCTGTAAGTCCAGAAAATAAGGAGTGTTCTCCACCCAGAGGAGAATCTGATGAAAACCAGCTTGAGATGCCTTATAGATTGGTAGGACAAGACGATCCAGAGGTGCAAGAGGAGCAAGTCAGGATTGCAGCAGGGTCCTTGCTTTCTATATCAGCATCTATGGCCTATAATGTTCATCAAATGACTTCTCGTCCACCATCTGAATCTTTTGCGAGTGACTCTCTTCACTGGTTTGCTGGAATTGTTTCTTCAGTCATGGATTATCGAGAGAATGGGGTCAAGGTGGATTTCAGTTGTAACACTGATGACCTTGAGGAGCTTCTGCCTGCTGGCTTTGATTACTTTGAGGCCATGACCTTAAAGTTGAACGAGACAAAGGTCGTAGACTGCTGCTGTAAGAGCGGTGGCCAAAATGAGGAAGAAGGCGGATCCACTTCATCAACTCAGCCAAGGAAGGGTCGAACAAATAGGGGGAGGCGACGGAAGGACTTTCAAAGCGAAATCCTCCCGAGCCTTGCCTCTTTGTCAAGGTACGAGGTGACTGAGGATCTTCAAACCATAGGAGGTCTTATGGAAGCTGCTGGTACTCACTTGGAAACAGGTTCTCTAAGGAGTGCAGGTAGAAATGTTTTGGCTAGAGGGAGGAGAAGGTCATTTACTTCAGCTTCCAACATTTCTGACTTGCTGTTGAAGCAGCTAACTGATAATACTGAACCAGGCATTGAGAAAAGAAGCCTAATAAGTTGGGGAAAGATAAACAGAAAGCGAAGGGGGCAGAGATATCCTGCCCGATATCCCCAGTTTATTTTAAGCCAAGCACATAACTAATTCTAAAACCATGTTTATGGATTTTATATGAGCTTCTTTTGAACTTTAGGATCGTCTTGTAAATGTCTTCTTCATAAATAATGATATTATAGGAGTATGTTAAAAGGTGGATAGAAAAAGAATCCTTATGTATATCCTAGTTGGTACTTGGAAACTAGTCTCTCTTCCCATGCACAACAAGATGTAATAATTTGCATCTCCTTGTTTATTTCATGGATGCTTACCCAAATGAAGTATGTTTTTGCCTCCATGCTGCCAAGCCTACTTAAAGAGAATCTGGCAGTATATCTCGAGAGGATTGATGAAAGCATTTATTATGTTTATTTACTAAAAGAAATTTTACGAACTTTAAATTTTTATTTTAAAGAATTAAAATGTTTACTTTATTTTGAATATAGTTATTTAAATGATGGAATTCATTGCAGAATAATATGATAGGAATTAGATAAATAAAATTGAATGTGGATATTTATTGCTTCATACAAATAACATTTTTAAATTTTAACAAATATTTTTGGTCATTAGATTTTTTTACTAATCGTTCCAAGTATTGATTGCTCTAATGCTATGCATGATTGAATGGATTTGAAAAGAAAGAAATGAAAAGGATAAAAATAAAAAAGATTACATACTTCATTAATTTGGTTGAGTTTTTGTATTGGCATGGTTTGCTTGGATGAATATGAAAAGAAAAAGAAAAAAGGAATAAAGGAAGGATTTGAAAAGGAGAAAAACATAGACAGAAAGCTGGAAGGATTTGAAAGGAAAATAAAGGAAGCGTCCAATCCCTTTTTCCCTTCTTTCTAAACCAAACATAGCCTTAAGGTGCAACCCGTTCAAATGAATCTCAAATTTTTTTTTGGGTAAGGGCCGTTCTTAAATCTTAATGCATTGGCAACAGATTTGGCATGACTTTTCAATTTTCATACATTTAGAAAGTTACAAACTCCTATTTACGGAATTTTGCATAGAAAAAAAAAAATTATGTAGAATAGTAGTTTCTGAAATAAGCATAGATTTTCAGAATAGTTGAGGAAGCATGACTGGAAAATTCTTCTTCTTCAATCTTCAACGTCTCAATTGGCTTCAAGTCGGTAATGGAGCTGTGGAATTTACAACATGGAAGACGCGGCCACGTAAAGGAGTATATTAGGTGAGTATTTACTAGTTACATGCTGTTACATGTTTGTCTCATCAACTGTTTGATGAAATGCCCCAGTGGAGCTCTGTTTTGTGGATTGCATGTGCATGTATAACCAGTTACACGCAGTATAAAAAATTTGCAACACAGAAAAAATATAATCAGAAACAAGACAATAGATACTGTTCTTTTAAGACTGAACCAGGTCCCTCATCTCCCCTATCCCCTTCGGTCCTTCAACCCCCAAACCCCCCTCACCAAAAATTAAAAAAAAAAAAAAAAAACCACATTACAGTGGAGAATCTTCAAGTCCAAGTTGAGTGAAATGAGGACTTTGAAGGGCCCCTTGCAGAAGCTCAGAAGTGTCGTTATCCCACGAATCGCGATATGTCTCTAAGTTGACAATACCGCCAATTATGGCTGAGACGCAGAGATCTTTTCTCCATTTTTCTAAATGTGGGAATCCTATGTAGTCTGCGTATTTGTCACAATACTGCAAAATAGGTTAAAATGTTAGAAAATACATCTTATAGTGCAACCCATGTATTTCTTTAAAATACTAGTACCGGTGCTTGTTTTATGGAATTTTTACCTCAAAATTTCCAATATCATGGGTATTGCACTTTGGAATGCCAGCGGCCTCTCTTGAATGATAGAACTCCCTGATGGATTCCATCATTTCATCCCATGATGGCAATGCTCTTTTCCCAGATAGCAGTTGAGCTATCCATTTTGCTTGGCACTCAAAGAAAGGGAACCCTATAATCTGCACCACGTCATCAACAAGAAAACTGTTATTTTAGTATTATAGACGTATAAGAAATCTACCACCAAAACAATTCAAAGACATATATGCCTGTACAAAGATGTGCACTGAAAGAAATCAGAATTGAGGGTAGTTTACCTGTTTAGGGATGCCTAGAAAAGAAAGAGATGGAGCAAGTGNAATCTGCACCACCTCATCAACAAGAAAACTGTTATTTTAGTATTATAGACGTATAAGAAATCTACCACCAAAACAATTCAAAGACATATATGCCTGTACAAAGATGTGCACTGAAAGAAATCAGAATTGAGGGTAGTTTACCTGTTTAGGGATGCCTAGAAAAGAAAGAGATGGAGCAAGTGATGGGGGGAAAGTGTGCTCATACAAAGGACCCACTCTGCCATCATCCACAACAACCATTCCTTTGGTGTCAAGAAAGGGGAATGCATAGGAGTACCTAAACATAACAAATTGAAATCTATCACTCATTAGGATCACAACAAACTAGAGAAAGAAACATAACGACATGTTTGGACTCTAGGTCCCATTCTGAAACCTCCCAGCCAAAGGTCATAATTATCCAATCAGAATTTCTTTTTGACCTTTAGTTAGAACAGTAAGAATTGTAGGATTGGTTTTCCTTATTTTTATGTAGAGTTCAGGATGGAGAATGTGGCATATTTATCAAAGATAAGTGTTTAATCAATTTTTTTACTTTTTATAGTGAGTTGGGACCATGTTACCCTGTGCAGTACAAAATAGTGTCGGCAACAATGTAAGAACCGTCCACAAATATAACTCGCCCATCTTCTTGAAGGGTCTCTACCTGCACGCAGCACCATATGACGTGAAGTTAGTACGACTAAATTATTAAATCCTAAAAAGGTTATTAGCAAAAAAAAAAAAATCCTAATTAAAAAGGTAAGGAGTGATACCTGTGGATGAAGGTGCAAGTTCTCGTGTTTGGAGATGACCTTAGAGAAACCCTCAGAAATATTAAGAGATCTAGAACTGATGTGGACTTCCTTCGCTACTTCTACAAGATCCATTGATATATCTTGTCCGCTATATGAATTTCCAACTACTACCACCCTCTGTTGAATGAGAAATTACCAAGTTAAGTTTGAGGTCTGTGTGTTTAGAGCAAAAATTGGACAAATTTTATATATGAAAGTTGAGCCAATATCTTTCTTACTGTGTATCTAATAGATTTATGCATATGCATGCTGTTTAAGTTTTTCAGAGAACTTGTACATTTATCTATTGTTATGTACTGTTAGAAGCATTTATAAAAAATTATTTGGGTTGTTTATACCTCATTGCGGAATGGCTCTGGATACCTGTAAATGTGGCTGTGCATCTGTTTCCTTTTCCATGTATCCGTTCCTAAACATCAGAAAGACAAGACCAATAGTTGATTATGCATCGGCTTGATAGGTCTAATTATGCATGATCCTATCCTTTTCTCTGGCATGAAAATATTTGGATGAACAAATTCAAGGACCGCAAAATGACAATTTTTTTTTTCCTTTTGGAAGCCTATTGTGTCTGTTCGTGAGTGAAAGAAAAGAAAGCGACCGATTGAGTTGATATCTACTTACCTTTAATGGAGGGCAACTTAGGTTGAGCGTAATGGCCAGTGGCCACAACCACTGCATCAAAAACCTCTTCCACTATCTTCTCATTCTTCTTCTCTATGCTTCTAACTACCCACTTTAAATCATTGCCACTGACACCATAATTTAACATTCCGACATAATCGACCCTTGTATTAAACCTTATCATCTCTCTCAATCCAAACCACTCACAGAAATCCTTGAGGTACAGAAGGAGTTCTCTATGGCCAGGAAACCTTCTCGTATCTCTATCTTTCTTAACCAAAAATGGGAAATCAGTGTAACCCATAATCTCCCTCGGAGATATGAGCCTTAAAGATTCATAAATACTACTATGAACCTTTAGAAAAGGGTTTCTTCCTAAACGATCCTCCTCTTCTACATTTGGTTCATAGAGCCATTGCCCCCCAACATCATGGTTTTGCTCGAGCACAACCACCTTATGACCTTCTTTTCTCAACTCCCTCGCCGCCACTAGCCCCGACGGTCCAGCCCCAATCACACAGACATACTTGGGTTGTTTTTTCTCGGAAACCATGGTGGTTCAACCAAGTTGTCGGGCTGTGTTGTGTGGCGGAAAGTGAGGGTCTGGAGCTCTAGGAGGTTAGATTGCTAGTGGACTCGTAGGTGGGGAAATGTATTCTGTTGGTGACTTGATTTTGATGAGGGAATTTTATAGTTAAATGTCTCACGTAGGCAAAGAGAGAGCATAATTTAGGGCGATAACGATGGTTTGCTGACTAGGAGACACACGTGGCCATTTAAAATCAATGCTTTGAGATCTGTCTTCTTTCAAGTTTGGACTTCAATAGTAACACTTGGACTTGTTTTTGGTTGAATGCTTATGCTAGCTTTATGATATGATCAACTTGCAAAAACTTAATAGAAGTTGAACTTATTACCATTAATGTTAGTGCTAGTTCTTCACTGTTTTTACCCCTTTTCTTCCCTTCCTTTACGTTTGTATTCACACTGATGTTGATTAACCTACTGAAAAGCTGGCACCCTGGTCCTATCGCCATGCATGTTCTTGTTTGGGACCCATGAGGCGATCTTTCGATCATGAATCATTCATGACCAAACCTAAAGGATTTAAAGCAACGCAATTGTTGCATACCAAATCACCCTTTTTTGGTATTTCTAAAATTTTAAAATCTTCAACTGACCAGATCCAGTATGACTAGGACGATCTCCCCACTAACTAATCATGGATAACACTCTCTGTTTATTGTGTTGGATTTAATATTAGGGAGTTCTTATTTTTATAGTTAATGTCACATTATATTTAATTTTTAAATATAATATAAATTAATTTACCCTCATTTAATATAAAAAAAAAATTATATTAATTGAGAATATTTTAGTTTATATCGTATTTAAACATTAAATAAAATGTGATATTAATAAAATAGAGTATGAAAATAGCGGCTCCTTATTATTATTAGAATAAATTACTATATATCATGTTAAAACTATATAAATAATTATTTAAAATACACTTATCTCATTAAATATTTAATTACACAGCTTGTTTGGACCATAAACCTTTTGTATTACAGCACGATCATTTCAAACATCTTACTGCAATGATTACTAGTATAAATGTTGCATATACATTGAATATCTGGACAAATTCTAATTTATGGAAAAAAATCCAAAATTTCTATTTTATTTTTTTCAATAACAAGAGAGAGCAATGCTATGGGATAAAGGAAAAGTCATAAAAAGATCACATACGAATTAAATCTCACAACCCTAAATTCACTACATATTGCTAAACCTAGCGGTCAATTCCCATTTCATTTTATTATAGGGAAAATGCTCCAAGTGGCTAGCATACGCGGCACTAGATTCACGGCTAAAAGACAATAAGCTTGAGGGTGGTCCTGAAGCCTATTGTTTGGAACCCCACAATAGGCATGCCACACCTTCAAGCTAAGGGAACATGAACAATCATGTAGCAGTGACCATCTTTGTTTGATACAATTTCTTTTTACATTTTGACCTTCCTTTTGTTCTCAAAGTGATCGCCCCTTTTATTTACCTTTCTATGATATGATACTATCTGTTGTATCTGAATTGGAGTAAAAAGGAGAATAAAAGCATATCCTAGGACGCAAGAGATAGAAAATAAAGCTCCTATATGGGTGAAAAAAGGAAGGGGATGTTCAAATTTTGTATTTCTATTTCTTTCCATCGCTATATAATGCTTTGAGTAGTGTATAAGTTATCCTTGTTTTCCATCTATGTTGTCTTTGGTTGAAGTTTAAGAATAAGGGTACAATACAAATTTGTATTTTAATTAGTGAAATGATGGGCTACTAATATGTGCCGTAATAGATTTAATTAACTGATTAATTGATACACACGTTTCATGCATAGGAAACTTTAAAGACAAATCCTATTATTCAATTCATAGTGATCTTACTGACAATAATTTGTGAATAGAAAAATTGTATGGATATCATCACTCTTCAAGTTTACAGTGCATTTTAACTGTTCATTGTGGTTTGTGATTAGTATTGCGTGGTCCTGTGGCAAACATAAGATTGATTTAATTCGTGGTATATTGTCTCATGTGGATTAGATAATTCTTAGTGGGTTTATTTTTATTTTTTTTAATAACCTGCTACTAGCATTACTGGCCGAAGTTTCAATTTAGATTTACATAAAAACGTGCCCAAATATTTCAGTGGGTAATTAACTCTTTCTTTAGTTAAAGGAATATTTAAATCTGATACTGCCGCTAATTACTACAATATAAAGGTAACCAAATTTGGCTGTATTGCTTTCTTTTCATAATAGTAGTAATATAATGATTTCAAAGGTTCATCACCCCTTTTGGGTTGTTGAAACTTGAAAGGATCGCCAATAAGATTTAAGGATAGAAATACATGAAAAAGTTATCAGAATCTGTTTTGGTGAAAGGATCACCAATTAACTTGGCAAAAAATATAAAAGGAAAGGATAGCATCTGGGATTGGTGGAACCAAATAGTACATGAACATAAACTAAAATAACTATAAGGTGTATACAATAAGATTTGGTGAGCAATAATTTTGTAACGCTGTCTCAAGTCTTAGGGCATTCATCATAGACCCTCATAAATTTTGCACTGCTTTCATTACTACATTCCCATAGTGATATTGGTATGCACTATATACTCTGATCTGCTGAAGCAGAGATACCACTTTTTTTTTTTTTTTTTTTTAATTATCATCTTTAATTTGTAACATTATATTATATTTTGTTTTACGTGATGACATGAAGTTCAAATCTCTAACTTCTTGCAAATTATTCAAATCTCTCATTACTATGGAACAATGACTTTGCAACATTATATTATAATTCAATATAAACAGGGCAAGTTCTATAGCTATGTTTGGTCACAACCTTTGTTTTCAGTGGTGACTAAACAGCATGGTAATTAGTCTTGTTCTCATAAAGCTCACTCCACTTGTTCCCATGGCATATGTATCTTGCGATTCTTACCCAATGCTCAGTTGTTAACATGTTTCTTTAAAAACGGCCTAACCTAGTTCAGCAATTTGCATTTTGATATGCAATTTTCTTTTCTCGACTATTTGAAAATCACAGTTATTCTTAATCTGAACTCAAATTATGTATTTACACAATCAACGCATACGTTCTATCTTTGATGTTTTAAGGAAAATACATGTGAAGAGCAAACTATCTGCATATAATGTAGTTGCAAGGAGTCTTGAAAGCCTTTGTAGTTTGAACTCTACGCATCATCATTCCTAATAATTAGTCATATTGATATATGATCACGTAGGGGATATTTGTAGGCTTCAAGAATGATGAAAGGTGAGAGTTCTCCCTACTACAAATATCGTAAGTAGAGTTGATTGAAGGCTCCTTTTTATTGCAAATCTACACTATGATTGCTGTAAAAAAAGATGATGTTATTTTCCTTCAAGTGGAAAATTCTGAATTCACAAGCATCAGTCATCTCATCACATAGTCATAGATTTAACATTTTACCCGGTTGACCAAATATGGTAGGCAGCCAATAACATCAAAGGATATAATCTGCTTCTAATCATTTGCGATTGCAGCGTCATTATGTTAATTACCCTTTCTAGAACAGTTAAAACATATTAATTGCCGCCACATACACAAATCACACAAGCTGTAATTGCTGTAAAATCACTGCTTCTTTTAAGAATGCTTGGAAGCAAGAGAAATACGTTTTCCCTTTACGCTTTGTATATCCTACTAAAAGAAAGGGAAATACGCTGTTTTTATCTTGTATCCAGGTGTATCACCTCTTGATGGTGCCCATATGGACAAGCATTGTATCTAAACTTAACCATGTGGTCAGAATAATTTGCTTGCAAAGATTCTCTTCTTTTTGTTTGGGACTTACACTAAATCAAAAATCAAACAAATAAACCGCACTAACTCAAACTGCTTATATCCTCAAATAAGAGGAGATTAATCCACCATAATATCAATGAGATTACAGTGTATTTATTGATTAGGACTTTTATGGCATTAATTATTAGGTTGGATATTTTAAAACTTTTAATCGCCCAACTTATATTTGCAGATCAAAGACTTAAATTATGTAAACTATAATTTTAATTTTACAAGTATCATACTTTTAAATTATTTTTACCAATAACGTCATTTTCGTGATGCAATTGTGCATATTACGTCACCAATAAGGTGTTATAATATACACAATTGTGGCACAATTGCTAAAAAGAGAAAGAGAAGATAATGTGACTGACGTAATTGTGCTAATTGCATCACTCTCTTGGTGACACCATTTACCAAATAAGGGCAAATGACATTACTATAAGGGCAAATAACGTCACCATGAGGGTAACGTAATTTGTCCAATTACGTTCATCTATATTTTCTCTCTTCTTCTTTTCAACTTTAGATATTATTAAAAAAAAATGACGGTATAGGTAAAAATAGTTTAGAAAGTATGATATTTGTAAAATTAATATTGATTTTTGTATTATTTATGTCTTTCATCCTATATTTGCTGTTTTTTTGTGCTCTTCTCCCCATCAACATTCCAGGTCGCAACCACATAGAGCCGAAGAAAATATTGTCCATAAAGCACAGAAGGGTCATTTCATTTGTGCCTGTTGATTGATAGGAGCATCCTCACGCATATGATCAAAGTGACGCTAAGCCCAAACATCTAAGAGTACCCTCGGGACCATGACTTGGCCCAACTATAACTAAACTATTTAGCTATTGAAATTTGGACTTCCCTGTAAGTCCAAACTAGCCTTAGCCCATAATCAGTGAACATGTGAATCGTTTCTAAACTTTCTATTCCCTTATTACATTGAGAAAATAAAAAAA
>QAOA01004742.1:260152-375085 GCA_003255065.1 Cercis canadensis
GGTCCGGTTTTCACCCCAAACCGAAACCGAACCAGCCAGAGAAACTCGGTTCGGTTCGGTTCGGTTTTTTGAATTTTTGAAAATAAAACCAAACCGAACCGAACCGGTCTAAATCGGTTCGGTTCGATCGGTTTGGTCGGTTTAACCATGAAATGCCTGCTGAAGTCAAATTTTCAAATTTTAACAGAAAGAAAGGCAGAAAACCTCCACATACAAGCAAATCAACCAAAAAAAAAATGAGAATTTAGTATCCTAATGCACAGAAAATCAATAATTAAATATCAAATGTAACAATGTATTATAAATTGAGATAAATTGAGACTCATATTAAATAAAACGACGTCGCATTGAAGCTATCGGTTTGGTTCGGTTTTTTTCGGTTTTTATTCAGGCAAACCGAAAACCGAACCGGGGTTCTCGGTTTTTCAAAAATACAAACCAAAAACCGGACCATTTCTCTCGGTTTGACTCGGTTTCGGTTCGGTTCGGTCGGTTTTGTCGGTTTTTCGGTTTTGGCTTACACCCCTACTATGGGCCACTATATATAGCCTATATATAGCCTATTAGCCTTCACGTTGTTTTGTGGGGTTAATTTGATAATGTCCTCCCAGTTCGGTGTTTATGAGTGTCCGGACCCTTTTTGGAATTTAGTTTTTCAAATGTCATGATTTTGGTATATTTAACTGAAATTTGGTTTGAGTGTTACCTTATTCAATAGAAGCCTCTGCTTCAATTGGTTTCACATGAAATCTCATTCGCATCTTCCTATGGTCCCGTTGGGTTATGACGATTCAAACATGTGGTTCACCTTTAAGTTGCTGGATTCGTTGTGATCACTAGTCAAACCCTATTAATGAAGAGATAGAATAGGAAGAGATCAACTATTATACGTATGTAAAGTGTCTGTGTCTCTTTTCTGCGTGCATGGAAAGGATTAATGTTTATACCAACATTGCCTTACATGCAATAATGCAAGGTTCCCAATGACAAAAGTCATTTACTGATTAATACATATAGGCTAGCCTAAGAAGAGGTTGAAAATGACCCATTGATCATGACGTCCAAGTCGGCAATGTTAGACTCATAAATAGCTCGGACACGAATGATTATGTTAGACATGTGACAATAATATGAATGAGTTTGCATGTGCAAGCACATCCATTTGTTTAGTCGGTGTGAACTTCTATGTCCCCTCAACGTTGCCACTGAATAATACCATAAACTAGCAGAACTTATCATTTTTAGTGTAATTTGATCCCTCAATAATAAATAAGACATAGTCGAATGAATATTTGGAACTATTGAAGGGTTCATTTTTGTAGTAGAAACACCAATCAAACAGAGGAACACATGTTAGGGTTATGTCACATTTAGTGTTTTGTATATGTAGGAAAGATACTGTTTTGTAATCATAAATGCATAAAAGTGTGTAACTTCAATGAGACAATCACATTATATTCAATGTTACAGTTCACTTGCATATGGCTTGTGAATTGTGATAATTGTCTTTGAAATGCTCTAATCACATGTGAGTCTAATGGCACCTTCCTAAGAGTTTGATGTCAAGGATTATTTTCTCATCATATATTACATTTCCTTTTCTTAGCGCACTACACTCCTTTATAATAAAAATGAAAACATAGGTTGTAAGGGAGAGAACACTTGGTAAGTAACTCAATGCATTTATACAGCTATCACTAATTGCTACATTTTAAAGTTCTTGTTGGATGGACATAGCAATTTGCATTTAATAAACCCAGTACTTTGGTTCCTTCATCATTGTAAGTCCTAAGTATTGTACTTCTTCTCAATCCCCTTGGCTACGGCGTGGTTGTGATGGGTTGGTCATGCCCTGATTGTTCTGACTGATCTGTTGCCGGTAAAATGCAGCCATGTTGTTGAGGAGATCCAAATTAATTGACTGCAGCAAGATATATATGTTTTTGGTTATTCTTAAACAGGCACTTAGAATACCATATAAGCAAAGCATAATTGTATTGTCAGGGGGAAATATAATAAGGGTGTCTTTGAATAAAACAATCTTAGTTGCATTTTCTGATATGAAAATAAGAGGCTCCTTTGTACTAATCACTAATACACATTTACATTGACGTACTTGTGCTAGAATAGCGTTATATGGATCAGACGAAGGAACCGAGGCATTGGTGGCTGCTGATGCAGTGTCAGGTTTTGCTGGTGCAGCAGCATGCGGTGGAAGAGGTACCATGAAGGGCCTGGCAACGAATGGAGGAGGTGCAAATGGCGTAGGTTGAACATTGAGTGCCGTGAGGGACAGAGGAGCTGTGGGGGCAGCCATGGGGTTATTAATGTCAAGCATTCCCATGCCCAAGCCAAGACCAGCCCCCATTCGGGCAAGCATTGTCATCTGAAGCTGTTGTTGCATAGCTAAAGGCATCATCATTTGGGGCATGTTTCTCACACTCATCATCTGGATCTGTGCTTGAAGTTGTTTTATGTATTCAATCACCTCGTCCAGCATTGAAGCTTTATCAGTCTTTGCCAATTCACCAAAAGAGCAATACTTAAAAGCTATTAAAACTGGAACTCTCTTTATTGTATTTTAGCATTGTCAATAAAAAAATATATTTTACATCTAACATGTTCTCGTACCCAAATAAGCGGGTGGTATATTGGATGGACTCGTGACCACTTAGTCATTAAAGCTCTGATACCATATTAACAACCATTTCAACTCAAATGCTTAAGCTTTAAGATAGAGATGCAAGAATGAGATAGATAATAATTTTTCTCACCTTACTTGCGTTAGGCACCAACATCTGCAAGGCTTTCATCCTCTGATTCACTCTATCCCTTCGTCTCTAAACCAGAATATGGAAAATTGGTTAGAGACATTTGAAGAATAGAGACATTTTTTTTTTTTCCAAAATTTTGATTGAATTTTCCAGTGATTTAGAAGGTTTCACAATTACTCGCTCCGACTGGTTATGGATGGCAGCAGCTCGATTACATCTTGTTGAGTTGGATCGGCTTATTTCTGCCTTGGTTTCCCTGTCTTGGTCATGTTTGTCTCGGTTTTCCTGTTAAGTATGGATCATTCTCATTAGTTTGAATAGTTTCACATCTTCTTCTTGTTAATTAATTAGGGCATGTTTTCTTTTTATAACAATACACGAGCACTAGTGTGCACACATATGCACGTGCATGTACATGCAAGCATAAATACCAGTGATAGATTCTAAAAAATCAAACTTTTGTCATGTTAAAGAAAATCAGCTAGTACTATTATGTGACAACATTAAAATGTAAGTTACCTGTCCACAGTGAAAAGTAGAATTCTCATGGAGAGTTTTGTTCTTTGAGCTCCGACCAGAATCAAGAGAAGCACAAGTCATCATAGTTGTGTCACTGGCACTAGCACAGACATTGTGGTCACATTTCTCTGTGATATTAATAATAGGTATAAAATTTCTCTTGCAGTAGTCGGAATCCGACAGTGTTCGCTTCCTAGTCATTGCCGGCACCGTTTGCACCTGGTTGGAACTCTCACCCCGTTTCCCGCCGGAGGATGCAACGGTGGAGCTTATACTAGTAGTGGTAGGAGGATGGTCTTGTCCTATGAAATTTGGTTTTGGTTTTTGATATTGGCTTGTGGCTTGATGGACAATGGACTCTAGCGTATCACTGGTTCTATTCCATGTGGGCTTTGTCTGGGACGTCGGAATGAGCCCACCAAGCCCGTGCATGGCTAGTTGGCCATTTTCCCATGTTAACTCTGCGACCTCATAATTCGACCTGAGGAATCACATCAAACAAAACAAAAAAAGCGATGATGTCTATAAAAGTAAAGCTTAGAGTTTTTATCATGAAGTGTTTGAATTTGGCATAAAAGATTTGATAATATTAAAAAAAAAAATTTAAGTAAGTATTTATTATAAAGTGTGAAATGATTAAATAATCCTGTGTTATATAATTATTTTATTTATATTTAAATAAGATAATTATATATATAAATAGAATAATTATATATATAAATAAAATAATAAAATAATATTAAGAGACATTTTGATAATTTTTTAATATGACAAGCACCTATTTAAAAAACACATTTTTTCGTAGCATTAGGTCTTTGCACATATGCATGTGCGTGTGTAAAAGAATATTCAAAGTATTAACCACTTCTTAAATTAATCTAATTTATTAAAATTTTATAGCATATTACATAAATGTGTGCGCACGTTTGTGTAAAATAATATTCAAAGTATTAACCAGTTCTTGAATTAATCTAATTTATTAATTTTTTTCATGATAAATTGATTTTTATTGCTCGTGTCTTCTCTAAGCAAAGAATAAAGAGTAGCAGGACGCTTTTTCCTTTCACTCGAGCAAAAATCAAATGATGCTTTTTCCTTTATGCGTGCAGATAAGGATAACCTAAGGTAAAAATAATGAAAAAAAAAGGTTTTTCATAAACAAAAATTTAGAATCAGAGAAAACTACTCCATACCACAAGCTTCTAAGAGAATTTATAGTACTTACAAAAAAAAAAAAAATACTCTTCGCAACCAACCCATTGCCCAAATAAAAAAAAAGGTATTTTAAAGGAGCTTAGACTGGAGAGAGAAGAGAAAAAAGGGAAAAGAAATGTGGCAATAGCCAAATGAGGCCGGAAACCCAAAATGAACCTGAAAATGGCCTGGATATGAATCATACATTCCATTAGACCGTGTAGCTAAACAAGGTGTGAACTAGCAACATTCCGTTAGCCAAAAAATAAAAAATAAAAATCAGGAAAACGGAGAGGGAGCAAAAGCAAAACCAGAAATAATTTGAATTCGACAATGGCTTTCTTGAATTGAGACAAAAAAAACCAGCAGAATTTGCCATAAGAAGAAGTTTAAGGAACAGAAACAAAGTGTACAAAACTTATCATCAGGTGTCAAACAGGAAATGGGTTGGTTTAAAATGTAAATTAAGGCCAATATATGTGGAAGTAACCACCAAGAAGAAACGAATTTAGTACAGAACATAATAGAGGTGGGTTGGGTTGTTGAGAAACAAAGGAAAAGTCTTATGCAGGAAAACAGAGAGATGCCAAAAAAGGAATGAAACGTAAAGTGGGTATTTTTGTTCCATTAAACAGCAAAAGCAGCAAGAGAAAATCAGATAAAAGGTTCCCAGAAACAAGGGTGAAAATGGAGCGTACATGGGGACAAGGTGGGTGATAGCAGGGTTGTTCTGCTGCTTGTGCACGTGAAAGGATCTGCTCCCCTCTTCCCCTTCGACTTGTCTTTGTTGTTTCAGTTTCCAGTTTGGTACCAAACACCGACTCATGATGGCTCTCTTTCTCTGTTTCTCTTTCTAATAGGCACACATTGAACAGTAGCTTTGAGTTGGGATTCTCTTTTCATTCCCTAAAATCATTGGGTTCCTCTTTGATGTCACTTTGGGTTGAAAGAGATTTTACTGAGAACATGTGGTGGCTAAAAGGACATGGAGAGGGAATCGGATATGCTTGGCTTCTTGTATAAATAAAGGCCCTTGTGTTGTGCCCCAGTGACCATTAAAATCTTGGAAGAAAATTAAATGCACCAGCAAATCTATTTCTAGATGCTCTCTGACTCTAATGCTATCCACAACATTATTAGTCTTCGTTTATATTGCAACCACAAAATTGATCTTTGTGAATACATGCCATCACCTGTAGATTGTAGACTATCCTCACAACTCGTGTATTTGTTTAGTTAATAAGTAAATAGATGACTTGTATTTCAAAGTTATCCCCTCAAGTTGTATTCTTTTTATTGCTTTATTGTTTGAATGGTCTGAATATGGTTGAAGAGCAGTGTTATTATCTTGTGGATCCACGTCTAGTTGAATGAAAGCAATAGGATAATTATTAATTCATGTGGGGACTCCATCAAAATAGAATAGTCTTCACCCAGATATTGAAGGTTTTCCTGCATCAGCAAGACACGCGTGGAGACTGGTGTCTCTTACCACATGGAACACTCCCATTGAGGAATATATGGTCCAGGACTCCAGTGCAAAAACAGCTAGTGTCAGAACCGATCGACCATTGTGCTCATGTTAGAGCAGAAAAAGAATCCCTAGGTCACCGTTGATATTCCCTTCAGATTAGGTAATCCAACAAAGATTTGAGTGAAGAAATATTCGCATTAATTTGGTGTCGTATATCAGTTCAATATAACCAGGAACTACAAGACAGTTCTGCTTTCTAATCAGTGGTTAGGGTCCAAGAGTTTGAGGTGTTCATGCTTCTGCCAAAATTTGAGGTTCAGAATTCACTCCAATTAGGACAACAATGAACGAAATCAAGGCTGGCTAACAGGATTAGTTATCCCAAAAGAAGACTGAAATAATAACAAAGAGGCCTTGTGACAACCAAAAGTTAGAATATAACTCGGAAAAATTTGTATGCTATCCTTCAAGACATATTTTTCCACTAACTGTCCACTGCTATGTGGCAGAAGCTAAGTTATACAGAAAATAAGGGACGACTTGAATTTAGATTCTGTCACACAGAACAATTGTTGCAAGTTTTAGAAACTGTTTGTGTATGTATCATTACTAATACAAAGTCAGCCCCTATTGGTAACCGTCATTCATTGCTTTATTACTCATCGCAAATTTTACATTTTTTATTAAGTACCATAATTATCTATTTATTACTTTCTTGTTCCACATCTTCATAAAATCCGTGTTTGCAGATTAAGCAACAAGGAACGTCATGGAGACAGAGAAAAATAACTACTATATCTTATCACAATGGAAGCCATATTTTTTCTCTGGACAGATGGGGACATGGGCATGGTGCATGAGGGGTCACATTGTTCCCTCTAGTACCCAACAATTGCTGCACTATCATTTAGATTTGGTCTTGAGCTGGGCGGGCACCATACACTTCATTATCTAAGTGGGATCTCTTCCATCAGCTTAGTTGAAGTTTTGTGATCAGATCTATGATTCTTCCTCCCAATTTTCTTTAGCTAATTACAAAGCAGATAAATGTTTTGTCATCTGTTTCACAATTAGTCAGCAGCATGACATCTATCACCCTGTCTCAGAAACTCATCTTCCGACAAGATGAACCAGCTCAGATAGTGGTCTCTTCATGCATTGGTTTCTTTTGCTGAAGATCTATATCTTCCCTGTTTTAGATGACCAAATCATTGCATCATATTTGCCATTCCATGAAAATTCTTCTTATTTTTGGCTGAACATCATTGTAGAAATAACTCAATAAGCGCTTGTGCTTTAGCTTTTGATGATACTAGACCTGCTGATTTATGGCATCAACAGTTTGGCAGCTGGTTCTAAGGGATTCTAACAAAGATTATTATCATTACAAGTTTGAAAAGACATCCACATGCCATGCTTATCAAAAACTTGAAAGAACAAGGTATTATGGTAGTAGTGACACAATGCCGAAAAGATAATATCACAGCTGTAACAATTTTCACATTAGTGGATGTGACTGTTTGTTGAAGTTTTATTGGATACATATTAATCCAGGTCAAGGAAATCATGAATTTCTGTAAAACTTAAGGAAATTGTTTCATGATCTTGGACAGTCAGCCAATGACTTCGCCTGGCCTAGTTCACACAATAATTCTCAGGTTATTCCAACTTCATATCTAAGATAGAATCATTGAAGACAAGACTAAAAAAATGTTACAAAATTTAGTGACTTGATGGATAGATGCTCTGAGATAAAATAAAAAAGCTTTTTTTTTTTTTTTTTTTTTTTTTNNNTTTTTTTTTTTTTTTTTTGTCAAAAGAGATGCTCCTTAAAACTAGGCATGTTGGACAAGGAAGGGGTCTGAGGCAGGTCAAAAGATATATATAAAAGAAGATTCTTTGGTTGATTGATGATCCAAGAAAAATATCCATATTTTAGATAAAATTTTGATTCTTTAATTTTCATGTATTGGGTAAGTATGCATTGTTAGTTAATGCTTGAAAGATATGTTCAGATGAGTACAATCCATGCTTGAAAAATATATGCAGTACAACCAAGACATTTTCAATAGGTTGTGTCATCATTAATTGTCATATTCGAACACATATAATACATATAAACATTTTGAGTAGCATATATGTTGTCATCTGCATAATATGAACATTATTTTCTAGGTTATTGTTAGATTTCTGGGTCCAGAACAGGATATGATTCGAACCAGAAGCATATTTGCTAGCCGTTTTTGTTCCAAGGTTAGATTCCTGAATCCAATGCTCAATCCTATTAATAATTGAAGCAGAAACATTTGACAGGGACTGTGCCGGTTGTGCTGATTTTCTTTGCTTTTTCCCTGGCCTCGGACTCTTCTTTTCTTCTTCTATCTTCCAACTGTGCTCTTGCTCCTTCTGCTCTCTTTTCTATCCTTGCTATCTTATTCTGGTAATGTAGTTGTTCCATTGCTCTCTTGTGATCCAATGCACTCTGTGATTCCACCAGGCATGAGATGATGATATTCATTCATAAATTTAAATAAGAAAACTCACAAGATTAAAGTCAAACCTTTTTCCTTTCCATCTTAAGTTTGGTCTCCATCTTCTTCTCATTCTCCCAAGAAAGAATTCTGGACTTTATCTTCTCATACCTGAAATTTTTTCTCACATTGGCAATAAAATACTATAATCCATAGTCTATCACCATGCATGTCCAAAAAAGCAACTATATATGCCACAAAATATGTTTAGTATTTGTAAGAATAAAGCCATTTCCCCTTTTCTTTCCATTCATCAAATGAACAACTCAAGCTTACCGCTTTTGAATCTTTTCTCTCTTGGCTTTTTCCCAAGCATCTGCTATAGTTTCGACATTATTCTGATGCATCGGAATCCCTTTCTGCTTTGGATACCCAGTTGCTGGGGATATAGGCCTTGGAGAGGGTACATGGCTTGGACGTCTAACAGGAAGAGCACTTTCTGCTTGCCTAGGGTCCTGTCCAAATGATTTTGTCCTTGAAGTTTCCCCTGATACATATAACATGTTAATACCATAACAGTTTTTCTAATAAACTTAAGCATAAAGGGTTAAAACCAAACTCTTCTGTTTCCTTATATGAATGGTCTAATTACCATAACTTGGCCTCCTAGATATGCTATCTTCTTTTCTTCTCATAGTTTGGGTCCTTGAAGATTTTGGGGCCTCTCTCATCATTCTCAAATTAAGTGAATCCGCTTCTTCAAGCGAGTGAATGGCGAATGCAGCAGCTGCAACTGCAGCTGCATGCTCATCATTTCTTGTATCATCTTCCATAAAAAGTGGCCTTTGGAACCAGTTCCATGCCTTGTCACCTTTACCACCACTGGACTCTTCGTGCTTTTGTGATAGTGGATTAGAAAATGACACTCTAGCATGAAAACCCAGTTATTTTTTTTTTTCCAATAAAAATCAATAGTTTGAAAACTAAAAAATGTGTGGTAAAAGAAATTGTGCGCTGCAAAATTGCTGTAAGAATTAGTTCTGTATGAGACTTTACTGAAAATATCAAATAAGTCGGAAACTAGTACCTTCTTTGCTTGAGTTTATTCTCCATTCTTTGGAATAGAAATCTTTGTTACCAATTTCCTGCGTGAATTCTTCCTATTTTATACTGAAACTTATCAAGATGAACTGGGAACAGGGGCTATTCGTAGTGCTTCTAAAAGATTCAGCTTTATGAACAGGACTTGCATACAAGCAAGGTAAAAGACGCTATGCAAGCAGCCTGTAGAGAACGCAAAGGATCTTTTTCTATTTTCTGGCAAATGCAACCACATGCACAAAAACCTCTATTATCAACTTGCTAGCACTTTTAGCTTCGCCCTTGCTTGCTTTCTGGCTTTCTGCCTAAAAGAACATCTTTTGGTACATAAATGAACTTTAGTCTTATGCATTGTGGATGTTATGTATTGAATCTTGGCCCATATTCTGCAGCTATTCCTTATTCCTTCCAATTTTTTTTAATTTTTTTTGCTAATGGCCTTATTCCTTCCAAATGGAAGGGTAAGCTCTCACACGCTTACATAATACAGGCTGGCCCAAATGTGGATTCTTTAAGAGAAAGTTACCTCTCTTTGATATTAAAAGCAACAAATTGCAATAGGCCACGTTGCAGCAGTCGCATCATTTTAACTCGCAGTAGTGGGTAATCCGACATAAGGAAAGTCTTTGGTTCGAACCCCTTGTGAAAAATAAATCCCTTGGGTAGGGGCTATACCCATGTCGCTCCCGGTTTCGGAGTGGTTGCTCACTTGTCACCATTTTTTCTACCAAAAAAAAAAAAACAAAGGCCTTTGCGTTCACGCGCTAAGTTTTGAGCGTGCGATGACCTCACATCAGTTTTAGCATTTCCGCGCTCAAATTGTGCCTGCACTTCAAAAATCAAAATCCACTCTCTCTCTCACTGTTNCCTTGTGAAAAATAAATCCCTTGGATAGGGGGAAGAGATCCAGTCATGTTAACTTGAGTCATGTTGCTTAGATCTAAGCCGTCTATTCCATTTAAGGTCATTTCAACCATTAAAACACATTAATATTTAATGGTTGAAATAAGCTTTAATAGAATGGACGGCTCAGATCTGAGCAACATGACTCAAGTGACATGACTGGATCCAAATCCCTTGGATAGGGGCCATACCCATGTCGCTCCCGGTCCCGGAGTGGTTGCCCACTTGTCACCATTTTTTCTATCAAAAAAAAAAAAAAAAAACAAAGGCCTTTGCGTTCACGCGCTAAGTTTTGAGCGTGCGATGACCTCACATCAGTTTTAGCATTTCCGCGCTCAAATTGTGCCTGCACTTCAAAAATCAAAATCCACTCTCTCTCTCACTGTTCGCCGGGCAGTTCAGCGTCATGGAACTCACGGAAGAACAGAGAAAACAAATCGAAACGAACCGTTTAGCAGCCATTGCAAAACGAAAGGCGCTGTTAGAATCTCTCGCACAATCTCATCAACAGGAACACCCGTGGGAACTTGTCAAGTGCCGTAAGTTGTCTCACGACGAACTCAATCCCAGATCGATTCACCTCCCAAAAGAACCCCGAATCGTCTCGGCCGGACTGGTTCCCCCGAAACCCTTGCCTTATAAATTCCTGGTGCGGCTTCAAATATGCTCTCCCGATTCTTTCTCTGCGACGCCACTGCCTCTTCAGGGTGTTCCCTATCCGGGAGAGGAGTCGTGCTTGGAGAGACTAAGCGACTCTTTGTCAGATGTAAGTCCTTCTGAAAATTCTGTTTGGATGTTGAGAAAATGATAGGAAAATAAGATGCAGATTCATATTCCTTTTTCTTTTCCGTCTCTGACCGACATGGTTGAAAAAATTTCACGAATTTATTTTTCCCTTTCTTGGCGGCAGCGTGAGTGCTTTTCAGTTTGTGTGGAATAAGATCGCGACACTCTCGACGTTTGTTCTAAAGCCTTGTTTCTACGCAATTTGGTTGATAAGGATGTGTGCAGCTGCTATTGCTCAGAATTTAATGTTATTCTTCTCTGTCTTATGATTTTCTCTTAGGTAACGCCATCACACTACACTCAAAATAATGGTGGTGGAAAGGCCTGTGTATATAAGCTAAGGGACTACCATGCTGTTGTAAAATGTTTGAAGGCTTCCCCGGAGATTGAAGTTGAAGAAATACCATGGGGAACTTTCAATGTTGTCGAGAGGCTTTCACATTCCTTTGTTGCAGGGCGCTGGATACCTTGCAGACCTGAGTACTTGTCTGATGACAACGTTGATGAGTTAATTGAGAACCTGCCAAGAGTTTTGTTGGATGCATTGTTGCCTTTTCAGTTAGATGGTTTAAGATTTGGTTTGAGAAGGGGCGGTAGGTGTCTTATAGCGGATGAAATGGGTCTTGGGAAAACACTTCAGGTAGGATGCACTAAGCTACGACTTTAGGCTTCAATAAAATGGCATCTCCGGCTGTATGTTGAACATTTTTTCATCTCTTGGCTGCATTGACACTTGTTATATTGCTCCAGTTGCTAATTTCTTATTTGCATAATATATATGTTGATGCTTCAAGAGACAGATAAAGCTTATAGGGGTTCAGATTAGGTGCAGTTTTTTTCTCTGAAATTGGTACAAATGTTAGGGAGGTTCATCTGCATCTAATAAAATGATTTATCGCTTGAAATGGTTGTTATTTTTTTTTCCAGGCTATTGCTATTGCCGGATGTTTCATGAATGAAGGTTCTATACTTGTTGTTTGCCCAGCTGTTTTGCGTTTTACATGGGCAGAAGAATTGGAGCGTTGGCTTCCCTTCTGTTTGCCTGCTGATATACATCTGGGTAAACTTGTTCATTCAACTTCGTTTTATTATGTTGTTTTTCTGTTACTTGGTAGTGATGAGTGATGGGGCCTCTGAGAAGTTTATGTATGGTTCCTGAGAAGAAGTATGATATTTAATTAGACTTAAGAATACCTAAAATACTTTTTCATTCTAAAATGTAAACCACTCTAGTTGGTTTTGGAGAAATCACTTTTATTCTATGAAAATATAGCTTTCAACGAATCAGCCACCTTTTTCACACTGCATGTGGTTTGAGAATCAAAAGGAAAAACACTGTGTGACAGGGCTGATTTATGCAAGAAGTAAATTCAGGTTTTATGGAATCTTTTGTGCTGTCTCTGGTCAAGAAAAAAGTCCTAGTAGCAATTTTAATTCAAAGAACCAAATAGATGCTGAGAAGAAGAGAAATAACCTAGCTTTACAACTGTGGTGTAATTCATTACGCAACCAAGATGATAGAATCTTGCTGAAAGAAACTCATAAAGTGATAGTTACCACCAAAATGAAGCATTGCGGCCTTACGAATAGAGTTTGCCAAAGTAATCCTGTAAGGATTTTACAGGATTACAAATTTCTAGCAGTACTAGACCTATGAGTAAGACCAATAATTTTTTTGGGGGGCTTTTTCTGTTGTACGCTTTCTTCTACTGAGTTCTCGGGTATAAAAAAGAGACCTAACAAGAAAGTAAGATCTACAGACATTGTTAACAGCTTTCTAACAATTATCTACAGAAATTACCAAAGAGCCGCTGAAATTGAAAATATGGTAAACTTAACTGAATTATCCCAAGAGCTTTTTAATGCTAATAACTTATCAGTATGACATAGTAATCACCAATATAGTTAATGGAAAGGTTGCAGTGAAACACACACTCTCTCTCTCCATATATATATATATATATGTTTTTTTTTTTTTTTCTTTACCCTCAGTCATGTTGTATTACCATTGTTTTCCTCTGTAAGATATGTTTTCTTGGTCCTCTTGTGTTCCACATCATGTTAGCTATGAAATGTATGCTATATAGGAGTATTGCTATACATGATACAAAAAGCCAACTAGGCATGTACTTTTCATGAAATGTTGAAAATGAGGTGTTTGTCTCATTAATTTTTATATATTGTAAGTTTGTACACTGAAGCTGATTTTAATAATCTGGTCATTACTTATTAGTTTTCCTCTTGTTCCATGGTTATCTATTCATATGATTGTTGCAAAAGATCATTTTTTTTTCTTAGCATTACTTGTTTCTTCTGATCCAGTTTTTGGCCATAGAGATAATCCTGTATATTTGACAAGATGTCCTAGAGTTGTTGTTATTTCTTATACCATGCTCCATCGTCTACGGAAGAGCATGCTTGAGCGAGAGTGGGCTCTCTTGATTGTTGATGAATCTCATCATGTGCGATGTACGAAGAAAACCTCAGAACCCGGAGAGGTATGCACTGTTCTGTCTCTTTTTCTTGTTTGTGATGAGAGAAAGAGAGTAAATGAAATCCATATGTTTCAAGGTTATACATTCCTTTAGAATCTCAGTGCATTCTTTTCACTGTTTTGGCTAATTTTTTATGCATCTAGACCTTGGGATATACCAGGAAGAATCCATGGGGTTGGTTTTTAGTAGTTGTATTCTGATAGTGCAAAATTTGCAATTTTTTTTGGTTATATGTAATAATATAATTTAACTTTTCCCGGTGTCAAATAGGATATGTGTGGTTGGAATGGTCAATGTTGGGACCAGATTGATTTGGACTAGATGTTAAGCAAATTTATATAACCTTTCTAATATATGCGAAAGTCAAATTTTGGCTGCATGTGTTTCCTCTACTGTAAGCATAGGGCTTATTAGCTTCATATGTGTAGAAACTTGTACTCAAACTCTGATAGTGTTTCATCCGTTTGATGCCACGCAAGATAAAAATAAAAAGGAGAGAAAAAAAGTAAAGCAGTTATGAAATTTTCCTGAAGGTGATTATTAAATTTTGTTAGAAATGTGTTTAATTATTAAATTTTGTTAGAAATGTGTTTAATAGAAGTGATGGTTTCTTGAGTATACATGTCATGAAAAAAAGTAGGTGAAGTGCCTATAGATACTTGGTGAAATTCCTACTCTATTGATAGTTAGTGTGCTAAATAAGATAGTTCGATAACTGTAGTAACACAAATAAGGAATTCCCTTTTCATTGAATTATGTGCCCATAGAATATCTCTACTTCTAATAAGAAGAACTCCCTGACAGTATTCTATCTTCACTGTTTGCCATAATAATTTTGAAAAGTTCCACATCCATTAGAATCCTTTAAATAAATAAATAGATGACAAAGTTATAAGTGTAAATTAATATTTAATAGATTTTTTTATGAGTGAGAACCAAAGGAAGCAGGGCTGATTCATAATTGGTTTGTTGGAATCCACATAGGAATGAAGGTTTTGTGCATATTGAAAGAAGTCAGAAAGGATATTACTAATTTGGTAGACTAATATGACGTGGATGGAGAAAATATGGTATTTATAATAGTGGGATTAAAAGATCTAGATTGCAAGTCTGACAACTGTGGTTTTGTGCTCACACAGAGTTTGATCAAGTTCTTTTACCTTTTCAAAAAAAAAAAAAAATCTTTTAGAAGGCAGATTCATGTTCTTAGTTTGTTTATTTTGCAATTTAATATATGATAAATAATCACTATATCTTCCCTTTCGTGAAAGAGGGATTTATATTCTGTTATCATGTCTTCTGTTTTGGCAGATAAAGGCTGTCCTTGACGTGGCTTCGAAGGTCAAGCGCATAATTCTGCTATCTGGGACACCCTCTTTGTCAAGGTTGTGGCATAGGTCCCGCAATCCTGCTGCATTAAATTTGATGCTAATGAATATCCTTGGTTGAGGAATGTTATTATGATGTTTGAGTTGTGGTTCCATCTTAATATGCCCCCCCTCCCCCGCCTTCTTTTGGTTATTTTCCCTTCTGAATCTGTTCTTATATCTCATTCTGCATTTCTTCCTAGGTGCTCATAGGCCGTTTGACATTTTTCATCAGATAAATATGTTATGGCAAGTATTTTCACAGTTAACATTATCCATATTTGAATATGCTTTTTTCTGAGCCTATTAATTCAGTTTTCTTGACAAATGGTTATGTTTTATAGGCCTGGTTTGCTTGGGAAGAGTAAATATGATTTTGCGAAAACTTACTGTGATTTCAAATTTGTCCGGGGTATTCAAGGGAAATATTTTCAGGTAATCCTGTTGAAAGAGCTCTTCATATCTTCCCCCCTCTCTCTCTCCCCATTTATTCTTACACAGCATACGCACAGACAGTTGTTTGAATATTGATGAGTACTTTTTTGGAGTTAAGTTGGTGCAATAAAAGAACGTTAGCCGTCACATGCTTTATCAGGAAAGCAACAAATAGTGCTCCCGCCTTTTGGTTGATAGCTAACGTTGTAAGGTTTTCTGTTTCAAAAGGAAACAAAATAGATATTCTAGGCTCTCTAAATTATGCTATTTCATTTTTCTATTATTCCTTTAGCCTTTAGGAGGTGCAATCTTGTGCGCCAAGATATTGTTCACTTCGGCATCTTTTGTTACTTATGAGGGCGATAGACTGATGAAACTTAGTTCTTTAGATTAATATGACCTCTCTCTCTTTTTTTTTTAAATATTTGTTGTTAAAATTGGAAAGTGATACAAATGATGGTATTATGCTGCAGGATTTTTCAAAGGGAATTCGCCTGGAGGAGTTGAATGTGTTACTAAAGCAAACTGTTATGGTGGGATCTTGGTCCTCATTTTAGTCAATACTCATCTGATAATAACTCTTATCTTTGCATTAATTCATTAGTTATTGTCATCTATTCCGTGTCTAAAAGCATCCCCTGTTATGGTCTCAGCTTCTTAAATGACTAGCATGGCATTTCGAAATAATTGGGGCAGTTGACTGAAGTTTTTGCAACCAAATCCGACTCTTTGATGATTATAATTTGGTTGTGCTTTCTTTTTCTCTTATATTATTTTTAGTGATATGGTCATTGCTCTTAGGTTGATATTTTTTTCTTGCATAGAAGACCATTAATATGTTAACCAATTTACCCAAAAAAAATTTCTTGCTGAAACGTAAAGAGATTTTGGGTTCAGAATCTCCACATAATCCATACATTTTATACTTAATACGCTAATGCGGACGTATGATTTTAAGTTTAGTGTAGTTCTCTTTAATCTTAATTTTACTCTCCAGTTGGTTTACTGACTATCTTTTTTACGCTTACTATCAGTTTATGATTTTGCACCTAGATTAGAGAATTGTCTTATTTTGTCTTTCATGTATTGTAGATAAGGCGTTTAAAGGAGCATGTGCTGCTCCAGTTACCACCAAAACGCCGGCAAATTATAAGGCTGTTGTTGAAGAGATCAGATATAGTTGCTGCAAAAACTGCAGTAGGGGTGTTGAATAGCAATACTTCTGAAAGTACCAGAGAAGATGCGACTTTGGAAAATTTAGATGAACCTGATGGTATTGTTTTGGATTTTCTGCATTTGCTGCAGCGTATTGCTGCATTGTATGTTTGAATTAACTGTTCATGTAATAGTTTCAATTCATCAGTCTTGCCTTAGGCATCATGGCTTAGGATGGAATTGCATCATAAAATTCAAAGAAGGAAAGCTTAATAGCTTTTGAAATTCTCCTAAAACTGATCACTATATAAAAGAAACATTAAACTGGTAGAGTATATAGTGCTTATCATTTTAATTCTATTCATAACGATTAGAACATCGTAATCATACCTAAGGATGAATAATATCCAAGATCAGAGTAAAACCCTACAAGAGTACCCCAATAACTTAAAACCTATGTCCAATTGCAGCCTATGATATCTGCTGATATTACCAACTTCTAAAGTAAAGAAATCTAAACCTGATTGACCGAACAGCTTCTGACACATAACACTATCAGTAAAACCTGGTGATACCAATAGAGCTTGTTGAAGGATTGTAATGAATAAACCAATTCCTCTGAAAGCAAAGGAAGTGAAGGTAGGGCCGTTACAAAAAAAAATGAAAGAAATAATATGTTGATTCAATATTGACCCTGCTTATGCTGAACAGCAGTTGCCTAAATTTAAATTTGATTCAAATCGGAAGAATTCTAAGAGAATTTCTTCATTCTTTTCTGCACTTTATTTTCAGGAAAGCTCTCCCTCCAGGAACTTGGAATTGCAAAGCTTTCTGGGCTTCGCGAATGGCTTTCCATCCATCCACTCATTGCGGAGCCAGACAGAGCTTCAAAAATGATAATTTTTGCTCATCACCACAAAGTTCTCGATGGAATACAGGTATATTTTTCCTCTGTTGAATGCTACCATTTACTTCAAAATACCCTGTGACAACTTGTGATCTAGTGGAGTGATTGCAGTTACTCATGATGTTCATTTGACTTTCTCTCCATTGCTTTGGGCTACTGTTACACTTTATATTCATTTTGGCTGCTGGCGACTTTGATTTACCCCAAACATTTAGATCTAATATGTGATATAAAATTTGTCTTTTGAAATAACTCAGGAGTTTATATGTGAGAAAGGGATAATCTTTGTTCGTATTGATGGAGATACACCTGCCAAAGATAGGCAGTCAGCTATAGTGTCATTTCGATCATCACCAGAGGTATTGTAATCTTAATTGCAGCTTTGTTTTATAGAACTTACTGCGATAATCCGATGGTCTTACCTCCATTCCATTGTTGATCAATTGGCCAAAGGATTGACACAATTTGTTTTCCTAATTTCTGGCATACATGGATACTTATGAGTAGTAAACAAAGTTGTGTCTCGGGTGAGGTCAAGTCTTAAGTTATGCTAGTTGAAAGACCAAGCTGAATGTGTTCAGTGAGACTCCCTTAAATTGTAATGAACAACCACATCGCACATTCTTGTTACCATCAAATTGTCTACCTTTCTGTGTTCTACTTTAGATGCAAATATATATGGCATATGTTTGGTGTCTTAAGAGTTGTTATATCCTTCATATGTGTCAATTTTTGATTGTGTTGCTTATCATTTAGGCTTACTCTTAACTTAATTTATACTTTTTTATCAGGTTAAAATTGCTATAATAGGTATTCTTGCGGCAGGATCTGGCGTTGATTTCTCATCAGCACAAAATGTTGTCTTTTTGGAGCTACCTCAATGCCCAAGTGTGATGCTTCAGGTTCTGCTTGATTTATATTATTCTTGTTAACTATGATCGGATCATAATACTTCATCAATATATTGAAGTGTAAGCTGTGTGGATATTCACTGATATCTATTAGTAAATTTTTTTAATGTAAATACTGTGAATCTGCTTTGAAGGCGGAGGATAGAGCTCACCGGCAAGGGCAAACAAATGCTGTGAATGTATACATCTTCTGTGCAAAGGTGCTTAAATTTTTGTAGTTCATTCCAAATTTTTGGGATTAAGGATTCTTGTCGTCAAGCATCCCTCAAGCAGGATTTCTTGGTGTGCCCCATATTCAGGATACTGTGGATGAGTCCCATTGGAGAAATTTAAACAAAAGTTTGCATCGTGTTTCGTCTACAACAGATGGCAAATATGATGCAATGCAAGAAATAGCGGTATCCTCTCTCAGTTTCTTTATGCTTTATTTGGTTGGTCGTTTCAATTTTTAAGTACAGCCTTAGCGAAGTTTAATTTAATTTATATTAAAAATGAAGAATTTTCGTTGGCTTTTGTTTTTACTAATAGGCGAATTTGTGGATGTGTGGATTTATGATTCTGTTACTAAGTTCAAGTAACTGAAAATATTTGAATTTTTATTTATATTCTCACAGGTAGATCTTGCAGAGCTAGAAACAAATGATATATCATAAAACCCTATCCTAGATTCTTAGTTGGGTTTCAATATTTGGGTTTCCTCTTTTTTCTGATAGGTTCAAATCTTAGCTTTTGGTAAGCTAATAAATTACGTTTTCATGGTACTGTGATCGGAACATGTCTAGTTTTCTGAAATTTTTTTGTAGTTGATTAAATGTTTTTTATTTCCCTTTATAACATTCAGCTCGCTTTTTTGTGGGGTGGGGGTGGCTTTGGGGATGCTTATTGACAGGTTGAAGGTGTTTCATATTTAGAAACATCTGTTGAAACTGATATTAGTTATAAAGATCAATCTGCAGCCAAAACTGCGTGCGCTGAAACATCCGAACTGGTTATCAAGTTTCCGGATGTATGCTCAGTGTTGGATTTGAAACCTTCCCAAGAAAATTATCGTAAATCAGCAACTGAATTAAGTGAATCTGATCAGCAGATATATTTTGGAAATAATTCAATTCAGACACCTCATGTTATGGTAAGACATGAAGTCTAAATTGTTTTGCCTCACTTTAGTTTAATAGTTGTTTAATCACAGTTTGACTTGCCATTTGACGATTCATATTCTGTTGGTAGAATAGACTGATACGGTTTCCTGCCTAGAATTAGGCAAGGTTTCTGTTTCGGATGGAAATTTAGACATAGATGTCTCTGATACTGTGGAAGGACGTGCTGGGTTTTATGCTCATAAGCTGGATAAGAGTGGTGGAGAGAAAGATCAAGTGGCAGATTTTGTTGAAGAGAAGACCGACAAAGGCAAAGATCAAATGATAGAGGTGTATTTTTATTGCACTTTTGACATCGATGGAACAATCGCTCTTCAACTATTTGGTTATGACTGCATAAGGTGTTTTTTCTTATTTTTGAGTATGCAGGACAAGAAATTCTCCCCATCAATAGAAGCAGATGACAGCCTACCTTTGCGGCCAATTGAAGTTGATGAAAGTTCTTCTGATCAAGTTGATGCTTTGAGATTTGAGGTAAAGTTCAAACCTCAAACTTGATGCTTGTGGATATTAGAATGAATTGGTTGAGTCTACTAGAAAATTTACCGCCAGACTCATTGGTTATTACTTCACATAATGGAAGCGAAGTTAGTGAAACAAATTTTGTTTATGTTTTTAATGACCTGTCTTGGAAGCTTCAGTTATTGTATGCATTCAAGGAAAAGTTTGGTGGCAATAACCTTAAATTTCATTGAAATTTTGGGCTTGTTAATAAGTCTTGTTATTTATTTATCCTCTTTCTGAACACACAGTAATGAGGTAGAACACTGCCATTGTGATGAAAGAGTAGTTCTAGGGGTCTTGTCTTCACTAGCAAAATTGAGAAAACTGAACATTTTTATTCCTTTAAGCTTTTATGTAAACTTTTAACAGTTTTGTACTATATACTGGTTAATAGATCAAGAAAAAAAAAGGTTGGTATGGTTCTAGTTAGTATTGGTGATGATATAAGTAGTTGGTCATGCATATAAATATAACTTTTCCTTGCTCCTCAGGTGAGTCCATACACTGGAAGGATCCACTTGTATAGTTGCATCTCGGGTACAGATACAAGACCAAGACCACTTTATGAAAATTTCCGACCAGAGGAACTCGAGCTGCTAGGTTCCCTTTTTGATGATGACAAAAAGAAAGTAGAGTTTAAATCTGTCAAGCACAACCCTGCTTGTAGGCATGCTCTTGTGGAATTTATAAATGAGTGGAAAAAGTTGAGGCCCATTGAGCGTAATAAGTTACTTGGAAAACCGTTGCAGCTTCCCTTGGCTGTTGAATTGTGCTACTTGAGTGAAAGCATTAACCACAACAACCGGGTGTGTATGTTGTGAACTCAAACTCTGATACTTTCATGGATATTATTATGCTTCAGACCTCAATCCGTTCATCCTTGCTAACAGCTTTTGCGTCTATGATAGCATGTGTAATTTTAACAACATTCTATCTTTTGTAGGGATTATTAAATGGTGGAAGCAACCGACGCATGACACCTTTAGTGGAGATTAGCCATCCTCTACCATCAGGTGCTGTTTGGAGAAAGGTTTATCTGCGAAGTGGGCATGGTAAGAAGGAGAAAGAATACGCTCAGGGTTGGAGTCTGGCAGAAGAACCGCTCTGTAAGCTCTGTCAAAAGCCATGCATGTAAGTCCTTCACAAATAATCCATTGCTTTTACTATTTGTCAGTCTTCAATCAATCTCTACTTTTAGGGGTAACAATGCCAAGACGGCTGAATATTTTGAAGATCTTTTCTGCAACCTTGTTTGCTATGAAGAGTATCGCATAAGAACTAGCAATAGATTCCTACGCCAGGTACAGACATTGATATATTCTTTTGTGCAATATTTGTATGGATGCTCTTCTTTATTAGAAAGAGTGATGAGTAGTGTCTCTAAGCTTTTGTTAACATGCTTGGGATCTTCAGGAACTTTTCCAAATTGAACGAGGTGTGTGCTCAAATTGCCAATTAGACTGTCATAAGCTTGTTGAGCATATAAGGCCTTTGTCATTGGCAATGCGAAGAGAGTATATTGAGAGAGTAGCACCAAAAGTGGCAAAGCGGAAGAACATGTAAGACTCTAAAAGTGAAACCCAGTTAACTATGCTATAGGCTCATTAAGAACTTTCTGTTAGCAAGATTGAACAGATTGTGTTTTGTTAATGTTTATTACCCTAACACTGATAATTGTACCTCCCAAACAACAATTTTCTGAAACACCCAGTGGACCATCTGCAGGCTTGAGAAGCTTGTCAATGATCCAAGTGAAGGCAATGCATGGCACGCAGATCACATAATTCCAGTATATCAAGGCGGAGGTATAATTTATTTCAAAAATTAATCTTGTTTGTTTTTCCAGTTCTTTATAGAGGCTGATGTATAGGTGCAAATTTTTGTTGACTGGATTTTCCTAGAAGTGCAAACTTTGTGGTTGATTATGTTCTCTGACTGAACATTAATTTTTTGACGGCAATTAAAATTATGAGGACTTCTTGGTACCCAAAACTAACAAATATAGCCCCTACGGTGATGTTTGTAAAAAAATTGTGTAATCAGTCGATATCACTAATGTGGTATTAGTATGTAAAATAAGTCAGTAATAGTACTAGGACTATATTTAACTGTAACTGCACAATGAAATTTGTAGAAATTTTTATACTGTCTTGATTGTCTTCTAATTCTATTGCTCACCAGTTAGGAGAATGAAATCACCATATATATGGTAAACTATCGGCATCATTTGAAAGTACCTTAGAAGCTTTGTGAAAATGTAAAGCTATCTCTCTTGTTTGTGACTGCAACCATCATTTTTAATATTTTACGCAAACAACTTACCTGATAACCATGCTGAATGAAAAATGAAGAAATTATTTGCTTATTTTCTTTCCTGTTTTGCTAGAATCCAATATTTACTGGCCTTTTGTCCTTGACATTTTAATTCCCCCTGATGACTACCGCAATAGCCATAAAGTGTGGTAGAGTTGACCAACATTTCATTCAATTCATCTGAGCTTTATTGACCTTTTATCCAAATATTGGATATGGTAACCCGAAGCAGATGAGTAGTGGGGAAAAGGAGATGTTGGCACCTGTTAAACCCCGCAGTCTTAACTTACAATAATGCAATTTCTTTCAAGGTCATTCAATGTTTTGACATTTCAATTTACCTTAAAGGAGGAAACTCTTGACTTTTTTTTTTTTTAATAAAAGAAGGAATCCATTAAAACAAGGAAGGAGGATAAGAAATCTTCCTTGGTAGAAACAGAAAAGTAAAACCACAAAGAGAAAAACGTCATTTCAGTGAAGCTGCCAATGCCTCTGCATCTCAGTTAAGGGACTCTTGGCTTTAACAACTAAAAATCAAACCTTAGCTGTTCTTCATGGCATTGGATTACTAAATCAATAGTGTTTGGGAAAGGGTGTTGGTGGTTTGCCTATTCAGGCCCACTGATAGATAGCCCTTGATGACTTGTAAAATATCTATAAATTCCTTTTGGTCAGCATTATAACAATGTAAGCAATTTTTGTGATAACTGACAAGTTCAGTTTATGGAAACTAACTGTCAAGTCTGTTTTTGGCTGGTATACCACTGTGCTGCTCTTATTACCATTTGTATCAGCGGTCCGAGATGCCATTCTGTCTCTCCCTCCCTTGCTCATTCCTCCATTATGAGAAAAATTAAATTGGAGTTCTGGGTTTTATGTTTGAAATATTATTTAAAATTTTTCTACAGGTGAATGTAGATTGGAGAATATGAGGACTCTATGTGTGGCCTGCCATTATGATGTTACCGCAGCACAGTCTGCTGAACGACGCAGAAAAAGGGCCGAGGCCAAGAAACTACTAAAAGTCATCATGACTGACCTGAAAAGTGGTCAGATAATGGATACCACAGACTCTCATATTAAGGTATGTGTTAAGCATAATTCTCATTTCTGCTATGAAGCATGGCATGTTGCGTGCCACTATCTGCCAGACATGTTGGATGTATTATCTTAAAGACATACCTAATGTCACGCATTCCATCCGTACAAAGATAAAATGTTTAGTTTCAAGGTTGGACATTTTATAATAGTCGACAAATGTATGTCAGATGCAGCTTGGACATATCCTTATACATTTAGGTGAAATCTAAACTCAATAAAAGGTGGTTCAATCTATAAATTTAAGCAATGAGGCATTGAAATGTTATACATGTGGTTGATTATCCATTTTCGTCTGTGATGCATATAACAGGTTCAATGATGGAGTAATTACTAGTTGGCAGTGGCACTTAAATGATGGAATGTTACACTTTAGAGACGAGAATGATAAACGACCCTGTTTATGAGATATGAATTGCTCCTGTCCTCCAGCTTAATCAAGATAGGATATAGCACTGTCTAGTACATTCATGTTAAAGATAACCTTTGAGAAGTAGTTTTGAGCCAATGTTTTTAGTATGCCTTTGATATCATTTTTGCTAACTAAACATTGTATAAAGAAAAAATTTCCTGACTAAAGTATTTCCTTAAGCAAGATAATCACGAAGTTGTTTGTGATGCCAAGTTGCTGATTATTATGTACTTCTAAATTACAATACTTTTATGAATTAATGTCAGGACCATGGGCTTCTTGAGGTGCAAGGAAATGTACTTGCGGATGAGCTTATAATCAAGGTGCCTGGTAGTGCCTATTCTGGAGATCAAAGCTGAGAAAGCAGTGAGTGCCTATATTTTGAATTAACCATCAGGACCATGGGCTTCTTGAGGTGCAAGGAAATGTACTTGAGGATGAGCTCATTGTCAAGATGCCTGGAAGTGCCTATTTTGGAGGTAAAAGCTGAGAGGGCGGAGTAGCGGAGGTGCAACCTGGAAAAGGTTGTCCACGCTATGAGGAGTACTAGGTAAAAGCATCTGTATGCCCTGCCTCGTATTATTGCTATAGCAGTATCTATCGTATGATTGTGCAGGGCGGCCAATCTGGTACTTCGAGGGAATTAGTATAAGCAATTCTTTTGGGATGTTTTATATATAGAGCAGCTGCAATTAACATGCCGGCTTTAGAACTGCCCCGGAGGGCCTAAAATTACGATAATTTTGACAGTGCAGAAGCATACTCTGGATCATCTATTTACGGTACATATTACTAATTGCACAAGTTGTCCCAACTAGATATTTTTCCGGAGTAATATTTTGTGGTAGTCAATGCTATAATCACATTTGAGTTCGTTCTACTCAGTAAACTGGTTTTTGTCTTGATTCTTTTTCTAGTAAAATATTATTAATTATCCTATTGACCTGGGATATTTAAAGCGCATGGAAACTATACAATCGCTATCCGGTACAAGATAGCAAAGTGAAACTACTAATAATAATAAAGTGATATAAATGGGGCGATGACATTTTTTCATATGATATTTACATCAAACTAAGAAATCGAGGATAGAACTTCATATTGTTTTTTTGAATTTATTTGAGTTGATAATATCCTACCGGATTTCTCAATATGATTATTATAGATATCTTATAATCATTACTACTTTTATAGTATGATGATCCCATTAAATCCACAGTAAAATAAGGAGATTAAACAAATTGATGGAAAGCTACACTCGTGTGCAGCCTTGTCTGCAATCTTTAGTGCTAATACCTTCTGTTACAAACTGTTTATATGTTCGGGGCTTGGTGCCCTAAATAGTACTTTGGTGTATTTGTTGGATAGGTTACGAGCTCCGCGAGCATTTTGGATGCTCATGTTGCTTAAGTGGCAATCAGCAAACCTTATTAAACGAGAATCATATTCAGGATAAATTCTATCGGAATTTCAGTTGTGCATGTGTACAGATCCTTAGACTTCGTCAATCAACATGGATTTACCACGTTTGAACTCGTTCCTTCATCAACCCCATTGAGAATTCCAGTTGAAAAGAACTGCTCGACTTTATCAATGAAGCTGTTAGGAAATCTACAGTGCAACATTAGAGACGAGATCCCTGAAATGGATGGATTGTGCTTAGGAACCATTTCTTCACAATTCTTGGTTACCTTGCTATCCCGTTGGCTTCTCAACTTGCTGATTTTTATGCTATTTCCTGAAGCACCGCTCTTTCCCAAATAAGCCCGAGTGCCTTTTCCATTGGAACGGCCGTATTTTATAGGAATATCCACTTGAGATTTTCTAAACTCAGGACCTAATTGACTATATTCACTAGATTCATCCATTGGGGAATTATCTAAGGTCGAATTAAGTTGAGATGCAGATGCAGTAGTTCTGCAAGATCTTAGCAAGGAAAGTAGCATGTCAACACTCAGTTCTTGCTGAACCACAAACTTGTTCTGCTCACACCCATAGCATGCAGCAACTAATGTGCCAGCCAAGATTGGCATCAAGTCAGGGTCACTGAAGAAAACGAACGGCAAATCGCATACCTGTCTTATTCGAGCTCAACATAAGATTTTATCAATAAAATTGATTAAGTAAATAAGAGTCTTAACTCTTAAGTGTTCACAGACCTTGTGGAGGATGGTAGGACTCTTTCCCCATCGAAGAACAGCTTGATTTCCAGGATGGAACAAGGCAAAGTTACCAAGAAGAGATAGAGATTCAAGCATAAGCAAACCAACCTGAAACATTGCAGAATGCAGCATCAAGTGATAGTTATAGTAGCTTTGTATACTCCTACATATTACTTTGATTAACACAATTCCAACGATGCAGATCCAACTTTCTATATTTCCCATTTCCTGCACTCATGAATACACTTTTTTTTTTTTTTAAGGTCCTGGACTTACAGAAGGTAAATCAAGGTTTCAAGGCTAGGAAGTCTTTCATCAGTCTGAAGCATTAAGCCAAAAAGAATCTCATTCATTTATTGGCATCATTAATCTATCATTTATTTTGTTAGTTGATGTTCAAAAAGCACTAGCACAAAGATGAAAAAAAAAAATATGACGTGCACCTGATCATTAGGAGTTTTCCACTTGCTACTGCAATGAGAAAGAAGGAAGCTCATCAGATGGAAAAATTCCATTTTCAGATCTGGCCTACCCTGTGAGCAAAACAGGATCAAGGATAGCGGGAATATGTCAGTGAGCAACAGCAGTGGGGAAAGGAGGGATTTTGAAAGTAGAACAAAGCTTAAATACAATCTTACCAAATTAAACTCAAAATAGTTTAGCCATCTTAATATAGTTTAATATGCACATGCATCATTATAAGGGGAATCAACAAACTTACTAGCATTTGCTGCAAAAATACAAGATCCAAAAGAGCCACATTATTCAGCACTTTCAGTACCCCAGTTGCCACCTCCTCAAAATTAGATGGAAGGATAAATGAGCCCTAAAATGAATGAAGCCAATCAGCACCCGAGACAACTTATATCATCACATCCAAAAAAAGGTTATATTGAATCATATATTTAAATAAAGGAAATAATATACAAATGTAACAAAAACAGTAGGTAATTACCTCTCTCCCACCCCCACCCCGCCGCGCGCGCGCGGGGCGGGTATTATGATATGATAAAACGATAAAAAGGGCATGGTAAAAAAAGATTGATTTAAGTGCTCCCTATTTACCAACTGTATGTTCGGTTTTGCTCAAAAATCACATTCACCACATTCAAGGTACATGGGATTCTGTGTTTCAGTGTTGAAGAAGGAAGAAGAATACTTAAGCTTCAATGCAGATTGGCAAAATTGATTTTGGACTGAAGCAACAGTTACCCTAACTTATGATAAATTATGAAACTGAGAGGTCAGTACAGAGTTCAAAAGAGTCCTTATACGTCACAGCCTCAAATAAATTATTTGGAAATTGGAAATACTTCAAGATGGATCCACACCACCAAAAAGTAGCATCCATGTTTTCAGGTTTACAGTAAACTAAAATACCTCTAGATTACTCTGCTGCAAATATTTGAACCAAAACACACAAATGTGCAAAAGAAAATGAGATTGAAAAAAAAATTCTTACTAATTAGAGAGAAAAGACATATACAAGAATGACAATAACAGAAATCTAGAGTTCGAAAGATGAATTTCTTGAACATATATCAGAACAATTTGTATGAATGAATTTGAAGGTTGTAGCAATGTTACCTGTTCAGATGATGATCTATTGATTGCCTGAAGTAGAACAGCAGTCAAAAGAGAAGGGAGACTGACAAGTCCCGTTTCAGAAACAGCACAAAGAAGAAATACCACAGGCTGATCCAAGACCGATACTCTTTCATTTTTATGTGCTTTAACAGTTACTACTTTGTGTTTCTCATCCTTCTGGGGAATAGAAGAATTAGCAATATCCCCACTCTGACTTTTCTTGGATTCATCTAGAACATCCATCTTCTCCATGTCAGTATTTTTCAACTCAACAGAAATATCAGTCTTCTCCAAGTCACAATCCTTGCCAATAGAAAGAGTTTCTTCACTCCTGTTCACCTTACACAATTCATCCAACGGTCTGTCCTCTGGCACATCAGGTAAATGCATTACTGAGCTACCATTAATCACAGATAAGGGAGGCCTGCAATCCCCCCAAGAGTTACTTATTAAAGAATTTGCAGAATCTGAAAATTTGGCCCCTTCATCATCAATTTTCTGCCCCATTTCTACAGGGGAAAATTCCCAGTTAATGGAACTTATTGTTTCAGGTCTGGAAGTCAAAACCACCAAAAGATGTATGCTTAAAAGAATAGGGGCAGGAAATGCTGAACCTTCCATCTGAGGCCTATCATGTAGTGCAAAAAGATCTCTTAATCGGTGAATAACTTGGTAGGAAATCAGCAACTCCAGCAAGCTATCCCGCATTTGGAGTTGTCTTTCTTCAGAGCTTATATGGCCAAAAATTGTTGCAACAATCCATAAAAAATTATTTAATATCTCAGAAATTGATTCAAAGTTCTCAACTGATGCTTTATTTGATGGCAAGCTGAAGTTACCAGGACTGTTCAAAGATGCAGCAATCTTTATATAGTTCTCAAGAGCTGCTGACAGCATTGGGATGATTGGGGGTAAAAGATTCTGGGCAAGGAAATAACTCCTGTTTGCAGGCGCAGATAGCACTACTCTCAGAAGTTTTAAAAGGTGTGATGTAACTTGGCATGCTTCAGGTTTTGAAGTGTGAGAAGCAGGCAGGGCAGAAGCAATAAAGTCAAGCAGACCAGCTTGACGTGATGCCTGTAGCTCAGGATCTTTTCCCTCCAAATACTAGTTCACAAAAGGGAAAAAAAATTAGATAAGCACAAGTTAGAAAATTAACTGCAATAACTGAAAAATAAAAATTAAAGAAAGGAAACAAGATCTGTTAATTCTATAATATGAAGGTACAATGCACATATAAGATGTAAGTTATGTCTTATCTCCAAAGAAAGAGGAACTCAGATCAACATCTAGTCAGGAGAAAGAACTTGTTTGAAAAGTTGTCTGCAGAAGTTAATTGATCTAAAATCTCATGAAACAAAAGCAGCAAGCATCAATATGAGAAGTGCAGGCTGAAGCTCCGCAATATACTGTGTTAAGAAATTTAAAAAGAATACCTTGATCATTTCAGCAATTATTAGCCCTATACTTGCAGCCCCTTCTTTTCTTGCTTGCCTAAGTCTTTGAAGTTCTTGAAGCCACCTCCCAACTTTTGCCCTTGCAGCACCCACAGCCAATCTATATCCAAGGCCAGCACTTTCACCACCAACAGGGGGCTCAGGAAATTCATATTTCAAAGCCATAAGCCTTTGTCGAATTTTCTTAATTCTTCGCTTCATTGAGTGTTGCAATGTAATGTTGCCAATTCCAAGACTAGAACCTCCTACACCATAGGCAATGTTTGCTTGGGAGTCATCACTGCTGTTTATTGGTGTAGATCTACCCTGCCCCTCTTTATTTATGGACCGACGCAGCAAAGGAGAGGATTGATCCCTGAAATCCATAGAAGCCCTCTCCCGAATTTGCTCTAGGTAGATCTTGCGACGTTGTTCACTTTCACTAAGTCTCTCTGCCAATTTCTGGGCCAAAAGTTCAGCTTCCTCTTGCTGTGCTTTGGCTCTTTCTTCCTTTCTTCGAAGCTGTTCAATAGCTCTTACTTCACGTGCTGCACTTGATGCTTTTCTTTCCTCTTCCCTTCTGGCTTGAGCCTCCTCCTTTTTCCTTTGTATCTCCGCAAGACGTTGTAACTTTTCGGCCTCAATGAGTTTTCTGCGTTCTAGAACAGCCTCTTCCCTTGCCAAATCCTCCTTTTGCTTAGTCTTTATCACTTGAAGCTTTTCAGCCCTCCTCAACTCTGACTCATGAAGCTTCTGACGCAACATTAACTTTTTATTTTCTTCATTTAGGGAAGTAATAAAGCGAACCTCATTTACCTTGCTACTTTCATCACCAGCTCTCTTCACCACTTGCGCTAGAAAAGCTTCATGACGTGATTCACTGCGTTGATGACGGGCATACATACCCTCACGTATCTTCATATTCCTGACAGCCTGCCATTCGTTGACACGATTTAGTTTTTCTGAAGTACGTTGAAGCTTTTGAACTCTCTCATTCTCTAACTCACTTCTGATTCTCATAGCACGAGCATGCTTTTCCTCTGCCTCCTTTTTCAAGTCCAAAGAAGTTTTCTTCTTTTTGTCAGGAGACATTAGTTTATCATGCAAGGTACGGATACGTTCTGCACTTTTCCTGCTCATGCTTGGCGAATATGATGTACGGGAAGAAACACGGAATGGAGATGAAAGTATGTCCTCCCAGTTCCTCTTCTCCTTCCAAGCATCCATGGATTTTCCTGTAGCAATATTCCTCTTTTCCTTATCTTTTTCAGGCAGAGGTATTTGCCTCCTAGTGTTATCTGTGGACCTGGGGTTTTTCTGAATAATACATTCTGTTGGTACTTTATCTTTCTTAGGAAGCAGCTTCTCAGCTTCAGATCCAAGTTGATCTCTTTTACTCCTGGTAGTAGCAAAAACAGCAGAATTTTCCCTTGTAGGTAAATTAACTTCCACAGATAATAAGCTCTCAGGTGGGTTATGTTTATTTTGATTTATTGCGGCTTTGCGGGGATTTTCTGCTTCAATACTATGCCTTTCTTCATTAGGATTCCCTTGATTGGCATCTGAAGCTCCAATCTGCTTTCTTGGCTTTGTCACTGTATCTTTGTTACGGTGTGTCCCATCACTCATCCTTGACAACTTTTTTGGATTGCCGACAGACTCGGGAGGTGGACATACAGACTTCGTGTTTTCTGCATTATCACCTGCTTGCAAGCTAGCACGCTCTTGTTGAATCTTTCTAAAAGCTTCAAGAGATGAAGATAGTATATCTGCCCTATGAGGTGATGTTGTCATTCTTCGGACCTAGAATCAGTACAGAGCAACTGAGCATCTTAGCATTATCAAGCCAGGTGGTCAAGGTTTCTCATGGATAAAATGGACTAAATTCTCAAATGTGAAGCCAAAGGAGCAGCCTCTTTGAACCAGAAATTAAGCAAGCAAACAGGCATAGAAAAACATAAGTGATTACAGGCAGATTTGTACTACGTTTTGTTTATATATTTTCTCTGCCCAGAGTCCAAAATGTGGGCTTGAACCAATGACTATCAGTCTAAACCACAACATTAATTAACAGCACATATTGTTAATAGAATCCAATTGATAAGAAATTCAACATCCATAAAACACAACATAAAAACTTTAGAATCCAATGGTGTGTTTCATGGACTCAGCATTCTATGAGAAGTTGTACGTACATATAAAGACAGACTTGAAATTGATCATAAGTTCTGTCCTTTTAAAGTGTGCCATATAGGGGGAAAAAGAAGAAGGGGAAGGGGGACTTCTTTATCAGATTATCACAAAATCAAATTCAATTGAAAGAAAAACAAAAAGACACTGCATTCGTAGTATCACTCGGTGAAAGATTATTCCCCTTTCTGCATACATTGGTTCACATGCACTTAGGAGTTAGGACACATGATTGCACTCACATTCATTGATATAAGTATGAAAATCTTTAGAATTGATTCTATCACAAATTTAGAAACCTATCAGGGACATGAGGGAAGAGGCCATGCAACTTCAAGGACACCTCATCCCAAAGGATCCACATTTTGCAGACACAGCATATAAAACTGATGCAAGGTTTATTACAGTATATAGGACACCACATAATAATCAATTTCAGAAATATAAACAGATTAATAGCAAAGATATGTGACCAAGCGCACCTCCCAAGAGAGAGCATGTGGCCTGCGATGGTCACTCTTCAAGATAACAGGAACTCCATCAATTATTTGGGAAGACTTTTTAACTTCCTCAAATTCCCGAACTCTATATATTAGCTCTTTAAAATCAGAAGCAGCCTCCTCTAGAACAAGAATTGCCTCTTTCATCTGCTCTAAATCACATTCTAGTTCACAAAGAAGATACAGTTCATCTACTGACCTATTAAGATTCTCAAACAGAAAGCACCAAAGTCTCTGCCTAAACCTTTCTTTGCTTTCATTGGAGTCATCTTCTTCAAGGGCAGTCATATAATGAGAGGTTGACAAAACATTATCCACATCACCATCCTGTGGAACCTGAACACCTTCAACAGAAGCTGCAGAGTCTCCTACATTTTCAGCTCTACCTTCAGGCACATGTGACTCAGTACTTGGGACAATAACTGCTGTACTTGAACTGCAATTTGGCTGAGCCACTTCAGAAATTCTAATGTCACTTAGCACGGGTATGAGAGAAGGTGCTTGATTCACAACCATCCTAGCATCTTTTTCAGATAAAAGATCATTGTTCAGACAACCATCATTTACTTTTTTTATGTCTTCGCCATTTTTGTTCTCAAAATTTAAGATAACATCTTCTGAATTAATTTTTTCCCCATTCAATGCTGATGGTATTTCTATACCTTCCAGAGATATATCCTTAACTTCTTTACCATTTTCTCCAAATATTTCATTCTTACATGTCACTGAAGGGATTGGATGAGAAACAATATCTGCATCAACCGTCACTAATATCATTTCTTTTTCTTTGGTACGTGATGAATAGCATGGAACCACATCAGGAACATTCTCATACTTCCTACATTTACACAGATTGTCATCCCCAATACTACCAAATTTGATTCCAGCTCCAATCGAGTTTTCATGAGGATGTGCAAATCCTCCATCCTCCAAATCACCCCACCTGATTTTGTGGACTATGTCAGGCTTATCATTTTGGAGTATTTTCCTAAAATCTCCTAGTCCACCATGAGAATCTGTGATAAGGAATGGAGGTGACTTCTGATTCTCGGTATAATGTTTAACCACACATGAATTAAGGTTGCATGTGCCCTCTTCTCCTTCATTTGACACATAAGTGGAACTCGTAATACTCCCAGTGTTATATACAAAATTCTCCTCCGCTCTTGGAAGCTGGGTTCTGTGCTTTCCATGTGAATTCTCCACATTTTTTATCATGGAATGCTGAGTGCGCAGAGAATTAGAAGCATTTTTTCCTGAAGATCCTCCAACCCAGCTCTGCAAAGAGAATTTTGAAATATTTCTGTGCTTCTGAATAAGAAGGCAACAAATCATAAGGCATGTCAGTAAGACTTGCATAACAAGCTAAACCAAAAAAAGGTTTTAATCCGTGATGTAAGACTCCAATATGATAAAGGCGGAGATAGTGAAACCTAATATGGTTGATTGCAAATGACCAGTAAAGCATAGTATCATAAGTCATAACCTCAAATGGTTTATAAATAATGCAAAAAAAATGAACCCTAAACATGTATAAACTAAGCTTAAACTGTGAGCAGAAAGCTAGAAGAATTAACTAGACCAAACTTGGAAGAACCATAAACTAAGATAAAAGAAAATATATGGATGCTGTAAGTTGAATTAATTGTAATGATAACAACGGGGAAGAAATGGATTGAAATTGAAAACATGCGTAACAGAATATATCAGCAGCATAAAACCTTTTTCACTTCAAACCATCCTGAATTCTGATCATCTACTCCTTCATCGTTCTCCATCCCCAAATGATCAAGGCAGTAGGTGATTTACAATGAGGACCTAGATATTTCATCAGAATTCCACTATTTACCGCTATGTGTTGAAACTTAGAGACTATCCCGATTTTATGAATGAAACGAGAGAAGATTGTTGAAATTGAATTGAGCGATCAATCAAACTGATGATCGTCGTGTACTGCAGAGGAGAAAGAACAGCAGGAAACATACGCAGAGAAAAACCAATTTCCGGGGAATGACGGTTCGATATTGAAAGAATGAGCTCGGAAAATTGCAATTTCGCGGTAATTGAGAATGGAAATGGCGAACTTGTAACAAAAAGGAAGAGAAAATACTGAAATTGAGACAATAAGATGGGCTTCTTGGTCTTAGGGTTTTGGAGACGATAGAAAAAGAAGAAGCACTGGGAGGGAATGAGTTTTATAGCTGAGTTGGGGAACAGCAATAGCATGCAAAGCAAAAGATTTCTCATTGTCCCCTTTCTAGTTATTTTATTTTATTTTATTTTTGAGGGGGGAGGCGGCAGAGGAAGCCGAGAACGAGAACGTGCCGAACTGCCAATTCCAAGGGACTTTGTGTATGATATGAACCATGCAAAATAAATATGTTAGGTGTATGTGTTGGAGTCTTTGGATTAGATTATTGATAGAAAATTATGGGCAGAATTATGTTTAAGGGGAATTAGGTTTGAAATAATTAATTGGTTATGTTTATATATATTATCTAAAATTAATTTTGAAAGATTGATTTTATTTAGACTATACTTAAAAAAAAATTGAGTTATGATATGAAATTACTATAAAGGTTAGATATCTAAAAGCAAACACTCATTACTACAACATCATAAAGGGCAGATATGTAAAAGCAAGCTCCAATGGTTAGAAGTGAGAATTAATTTTTGTAAGAAGCTATCCAAAACTCGATTTTGCATCTTCCCAATGCAAAACATTTTTGCCTCAACAGTTACCAAACAATTCAAAATGGGTTGTTCGATTAATTATTTGGTACTACTGGTATGGATATCATATGTATAACTAATTATTATGATGATATAAATCATATAATTTATAGATGTTACATATATGTTAAGTAAAATAAATTATATAGATACCAACAAAGTTTTGCTCAGTGAAAGCAAGCTGAGTCATAAAGTGTTCTAAGCCAAAGGTCTTAACTTCAAATTTTTGAAGTCACACTTGTTGAGAGGAATTTACCAATTATTGTTTTTGTCCTGAATAATGATTAGTCACATATCCAAATAGTGTGGGGATATTCTTGGTGCAAAACAAATAAATAAATAAAAGGTATAGATCATTTCAATTATCAATTTTATTTGTGATATGAATACCACTTGTAATATCTATCAAATGACTAACAAATTAAGTTGCCTTTTAATACAAATTTGGATAAATTTATTAATTGATAATATTAAAATTTAGAAGAGATATGTGTTCTATATAATCACTCAGTGTTAAACTCAAAATCTTGTCTTCATTACAAATTCATATATAGTAATATTACCTGTTTGAATCTAGAATAAAATTGTAGCTAAAAATATTAAAAATATATAATATTTCTTAGAAAATGCTCATTTTTTATGTGCTTTAAAAAAAAAGATAAATTTAACTTTGGAAATAATTGGTAAAAAATCTAAAGATCATTACATTTTTCAATATATATATATATATATCATTTAAAATTGCTTCGTTATATTATTGACCTACACCAATGGTCTTCGATTACGAGTTACAACAGAAAAAAGAAAAAGAGAAAACTACACCAATGTTCTTCAATGACCAATTTGAAGAATGGCTAAAAAAAATTTGGCCAATCTGAAACGTAGAGATAACTCTACAGATAATTATTGATCAATTCACTTAAACCTTATGATGATGCACAATCACAAGAACTAGTAAGAATGACATTGTTTTCCTTCTTTCTTTCTTTATATTTTTTTTTTCATTTTTCCCTTTTCTCAGGTAACAGATGATGGGCCACGTATACAAAAGAAGCTTTTTAAGTCTTAATCTGCTGAATTAGTTAGTTTAGCCCAATTCTTTATGGTCTGTGGACAGAAACTTTCCCATAGCCCATAATGACAAATAATGCTTGGCCTGCGTCTTAGTGGACTGCGGGTTCGTGCCCCAAAATAAGTCTGTAGACTGTAGACAAAATATACAAGTTAATTAATAAACACACATATTAGAAAATTTCTAAAATCCATATTTTTTAGAACGTGGATACCGCGATAGAGTTTCCATGTTTCTAAAATCCTATTAGAAAATTTCCCCTTCAGTGTTCATGGTAGCTTTTACAACTCCTGGGTTATATATTGCTTGTTTTGTCTGAACATGTCTAATCTCTGATCAACAATCATTACTTCAATCACAAGTTAATTAATAAAATAGTTACCTTCATCATACATGTTCATAACCTCTTCATGTTTTTTGAAAAGAAAGGAAGAACGAGAGAGAAATTACCTTATAATGGCTGGCTCTTTTGACCCCATTATGAGAAGTGACCTTCGTGAGCAACAACACATTGTACTTCATTACGAGACGATGAAATATCATAGAAGCATGATTTAACTATTGCAATATCACATGGAGAACTTTCCGGAGGAAAAAGAAAATGGTCCCTTGTCCAGTAGCACCTGCATTCATGGACCCACATGTAAGAATTTGGCTCTTGGCACCAAATTTATTGAGAGTATGGCTGAAAAACATACTGAAAGGTCTACATAATCGTAAATGAAAATTGAATCAGAATAAAAACACGTTTTGCTTTTGATTTACTTCAAGGCTAATGACGATGATCTAAATAGAAACCTCCACGATTGGATTGTAGACTCATTTATTTTTATTTTACCCCTCAAATTAAACCTGTTTAATGGAATATCAAGTATTTGAATATACACCAATTAAAAGTAAGATGCCTGAAAGACTAAAAACAATTCTTTGCATTCTTTTAACATAAAGTATAAGGATGTTTTCTGGCTAGGGAAGGGGTTTTACGACAATTGACTTCCATAGAAACGAATAAATAAAATAAAGAAAATAAGTCCTTTTTCTACATGATAGATAGGCCACTTGGAGAATGAGATGCAGGCATATGTTTTTTCTTGGAACAAAAAAGAAGAAGAAAATATATAGTATTTTCCTCATAAAGCGAATAGGAGTTGGTATTCGAGAAATAATTGCAAAATTGCGTAAGGTTGTAGATATATTCTTGGTTACCTAACAATTTTTTTTTTTTACTACACCAGAAATACATATATTTTTGGCACATTCCTCCAAATTTGTATGACATAATCAAAATGATTAATTGTTTAGCCGAAAAAAATCAATTGGCTAATTGAACAGTTATAATTGTGTAAATCACGTTAACAGACCTAAAACGCATGTGTTAGATTTTCTGCAGGGGTTACTTACTTTTCAAACAAATGAAGTCAATTGCAGAATATGAAATCCAAGGCAACAACATTCCTGTTCTACGGAATATGGTGCCGGTGGAAGAAGGTATAGCTTCTACATTAAGGCAAGGCAATGTTCTTGGCAAGGCAGAGACGACTTACTTGTAATATCAGCGATTTAACAGTTGCTCTCGAGTAAAGACACTAGTCAATTTCTTTATTAATTTTTGGTAAACATAAAAAAAGAAAAATGGAAAAAGGCCACTCCAGAGTGCGACACCTGATTGTTGAAAGCTATGCCCATGACAAGTTGACAACACCTCAGCTAAATTTAGCTGTGCGTAAAGTCACGGGCTTGGACCGACACATCCGAGACAGGCCTATCCAACCAATTTTAACCAACATCATGATGAATTGATAATAATGTTGTTGTTGTTTATTTGGGTTTGGGGTGCCTCAGATTTAGAAACGTCTGCACGGGGAGAGTGATCTATAAGTCAACAAGACTTCTCAGCAGTAAAACCCCGCCATTATTGATGTACTATGTCTTAAGGAAGCATCTTCAGACTTGAGCTTCACTGTTTGTCATTAATGGTGGTGGATTGAGACAAGGTTGAGCTTGGTTTATCATCCCGGTAAGTCGTGTATTTGATGAATTTCTATCTGGGTATTCTTCACAATTGATTCTTTCTGTGTCCCATATTCTTGTTTTTGATTTATTTATTCTGGGTATATCTTCTCTTTGATTCTTAATTGTGGAAGCTTTTGCTTGAGGTAGTCTTCCATTTTGCGTCAGTTGTTGTCTAATGAATGGCAGGTGGAAAGCCAGTTTACCCTATTATTTTGCTCTAATGCTAATGAGTCCTTAGATCTGGTACTGCAATTATCGATTTCCTCGTGTCAGTGTGTGGGAACTCTGTGTTGATGGCGTTCGTTTAGCTTCTGTGGACCTGTTATACAATTGGATAAGTCGTGATTTTGTAGAGATGCGTCTTAACTGAATTCTTTCTGGAGACTTATTGTAATAAACTCATATTGAAAAATAAAATTACTAGCGGGGTTCTTGACTTTTAGTTTGAGTTATTGTAAACGGTCTTATCTGTGGTCTTCAAGACTGAAAATATAATAATAGTCCATGGTTGACGAATGGCAAAAGAAAATTAAGTGATCTCTGTGTCTGTCTAATAGCATTTCCTTTTTCTTTGTTTTTTATTGACCTTAGTAATGGATTTCAGTGAACATTTGATTGTGAAATCTACAATGTTCTGTGAAGCAACCATTGATTTTATTAATGTTTTTGGTAAAAAATTCAGTGTACATGAAAATATATAGGATACTTTGATTACTATATTTAAGGATCTTCCCACTACAATCTCCACTTCAAAATGATGAGTGTTTATCATGACAAGGACACACATTATCTGTTTAGCACACTGACTTAAGTCTTACTAACAATTTCCACCATTGCCTCGGCTATACCACTATTTGTCTTTTGGCCTCTTATCCCCTTGGCTGTCAACATTACCACCGCCATTATCATAACTATTGGAGTTGCTTGACTTTTTTCGGACAACTATTCATTTTTTTTTTTTTTTTNTTTTTTTTTTTTTTTGTAAGCAATAGGTATTATGATTTCCCATTTTTCATACAAATTAAACAGTCATATCCTTCATTCTTTTTTTAATCTATTATTTTGTGGTTTCTAATTTAATCGTGGACTTATCTTTAGGATTGTTACTTTTTCACAGTTAAAAGCTTAGTTTTATATCTTCAAACTGTCAGATATAGAAAATTGCAAAGCTGTGGCTTAGATCTATATGTAACTAAACTTTTATCTCTTTTACTGCAGTTTGTTTGGAAAAGTTGAGTTGGATGGTGTTGTAATCGGTCCACAAATGGAATTCCACCTTGCCTTGTTTCTCTTTTTTGCTTCTCTTCCTGTGACTTTAAGTCAAGAAGGTGTTTCGATTCTAGTTGATGGAACTCGAGCAAAAGCTGAAACTGATGATAACTTCATTTGTGCTACTATTGATTGGTGGCCTCATGATAAGTGTGACTACAACCATTGCCCCTGGGGTTATTCATCTGTCATAAATTTGGTGAGCATTTTAGAACTCATTTGTCTATAAAATGAAAAAGAACACTCCAAGCATTCATATGTCCCTTCCCAATTCTCAATCTCCCATTTAGAACATTGGGAAAAGTGAAGCAGTTTTAGTCATTGCTCAATTTGGATTGTTTTTTCAGGACTTGTCTCATCCTTTCCTTGCCAAGGCAGTCCAAGGTCTGTATATATGCATCATTAAATTTGTATGACTTAGGAAAACAGTTACTCTAATGCAATTCAAGTGTTCTGTGTGGCTTAGTCACAATGTATTTTTATGAATTAAATATCGTCTTTTTGGAATGTTTACTTTTGAGTATGATGCTGTTCTTTCAATACTGATTGCCTGATAGCTTTCAAGCCTTTGAGGATAAGAATTGGAGGTTCTTTGCAAGACCAGGTGCTGTATAAGGTAGGAAGTTTGAAGTCCCCTTGTCATCCATTTCAAAAGATGAAAGGTGGGTTGTTTGGATTTTCAAAGGGATGTTTACACATGAAAAGGTGGGATGAGCTGAATCATTTTTTCAATGACACAGGGTGAGAATTTTAACATTGAGATTTGTTGTTTTCTTCACTGCTAGCCCCCCCCTCCCCTCCTTTTTTTCTCATTCTAGCTAAAGCAAGAAGAGAAAAATCAAGTACCCCTTGTTTGGTCTTTTTGTAGTGTACTGTGACAAAGTGATGGTTTTTATTGCTTTAGAGTCGCATGCTATTGTTTTGAACGCCCTGTTTCTATTTAATTGTCTATTCTAACAATATATACAATAACTAGTCATCCCTTTATTGATGTAGGAGGTTCACTAATTGCAATGTGAACTATTTTCTCACCCTTCATTAGTGTCACTCTTTTTATTTAGTTGTTTGTAAATTCTCAGAAATATGCAGTTGGACATCCCCTTATTGATTTTGTCACTCTTGATGGCAAAGACATGAAAATTAAATGAAATAATTTCTGCCATCAGTCAAATCCGAAAAGCCTCATTCAAATTACCATTCATTTGAGATTTTCAGTTTAATAACGATTTTAATGCAGTTTGACCCAATGAATCAGAGTTTGGGTGCTTTATTTATTTGGCTCATAAAACTTCATTAGTAATGGTCTTCTATCTTGTGTTATTGATTGATATTAGTGAAAGTTCACCATATTGCTGATAAGACTTGAACGCCAGGGAACCAGTCTTCCTAAAAGCTTAAGTTGTTACATGAAGACTTAAAGTTTTTCCTTATTATATCTCTCATCAACCCCATTATGCAAACCCTTTGCACTTGCTTAGGCAATGAAGATTCCTACCATTACCTCTTGCTGAAAGTTAATTTGATATGAGAATGGGGGTTGCAAGACCAAACTCTTGATCCCTTGATCTTAGAGGCTTTGTCTCTATGTTAAGAAATCATTTGACCTAAAAGTTTAAGCTGTTTTTATTTATATCTATAACAGAATGGATCCACTTTGAGTTTTTGTTCACATGCACTTTTGAATGAGAAGTGTACCTTTGCTCTCATTCGGTAAGAGTGTGTATGTGTCAGTATCTGTGTTTGATTTTAGCATATTATATCTAATTTGCATAAGCATATTTATGTTTGAGGGAAAGCTGGAAAGGGGCAAGGGAGGGTTGTGTGCTTGATTATTTGCTGTAACTTAGTTTGAGTTTGGTTTGATGCTTGCAGGGCCATTGTGACATTTAGCTTGAATGCACTCCATGGGAGGCACCAGGTTAGTCATACTGTTTGGGCAGGAGATTGGGACTCTAGGAATGCATATGATTTTATAAATTACACTGTCTCAAAGGGATACAAAATCAATTCCTGGGAATTTGGTAGGTACAAACTGACAGGGCTACTTGTCATATTCATTTTTATTTTTATTTTTTTCACTTAACCTTATTCTTGCATATGCTGCCATAGGTAATGAGTTGAGTGGCAAGGGCATTGGCGCTAGTGTGGGTGCTGCACAATACGGGAAAGACTTGAAAAACCTTAAAAGAATTTTAGATACATTATACAAGAACCCTCATATCAAACCTTCACTTGTAGCACCTGGAGGATTCTATCAAAAGGATTGGTATGATAAACTTCTTCAAGTTTCAGGTTCAGATATAGTCAATGTTGTGACTCATCACATATATAATTTGGGCCCAGGTTCGCTTTCCATTACCTAATTCTTTGTCCTACAGTCATTCCTACATAGTAATATTTAATGTATGTCTTGATAATAGATGCAAAAGGAAACGGTTATTTACTAGAGTGCTGTGTGCAGATGTATATATTATCTTTAAATCTCTCCTTGTAAGTGGTATTCGGCTGGGTTTCAGTTACAATCAGTTGAAGAGATAAGACACATGTTTATTTGGTACTATCTATTTCGTTTTTGTAAACAAAGTAAAGAGGCTGTTGTTTCTTTACAGATTTATCATTTCTCACTTTTGCTTTTGATTTTTCAGCTATCAAATACTCTCTCCTGTGGCAAACAAAATAAGTGAAATAAGAATGAAAAAATAGATTATGAAAGGTCTCTTTTGACAAAAAATTATTATCATCTGGAGAGCTAACATTTTGACAATCGATCTTGCTAATTTTATTTATGACGGAACCAGCAGGGAATTGTTCTACATGCAAAACAGCCATGACAGTGGTTTTATCACATGTTATCATGGAGTTTCTTTTGTATTCCCAATACACCAAGAATTTTCTTAATTTTATTTTTTCTATAAAAAAAAAAAAAAATCCATAAAATCTAACTTCTCCAAATATTGAAAAATATGCACTTGCAAATGATGTCTTCTAAAAAATTCAAACTTATCTTGTAACCAATATGAAATATTGCTACTTACATGGATAATACCATTGTCTGTCCTTCCTAATCAGCTTCTGAGTTAATTTTCTCAGGTAATGATCCGCAACTTGCAAGGAAGATTCTAGATCCTGAGCACTTGAGCAGGGTAGCATCAATTTTCGGCAACCTTACAGAAACCATTCAAAAACATGGTCCTTGGTCTTCTGCATGGGTTGGAGAAGCTGGTGGGGCCTTTAATAGTGGTGGTCGTTCTGTTTCTAACACATTTCTGAACAGCTTTTGGTAATCTTGGTTGTCCATTCCTTCCATCATTTTCTGTTCATTTTCTTTAAAGTGCTAGAGGATGGACTATTATTGTTATTATTTCTTATTTTATGAAATTGATTGTAATTAATTAAGATCTTTAAACTTATATGACTTATAGGTACTTAGATCAACTAGGAATGGCGGCTAGCTACAGCACTAAAGTGTATTGCAGGCAAAGTTTGATTGGAGGGAACTATGGCCTTCTCAATATTACCACTTTCACTCCTAATCCTGACTACTACAGGCATGTGTAAATTAAATTTTTTTCAAAGATTAGAGATTTTATATATAGGTTCTTCTGGATGATTATAGAGTTAGGATAATTGATATTATTATCATTGTAGAACATATCTAATGAAGGTTTCTGGTCTCTTTTTCTGAATAGTGCACTTTTATGGCATCGGCTTATGGGAAAGAGAGCTCTTGCAGTTGTTAGTGATGCTTCTTCACCTTATTTACGGATTTATGCTCACTGTTCAAAAGAAAGAGTAAGTATGCTATTTTTATTTTACACGTTTAGAAGGAAATAATATATGGGGAGACATATGAATGTGGGGTAAATACTTGTGTATCTGATGTTCGATCACCAATTATTTAGAAGTTTAAGCTGATACTTCCTCAGTTCTTCTCAATTTCATTCCTATTTATCATATTCTACAGGAGGGTGTAACATTATTGCTGATCAATTTAAGCAATCAGACTCATTTCATACTCAGTGTGCAAAATGATGTGACTATTAAAGTAGAGGCAAAAAGCATCCATAGAGAAAATTTATTCATTCGTCATCTCAAGAAGACATTTTCATGGGTTGGTACCAAAGGATCAGATGTCACATACAGAGAGGAGTACCACTTAACTCCAAGAGATGGTAACCTTCAAAGCCAAACCATGGTGCTTAACGGTATTCCTCTAGAGTTAACAAATGAAGGAGAAATTCCCAGATTGGATCCAGTACGCAGTAATGTACATTCTCCAATATATGTATCTTCTTTGTCTAATGCGTTTATTGTATTCCCCAACTTTGATGCTCCAGCCTGTCTTAGACACTCGGAACCTTAGTCTTAAGTTTTTTTCAATCTTGTACACTAGGACATAAAATTGTAAGCTCATAGTAATTGTAAGTAGTGAGCTATTATTGTAAGCTCATAGTAATTGTAAGTAGTGAGCTATTTCCTTCAAAGTCAAGTTGTAATCTTAGCAATAATTTGTTAGGGAAGTAACTGAGAAGATGTATCATCATAAACTGTGAGTATGCTGTCGAAGCAAGTGATTTTAAGTTTCACCTTCAAGTCCCTGTGGAAGCTGTCATTTCATTTGATTTTTAATTTTTAACTCAAATGTAAGTACCTAATAAGTATTATCTCGTCTCTACTAATGACTCGGCTTTGTATATGTTTGCAAATTTTCGCTGGAGCACTTCGTGTATTCAATTTTTATAATAGTGGTCCATCTTAAAAGGCATACGACTTGCTAAGTTGCGATTGTAGCAAAAGAAAAAACAAAAAGTTTGGTCCTGTTTGGAAGTAACAATATAAATCAAAGAACTAATTAATCAATGTGTATGTGTATTGATTTCTTTTTTTTTAAAAAAAAATATTTTGAATTTTTATTCAGAATTCTGCCCAAACCCAAAGAAGAGATTACAAAGTCTTTATTTTTCATATTTTGAGTGAAATATATGGGCGTTGCTAACCTACACCCCAAAAGAACATGGCCATATATCCAAAACGGCAAGTTTTACTTATAACTAGTTGTAACTTGAAGGCTTTAGGAAAGCCGTTTTACTTATAACTAGTTGTAACTTGAAGGCTTTAGGAAAGGTTAGGTCGGTGTAGAGAGAGAGAGAGAGGGAGCATAGGTTACAGTCATTTATCAATTCAATTGCCCACAATCGTGGAAGCTCTAGAAATGGCTTCCGCTTCAGTATCGAGGTCCGAGGTGCTTTCTCTGGTCCGATCTCTGCTGCGGACAGCTCGTGAGTTCGGCGATTACAACGTGAAGGAATACACAAAGCGTCGAACCATTGATGGCTTTCGGCAGAACCAAACTCTATCGGACCCGGCTTCCGTTGCGTTGGCTTATTCCGATGGTAAGGCCCAACTCGAGATTGCAAGAAGGCAGGCGCTCGTGTACTCGCTCTACGCCCCCGAGATCAAGAATGTCATGGAGTTAAAAAACTGATTGAGATTTCTCTACTACACTTCATGGTATTTGTTACCCTCAATTTCGATTGTGGGTTTATGGGTTTTTACTTAGAATCAGATTAATGTATACTTAATTCAGTAATCTGGGTTTTGTTGACCACTTCTTAATATTGATATCAGGATTCTTGAGAGGGAATTCTTTTTTTCTATTTGACTTGATTCTCCGACGCCATGCCATGTAATTCAATAATGATACACGAAAATTTTTATGTCATGAGTGTTGGTTTGCGAATAAATTGAAGAAACTGTGAATGCCAGGAACTTGGTAGTTGGTACACGCATTATATAGTGAAATTTCTACTTGCTGTAGAATGATTGATATTGTAGGATATTTCTCTATGTATGAGTCTATGACAACTATTAAATAAAACATATACGAACTCTGTAGGATATCTCAAATCATCAAGAAGCATATGCTTGTTGAGAAGAGTTTGATCAAAAGCGGATATCAACGGTTGTTTGGATCTTCCAAACTCAGTCTCCTGGAAAGTTGGAAGTTCCTTAAACTAAATCTTTTTACCATGGACGCTCGGGCATAAATTTAGAGAGGCCATATTAGTATAACTTCTAAACGGGGATACTTAAAGGGTATATGGGTATATACCTTCCATTTACGCAGATCTACCAAAAGAGATTATATATTGGAATTTACCCATAAAAACAAAGAGAGAGATAAGAACATGAACACACCAGCATTGCACAGGGCATGTTTTATCTGTTGCACATTTAAAATTGTGTAACAGAAATGTAATTTAGTCATAGAAATGGAAAAAAAATGTATTAACCCAGATTCATTACAGTTTAAGAGAAACAATCATGAAAAACAGAGGACTAGGGGAAGGCAATAGCAATAGTTGAAAGTAAATTTCGATCCTGCACTCTTATTTTCCAAGTAAACGACGACCACGCTGATTAGCCCCTTTCATGCGGTAGTTTAACTCTTCCACATCATTGTACAGAGGGTCCAGGGCTTTGTTATGCCTGCAACAGTACCAAAATTACTATTACTTATGACAACCACGCAGATACAATTAGTGCAGCCTGTGGGAAAGTTGATGCATTGATAGACTCAAGGTCAAAATTTTTGTTAAACTACCACTTCGTTTTGTAGATAGAGAGAGGAGGAGGAGGAGAAAGGATGCAAATCAGGTATCCAAGAATCACTAGAAGTTAAAATTAGAGAATCACTGCATAGAATGCAATTTACTTACCTCTCAATTTCGGATCCCATGTCAACAGCCATGTCTTTTAGCTCTCCCAAGAGATTACTTAAATCTGACAATGCATCATCTTGCTTCCCCTTTTCAATCTGTTTCAGGACGTTCCACTTAGTTGCCAAATTTAATATTAACAATAAAATATACAGCATGTACAAGAAGGGAAAATCACAAAAATAAAAATCAGAGTCTAACTCAGATTAATAATATGATTACACAGTATAGGTGGTTGGAGGTAGAAAGATGAAGAGACATATGCAAAATATTAGTAGTTGTCAACAGAAATGGTTTATTTTGAACTCATGATCTGGGAGGTCTAAAACTATAATAGAAAGCCAACAATCTATTTTCTACACTGTACAGATAATAACCACATTAACTGGAGGTTTGTCATGTTCAGCAGCCTTTAGACAATAGTCTATGGTTCATCTATTTGATACGAACCTCGACTTTTTCAAGTGCGTTTGTTGGTTCTGGAGGTGCCGTTGGTGCATTTGACTGCCCTCTGGGTGCAGGTGCAGAAGTCAATCCCAACTTCTCTCTCTGCTCCAAGTGACTACCCTTTCTTCTGACCGGATCATCTGTATTGCAAAGTACGTCATGTATACAGCCCCAAAAAATATAAACAGAAAGAAGAGCAGATGCAGAGGGAAGATTAACCTCCAACAATAACAGGGCCTGTTATTTGGCGCGTCTTCTTTGGTTTCCAAGTTTTGGAGAAGAGGCCACCAAGACTTCCCAAAAGCTTTTCTCCCTACATGCACCAATAAAACAGTCACAATTTAGATTTTCCATTTTATAGGGCTGCATTGCAAAACAAACAACAGTATCTATTCATAAAGATAATAGGATAGTAACAACTAACAAGCTACTCATACAGGAATACTAAAATTATTACATTAAACAATTTCCAATAAACAAGATCTACTGTACCCGACTTAGATCATGATCAATGTCAGCAGCAACATAATGGGTCCTGGTAATCTGTTCACCCTGTTGATGCAGGGTGACTAGAGTCTTGGTAGCATCCTCTCTTATGTCCTCTGCTATCTTCAAACAATTGTTGACAGATTTTGTAGTCTTCTCAGCCTTGTAAACAGCATAATTCTCCAATTCTTGCACTGATTGATTCTCTAATCCTCCTGAGTCACGGAAATCATTCTTGTACTTGTTTCCGGCAGCTGATCCAAGGGCATAAGAAGATGATGAAGAGGACTTCCCATTTCCATCATAGTCATCAAATGGGTTGGTGTTAAGTTCTGGTGTAACTAGTGCTGGTTCTGGAGAAGTCTTCCTCGAGGAATTATACTTTTTAGTATCCTTTGCCTCATCATCAAAGGGGTTTGACCCGGACTGAACAGGATAGACAGGATTAGCAGAGCTAGGCTTCCCAAATTTTGAGGGAGATTTCTTTATACCAAACATTCTCTCTCTTCAAGTCAGCGGGCAAAATTGCAGAATTGGGTCAGAAGTAGATGAAGTTAAACTGGTAAGCAAACAAGAAGCAACGATCCTATGCAATCTGAATACAGATCAGTTTCTCCCTGGAAAGGCACGCAAGAACTATTCAGTCAACGTTGATGTAGACCAACAAGCAAAAACCAAAATATCAAGTTCCTATAGCACTTACTACGAATGCATTAGTTTTCTTAGCTCAAAAGAAATCCCTATTCGTATCAATTAAGAGCGAAGTTTGATAAAATTACAGTTCATAGAAAGGTCAAAAGGCAAACTAACGTAGAGAGAACAGAAGCGACCACTGTAAAACAACACGAAAAGAGGGAATAACCAACCATCAACATAACCCAGGAAAGAAAGAAACAAAGTCACAGATTCAACAAATAGCGTCTCAAACCCGATAAAAATTAAGCCGCGTTACAACCGAGAATCTCAAGTACTCTTAACAACGAATTATAAAGAAATCGACACACGAATTGCTCCGTTTGGTTGCTCAGAAAATGAAAGAAAATAAATCCTCGGGGATGCCAATACAAGAATCATAAAAGCAAAAGCAACACAAGATTTCCTAGTACAGCTGAAGCCCCCATTAACAGAAAGAAAACGGAAGTGAAGTTGACCATTACCGGATCACAAGATAGGAACAAATATCGCAAGTAACAGATTCTTTTTAAGGGCTTCACGCTGCTAGACAATGCTCCAAATCAAAAATAGTCGAAGAAGAAAGCAAATTGGTACCTGGGCGCCAAAATTGCAGAAAAGCTTGTAAGAACTCCGAGTTGAAGGCGCACGATTTAAGAGTTTTAGATTCCAGATAGAGAACAGGAACTGGCGTACGAAGGGGATGCTATCAACTTGGAAAGAACTTGGCAATGTAGACGAAGCTCTATAAAATCGCGTCAAGAAAGGTCAGCGTAATGGAAACTGCAAAGAGAACGAATTTAAGAAGGGGGCGAGTACAAGAAATTGAAAATTTACTGTAGACGTGTTTTTTGGTTTGGTGATTTACTGATGATTACTTGATGGTGGCCTTGTTTGAATAAGTCAAGTGTGGACACATTCCCCTTTTCAGGATGGGCTAAGTGGGAGCCATTTCAGACCAATTCCTTTGGACTTTGAGCCTTTGACAATTCCTTTCCATGGTTTTTTTTTTCCCCTCTTCTTTTAAGTAGTATTAAATAATTTTTACCCAAAAAAAGTAGTGGTAAATAACAACGACAATAAATCATTTCTTTGCCAAAAATAATTAACTACTTCAAAGTTTAAAATAAAAACAACTATTTTTTTCAGATTAAATCAATGGAGAAAAATGATATACAATTAGGTGTGCAAGTGCATTTATTTTTTCCTCAATACGATTCTATTCCCCTTTTCTATTGATACTAAACCATTCAAAAATGTTGCAGGCCATTGCCATATTATTGTAAATCATATCATTGTATGATTAAATTTGCGTCCCAAAGATGTCACCAAACACAACTATGTATTTTTTAAGGATTAAATGAAGACAATAGATTCTGAATAAAAGTTAAAAATAGCATTTTCAATATAATAAAGGACAGAAGCCTTGGTCCAATCAAACTAGTCAGAATGCCAAGTTGATCCATGGAGTAGCTACAGACGGAAAAGAAAATAACAAATACAACAAACACAAGGTTATACTTCTTCTATGCCCTTCTAGAGTCAAACTATTCTGAGGCAATTTCCTATCTTGTGGAGTGCCATGGATCACAACATAAACAGTATGTATATAGCTAATTATCCTCTCAACAAGGAATTGAGCCCTGCTGGAAGTTTGTTAGCTAACCTGATATTTCCCAAAGATAAGAAAGATTAAGTCAAAAAAATAAGTATGCTAAATAATCTTTTTGAACAATAAAGAAGGTTAAAATATTGCATTTGAATTTGTGCAGCACTGTAGTTTTAACTCACAACCTTTTTGTTTGAAGAACATATTTAAAATCCTTCAAAATAGACAAATAGTCAAGGAAAGAGCCTTAAGAGCACCAACAGCAATATCCAAATTACTGGCTCCACCACAAGAAGTATTCGCCCAATTCTAGATATCCATAAAGACTCTCAATTATTTTTTTGGTACATCATTTTCTCATTAAGACTTTAATTCGGAAGACTTGCGAGTAACTTGCTAATTTACGTACCTGTATTCTCATACACATTTTCATGAATTATGAAATACTTTTAATTTTCACGACACGGATTTTATATGAATAATGAATCTGAAATAATGTTTCAGATAATTTTTTCAAATGATAGGTGTAAAACTTTTTCCCAATGATATGACTTTCACCGATGAAGTTCCAGTTTCCGTAACATGATATATTATCAAAGTGGGAATTCAAATATTTTAAAAAAAAATTTGGATAATCTTCAATGATATTGAAGGGGCCTCTATTTTATAATCTATATTTTTTGTTCAGTTGACATGAAAGTTTATTGGAGAACCATATTTGTAATGAGGTTTATTGAAAGAGTTCAAAAGAAATTTTTTGGGATAATTATTCCCTAAAGTTCCAGAAATTGAAAGAACAGACAAAAAAGTTCTAACATCACATAAATAATTAAAACCCTTCAACACTATATAATTATTCTATTTATATTTAAAAATAATAACTATATACTAAATAAAATGATCATACAATTTATGCATAATAATCACATTCAAATAAAATAATTAAAAAATATTTTAACCATTTCACAAGATGTCCAACCTTCTCAGTCCTTTCTCTCCGGTTCTAGGATTTGAAAATAATTTTCTCAATTTTTTTTATATGATCTAATATTCAATTAACAAGAAATTAGGACAGGAAAATATTATTATATGACTGTTTTTAAAACTTCACGCTACTTGCACCCATTAAAACAAAATTCATGTCATTGCAGTCTTGAGAGGATAAAGTAGTTTAGAAGATGTCATTCTATAATATCAATTCCAAACAAAACTAACTAGTTTCATTGAACAAAACTTTATATTAAAATATGCTTATGAATATCAGCAGTCAGCAATTCAAAAAGGGCACTGCCGCTTATGCAGCTCTCTGCTCATCCGTACAATTACTTTGATGTTTTTTTTTTGCTGACATACTTTGAATGTTTTGGCTTCAGGAAAAACTGTATGAAACCAAGGCATAAAACGGCTTCCTAGATTTTTTTAGCGTTCCTTCAGAGAGGGAGAGATGGAGGAAAAGAAAACACTGTCGCCGTTCAAATTATAACAACTAACTATCAACATAGAAGCTGAGAATGAATAGTAATTCAACTTCATTAAAGTAACAGGGTAGGTACCTGCAACAAGGATAATGCGAAACATTTAAAAGGGTTAGAAAGGATGAAGGAAGACTAACAATGCATAAATATTGCAAAAACCAACATGGAGCCAACTTCATAATTAGACCAAATTGTTGAAACTGAAAGCACGGGAAAAACTGTATCTGGTAATCATCCAGTACGTTGAAACTAAATTGTTTAGTTCAATAGAAAGCAAATGATTGCATTATAACGCTTCTTTCTGTCCTTTCCGTCTGTACCTTCAAATACATCAAATCTATTCCTCACCTGTCAGAAGTTGTTGCAAACTATGGCCATACTAGAGAATAGTTTATTTGATATGAAACCAAGAAAAAAAAATTACATGCATGCTGTAGGTAAGAACAATGTTTTTTTGACTCTATGAATGCATAAAATTATGCATGTTTATGCATTCAATTCAATCTTCATCCATCCTTAGGCTAATCCTAGCCAACACTATGATTTCAACAGTTCCCATATATTCCAAAAAGGGAGCATGCTGATTTGAGGAACTGAATGCTCTTTCAGCATCCCTCCAAAAAAAACTCTTATCCATTTGTCGTAATAAAGGTACCGTCAAAAGTGCTAGGGGCACAACCTGTGTATAAATATAAATATATAATGAACATGCAACCTGATAATTTTGATGCAATGGGCACTTGATGAGCTACTTTTGTGTTGAGAGGGAAACCTTAAATAGAAGAGGTACTTGATACAAACCTTCAAGACCACTCCATACTGATGAACCTCAAGGACTTAGAATGATGCTTCAGGGAGATGTCTGACAGAAATTAAGGGTTTTCTCTGCTCTCTTTGAAGCTTGATTAAAAAGAAAAGAAAAAAAAATTATATTTTTGACTCAGATGGGTAAGCAAAAGAAAGAGATATTTAACTTCTTGATACCTGTGCCTCTAACTCAGCAATTCTTTGCAAAGATGCCTGTTCAATGCAAGCACGACGCTTACATTCTTCTTCTAGTAAACCTGTAATTTGGTATCTTAGCTCTGCCATTTCCTGAGCTAGGTCCTCTGCTTCTTCTTTGGCCTTCAATTTTTCCTCTTTCAATTCTTCCTGTTAGGGAAGTCAAAAGCACTTTATAAATCTCCAAACTCAAATTGACAGTAATAAAAGGAACTACATCACAGAAATTTAGCTTTCTTACTTTTGTACTTAACAAACTAACATACATCACTTCAAAGATTATGCTTTGAGGAATAGCCCTACCTTAAGTTTCTCTACAAGAAATTCGTATTCTTGCATCTGGCTTGGCATCTTCTCCATCTCCCCTTTTAAACATGAATCTGATTTTAAGACTGTTTCCAATCTTGCAAGGAGTGGACCCAATACTTCTCCATAAGCACTTAGGAAATATTTCGGAAACATAACCAGAAATTTAGTAAAATAATGCTTCAAATTATAGTAGTTTGAAATAATAAATAATAAAGGAAATAGAGTAGGAGGCAATTAAATACCAATATTATCAGTAACTATTAATTATAATCACATGATCTGAACTTTTCCTCTACATGATAAATACATTAGTATCCAAATAAACATGCTGAGTTTCTTCTGATATGCATGTTAGTCATGAAAGATTACATTAAACAGATGAGGTTAAGAACTATAATAAAATTATTAAAGGAGCAAAAGGAAAAGACATCAATCAACTTATAAGAACTAACAAATATATAACTAATTTCTTTAATTTTATGAATCCATTCAATCAACATTGGAATTGCAGTACTACACATGCACTTATGATCACACTAAGAATATCAGGACTTTGTGAAAGAATTAAATTCTCCATTACTTTTCATTTTATGATAATCGAAATAATATTAAGAAGAGAGAAAAAAAAAAAGGACAGATTCCTTATTTCTTCCTTATTACCTTGAAGGAGAAAATGTGACTCCACAAAGGAGAAACCAAGGAGTTTGAAAAAGAATATATATATATATATTTCCTAGATCACTGACACAATATTTGATGCCCCCATGGTTGAATTGATAAGGGAAGGACAAAATTTCACTCTGTTAAACCATCAAAGAGAAGTCAAGCAAAAAACTATGCAAGAGTAAGGAGCACACCACAATGAAGCTTCCACTCCCTCACCAATAATGACTTAGTTGAAATAACATACTTAACATGACACATCACGTGTCACATACAAATTAGTAGAACAACAGAAAAGCACTTTACATTATTCACCTTATGTTCTTTGATATGGTAGGATTACATGCTTGTTCACTCAAGGAAGACTGACTGTTGGATTGTGATCCATCCTTCTTTTCCAGCCACTCTTCAACCTTTTCAGAAAAAAATTTAGTGTTCATTTTGGCAGCATTAAGCTTCTCTTTAAGTTCCATATTTTCCTCATTTAGAGAGATGATAGTTTCTTGTGCATCCTGAAATACAACCTGGAGCTCTTCAATCAATCTACTCATTCTAATTTTTTCTTGTACAGTTTCTTCCTGGATCTTCTTAGCCTCAAAACAATTCTGCTCCAAGGTCATCATATCAAGCTTCATACTCTCTACTTCACACTGAGATTCTAATGCCATGGATGAAATCGATTCTTCTAGTTTCTCTATGGACAAAGTTGACTTCTGTAATTCCATTTCCTTAGTTTCTACTTCCTGGATCAAGAAAAATTGCTCTGAATTGGATCTCTGCAGCTCTTCCCTCAACTTGCAAACCTCTTCCTGTAAATTTTCTGTCTCCTCTAATTTCAATTTGAGGCTTTGAACACGTTCATCCAGGTAGTTCACCTCTGCGTTCCTCATATTTAATTGATCCTGAAGGTAATCTGTATGAAGTGTAATCTAAATCTAAATTAAGCCAATAAAAGAGTAGCAAGACCTAAAAAGTTAATTGCATTAGTCAAATTCAATTAAAAAGTACATTTCAACTTTAACCCCCCCCCCCCAAAAANCCCCCAAAAAAAAAAAAATTCAACTCATGGAACTCCGATGACTAGACAGACTAGATCTACTTGTCAAAAGGACATCCTAAAGAATGAAAGCAGTCTGCTCTTGAATGGTGATCATATGTCACATAAATGGTTCATTAATGGAAAGTTTTTCCAAACTGCGGCATATGTGCCAAAAAAATATAAAGGGAGAAAAAATGAAAATAATTTTTATCTGACAATCATATGAAAGTGCTTTTATCACTTTCATATGAAAGGAGCCAGATGTTATTAATAGTCCAAAGAGGAATCTTCAGTTGAGACAAGACTCACTACCTATTTCTTGAGAACAGTTCAGCAGCTCTTTTTCCAACCTTTCAATGTGCCTCTTATCTTCTGTATGAGCTTCTGATATTGACTTCTCATGTAATTCTAGTACCTGCATCAATGTAATAAATCAATTGTACCTCAGATGTGGAAGAGTTTGGCATGATACCCTACAGAATCCTGATAAAAGATTGATTACTAGTTCTGAAAAATATAGACTTGGGACAGAAACTCTTTCTCCACCACTTCACTCATATCTAAATAGTTGTTATTACTAAATCTCCCTGACTAACATAAATATCTGATCATGGCTTTAATTTGAATTAAGACATCAACTCGAAGAGGCTATGTATAACAATTTTTGTATGGGAGGATTTTTATGTCCATCTAGCAAGCATTACAAATTGATACGACTGATTGCCTTCATATTGGTCACAACAACCAGAAAGCAACACTTTGTCATTGCATTACTGGTTAATAATTACTAAACATAACACTCTAAGACGGATGAAATGCCAAAAGTTTGGGAAGTAAGTTGTTCATTCCCTTCCTAGAAAAGCATGTAGAGATATATGAGTTAATTAAACACATTATGATACCAAAGCATGTCTTATAATATCAAGAATTCTTGCATATGACATACCCTGATTAGTTCAAATCTTTGGGATTGTGAACTTTTTAACATGTCCTTCTCACTTCTAAGCTGCGAATCATAAACAGGAAAAATATCAGTAAAAAGATCAAATGATAAGTTAACTAAGTAATGAGCAGCATAGCAAACGCAGCCAACAATTGAAAATGTTACAACGTTGACATAGAAATAGTGCTTCATTTCAGCATAAACAAATTTGATGAAGCTATCTATAATGCATATCAGAATTTCATTCTCTCAAGCATAATATGAATGTCATCTAATAATGCTATAAAGAGAAAGCAGTAACATATTCTTCAAGCAGTATGAGTTACCAGCAAGAGCACTTGACTGTCATATGCCTCATAAGTGACTTCAGATAAGCATATGCTAGACCTCCATAAATTAGCCAATTTAATGCTATAAAATATTTCAAAGAAGATATCCCGTTGGTTAAGCTGGTGCTGTGCTTCACCATATGCCTAACAAATGTGAGCTAGCTTAGCAAGCAGGTAAAGGGGGGAAATCAATACCTCTCTACATCTTGTTCCAATCCGCAGGAGTTCCTCCACATCAAAACTAGTATCACTATCTCTTCTGGAGCTATTTGACATTTTTGTAAGGCAGTTACAGACAAGTGCAAAAGAGTAGGATGCCTGAATCGAAGTCCATTAACGAAGAAACCTTGTTAAAATTTGATAGCAGTGTATACAAAAAGAACAAACATCGACCCTAAAACTACCACGCAAAAGCTCTGAGAAAACTACAAAACAAAAAAATTTATGGGCGTACATTAGAACAAGGAATTCTTGGCATGACTCTACAGTCAATGAAAAGAATTTTGAAAATTTAACAAAAGAACAGTCATACGCCCACTCACTCAACCATATTACCCCATCTACATTTTCCAGGTGGCACATGCAAGTTATTCTTGCTAGAAAATACAACATAAAAAGAGCAAACAACTTTAAAAGCTTATTCACGTTAAAAAGAAAATTAAAATTAAAAAGCTTATTACATTTCGACTTTTACTTGTAATTTGTTATGCTATTTAGGTAAAAGGGAACGGTACGCATGATTACCCAGATCATAGTTTTTCCAATTCATCGCAGTAAGCCAAAAATTCATAAATAACCCTGGAAAGGGATTCTATAACGTACAACTGTAAAAGCCAGTTATACATGAATAAAACAGCACCCCCAAACTTAATCAATTTATACCTTCTCTGTAAGAAATCCAATTCAAAATACAACTACGAGAAAGTTCGATTCCAACTGCATTCTCAAATTCCCAAATTTATATATATCTTTGATATATAACCTGAAAGAGAGAGTAAAAACCTGAGCTTTTACCTGAATCAGAAGTCGATAGCAGTTCCCCAACTGATATCCTGAGTTCGTCTTCTAAGAACAATGGGAAATTTTTTGAACGTTAATATGATTCAAATTTAGCAACTCCCGTTGCCCAACTAATCGATATGATGAAAACTTGCAATTTTGAGCTGGCAAATGAAACGGGTCACGTTGGTTTGAACTTTGAACATTAGGTGCTTACCGTATTAGACTAACGAAGAATTAGATAATCTTCGGCCCTATGTCATCCAAGGAGGATATTCTGGTCTTTTTACTTTTATACCATGCCTCAGAAGCCAAAAGAAAAAAAAAAATACAATACTTTTATAGCATGCTTTAAAGTTTAAATAATCGTCATCCCCTTCGATTTGACACAAAGATGGAAAGAAGACCAAAAAATATGGAGAGAATCACTCAAACCACAAAAATTTTAGGTATCCAACGGCTAAGAATTAGGTTTTAGTAGTTGATATATAGATATTATTGTAAGTTAACATGCATTGGTTTTAAAATGGAGGAACCTTTTATTACTCTAAATTTTTAAATACTAAAAAAATAAGTAATTTTATGAGAGTCACTTCAAAATAATAAAAAAATTCAGGTGGATCACAATTATTATTAAATTTCTAAATTTGCATTTGACTGATTCATAGTCATTCATATTAATCGGTGGTCATTCTATATTTCTTAATAATTATCTCATATTAACTACCGTCATCAGTTAGAGCAATTTTAAAAATTTAATAATAATTACGACTTATTTAAATTTTTTTTAATGACCAATCTTAAACAACTTAACAATAAAAATCTCTAATATATTCCCGCAAAGAGAGAAACATTAGCGAGAAGAAAATGATATTTAGCAAAACAGAGAAAGTTATAAATTAATAAAAAAAAATTATGCTTTTACTTTTGTACATATATTATTTGGATAGTGTTTCAAATCCACTTACTGACACTATAGTACACAGCCAATGAGATGAGGACATGGTTAAGCAGGTTTTATTAATTATAAAATGTGCCTCAAAGTTGTATTAATTATAAAATATGCTTCAAAATTGAGATAATTATAAAATTATCCCAAATAAATCTTAAACTCTAAATCTTAAAAAATGAACCATAAACCCTAAACCCAAAAAAAAAAATAGATTGGATAATCACAAAGTGAAGCCATAAGTTGCTGCCAACCCTTGAATATGGGAGTTCTAAGGTTCTTGGTAAGACAGCTAGAGTAACTAAGGAAGGTAAGGCACCAAATATTTGGACCTCCAAACGTTATTTATCTTGTGTATTAAGTATACACATAATAGGTGTCCCTTATTCTTGTATACATATTACCCTACCTGGCCAACTCATCTCCAACTCCGAAGTTTAGTGGAAATCCATAGTCGATACCAGGACTGAACTTGGCAATTTCGAAAAGAAAAAGAAGGGAATTTACAAGCACGAGCAAAAAAGAAAATGGAAATTCTCAGCCTAAGAAGCTTTTCTAATGCTCTATCTAAATCTCTGCCCAACTTAAGAGGGTATAAACCAACTATCAATCAGTGGTTGCTCCTATTGACTCTGCCTGCCTTTTCACCATAGCAGCGTGTTTCTGCCCAGCAAGGTGAGAATTAAAAACCGTCTGGTTGTTGCACACCACGTTGCATAGAGTGCACCACCGAACAGCACCTGCTGCAGCTCCACCTTCTACAAGTTTACGTTTCTTCGTCTCCAGATCCTTTTCTAGTGCATCTAAAGTGACTGCCTTCTGTGATTTTTGTGAATTCATCCCTTCATGTTTATCAGTGTCTGGCTTTTCCTGCGGCCCAATTATTGGAGTTGTTGTATGTTGCAAAGCATTTGCTGCAGTAGTACTATCGCCAGCATCATTTTCTGATTTTGATAGTTTCTCCTGTTTCTTCAGGTGTTTCTTCCCAGATAAGTGTGCAATATATACATCCTTGCTGTTACAACTGATCTTGCAAACTTCACACCATACAGATTGAGCAATCTTGACTCTCTTTGGGGAATAACCAATACCATAGCGCTGAAATGCAGCACGATATGGACCAACCACATTATGAGATATCAAGCCAACCTAAAAAGTGACCAACAGCTCTCAGTTTAGAAATATTGGTTCCCGCCATTACACTTTTGTTGCATTTCAACAGGTAAAACAAAAAAAGGTGCAACCCAGCCAAACGAAATAAGCTATTGAATAGAACAACTTAATTGAGCTATCCGGAAATCTAATCGAAGAACTTGGGAAAGTGAATGCAGGATGGGCTGTCCTCAAGAAGGCCTAAGTTTAGATTAGTCTTTTGGTTAAATCATTATTTTGGGCCTGATTGTAATTGTAGGTTTTAGGGATAGCTTAGTAGTTTTCATATTATTTCAGTAATTTTTGCTGGGAATATTTTTAGGGATTTGATTTGGTTACTTTAGGAAGTTTTAGGGCATTTATGGCAGAATTAGAATCCTAGTAGAATATTATATGGGCCACGACTATTCTAGAAATTTTTTGACTTGCTGATCAAGTTGTATCAAGCCTATAAACGGCCTTTCAAGTGTAAAACGAAAATATCTTTGTTTTTCTTATGAATGAATATGATATTTTCAAATCTGAGTGGTTTCTAAACCCTAGAACCCCCTTTCTTTGTTCCTTTGTTCCGATCTCAATCTCTCCTATTCCTTGCCCTAATTCTGGCCTATTAGCTGCTCCTCTCTTTTTTCTATTGCATCAGAAAGGCTGCAAAAGAAATAATCATATAATCCATAGTTGGAAATTGCGGTCTCCATTTGCAAGCAGTTCAGAATAAAATATAACATGGGCCTAAGAAAATATAGAAAAAGTACTGCAACCACTCTACGCACAGATCACATAATTCAACTACAAATTTAGTTACCTTTAATATTTCATATTCTCCTCCACGATTATTTCAGTTCTTCATCAAAGTAGAGCTAATAGGTTTCTACTTAATTAACGTATTTTCTTTCTTCTACCTTAAAAGTTCTAGTTCCATAAGCATAAAGTAAAGTTTAATACAAAAACCCATAATAGATATTATGCATAAAGCACTTAGAACACTGAAAAATGGCGTGTAATGCATTAAAGAAAACCACCAAAAGAATATCTGAACAATGAAATAAATGAAGGAGAAAACAGCTAAAATACATAATCTCAATGCAGACAAGTTGTAAAAATTGCACATCTTAACCTTATGAGAGGGTAATTGAATGCAAAATCACCTTAGCAGCGTGCTTTTTCCCAGCTAGATGTTTGCTAAATACATCTTGACTATTGCAAACAATCTTACATATCGTGCAAACCCTTACTGAATCAACAACTGCACCACCACTCAAATCCTTCCGCTTAGACTCTAACTCCTTACCTACAACACCAGTTAACACTTGTCCATGGATACTGCTCATTTGACTTTGTGAACTTGCATGAGAGGTTCCTGATAATACTGTATTAGTGGGATTAGTCTGTGACTGCAAATTCTTTTTGTGTTTCTTTCCTGATATGTGCTTTTCAAAAACATCTTTGCTATTACAATCAATTTTGCAAACCTCACACCGCATTGACTTGATGACTTTGGTTTGATTAGGCAATATAACTGTAGTATCATTAGTAAAATGTTGAGTTGTTGAGTTGTCTTTCCACGCAGCATGCAAACTTGTAGACGCTACTGAAGTCTCATGTAAAGATTGGATGGCCTGCACATCACAAGAATTGGAACTCAAAGACAGAGTGCACATCTGAAACCGCTCACTACATCTACCGCATGTAGATATAAATTTTTGAGAATCCAATGTGTCATGCAAAATGAAGACAAAGGGTTTATATGCAGTATAAACATAAACATTCAAGTGAATACTGTGTAATACTAATACACCACCAAATAGAAAGGAACCAACAAGCAAAAAAATTGTTTTACATAAAATGCTCCATCTAATCACCCACTCTTCCGCAATTGACAAGTAGAATATAGATTTAACTTCTTCAGAAATCCAAAAACAATAATTACACATCAAAATTCAAAATGCAGATTAACGGGGAAGAAAAAAACTCCAGACTGGCAGAAAACACGAAAACGACCTGTCACAGCCACAAAATTAATTCATTTCGAATTATCCAAAGGCACACAAAATAAGACAAAATTAAAAAAAATTGATTAATTTAGAGGACTCACAGCTCCATATCTGACGGGCTCAGTTTGTTTGACAATCCAATTCTGAGAAACTGCATTTGGGTCCTGAGAATCTTTTGTTTGGGTTTCGTAGCCAGCATATAAGGCCGAAATTCCATATGGGTCCGCGCCGGGGGGATAAAGAGGCTGATCCGAGAGCGTAGAAGGGAATTGTGGTTGAGGGAAAGTTAAGAACAAAGGGGTTGAGGAGAAAGGTTGCTGAGAATAGAGTGTTGGCAAGGTGGTGAAGGAAGAAGGGGGTGGGGGGTACATTTGCACAGATGAATGATTCATGTGAAGCGGGTTAGGGCAATGACGAGAGTTTAGCGAATTCTATATCGGTAACGAAGTGCACCTTACAGACTTGCAGTACTTGCTATGGAAGTTTCTTCTATTTTTGATTAAAGAGAGAGATGGGTTTTTTTTGGTTCGAAGACAGACGGGTTGATAAAGTAATGGGCTTTCCTCTTTTTAGTCTCAGACTCTCGGCCCAAGTATTTGGGCCGATTTATTTCATTAATTTGATAAAAAGGAAATTGATAATTGAGAAGCAACTTATTTGATATTTTAAATAACTAGTTTTTAATGCAAATTTGAAATCATTATAGTTTTTCGTGAGGATTAGTATTTTTCTAAAAAAAATTCTTTTTTATTTCAGGCCCACCGTAAGATGACAAACTATTTGACACATATCATATTAAAAGTGCAAGGACCACATTCTAGATCAAGAGTACAGCTTATTTTAATCTCCGTTTTGTGTTTTTCTTTCTTGGTTAAGTCTCCATTTTTGTATTTTATCTAAATCATATTTTTTATTGTGGCTGATAGTATACACAACTATTATTAAATCTTCCGGCTTACGAATCAAACTTCTAAAAGTCCCCTATTGACTCAATAGCTTTCTTTTTATTTTTATTTTTTTCCTTGGCCATTATATTGACTCTATAAGTTTAGTTGACTAGACTAACCATGTATTTTAGCATTTTCTTGCTTGAACCTGAAAAATAATTTTTTTGTTTGCTCATAAGCCTTGATAGAGAATGATGTAAGGCTGATCTATGGACAGGAAATTTAAATACTAAAATAGTATTGAGTTTCTTGTATTGCTTTTTATTTAAATTTTGCTATGTAAGTTGTGTTTAAATCATAGGTAAATACAGATAATAAAACGTATCTAAGAAAATAATCAAATATTAAAGTTTCCTTATTGGAATAGTATCTTTCAATGTTTTGACCCTTTTCAAATTATTGGTTACACATGTCATGCTACAAGGTTGTAGATAATAAATTTAATGATGAACAATGGAACAAATTATTTTTATCTCAAATTCTTTTTTTATATTTTGACTATAATTTTAAATTTGAACACAACTCATAAATTTTGAGGAAGACATTTGACCACAAAGCATTTGGTATTTCTATCTCGGATTTATTCTTATAATTATCAATTTTCTTTTTGAGGGTGTGTTTAGGTGCCAAACTTAGCTGACTATGTTCAGCTTCAATTCGATTCATAAATGAGAAAAAAAAAAAAAAAAAAAAAAAAACCCTTACAAACACCACCAAAATTCAGGAACCAGTATAAACGCAATTCCATAATGGTAATTACCAACGTAAAAATAATTTTATGAGAACAAAAGTGAGAGGACACAAGAAGTCACTTGAATTGATCTTGAGTATAATTTTTGGTACATAAAAAATTTGAGAATTAATTAGGTTATACTAGAATCAAATATAGGACTCATGTAGATGTCTCGACTTTTCTATCTTTAAACCAAGCTCCTATGGTAGCTCGAGTGAATAAGTGAAATGGAATTTACCTTAAAAAAATTAACAGATAATAATTTTTATGTAATTAAAAATTTTAATTTTTTTAAAGACCAGAATAGCCTTCTAACAGCCTAACTGCATGAAGAATTGCAGATTGCATAGCTTTCTTTGCAGTTTCTTGTACTAGTTGACAAAGCAGCATCATCTGCCAGCTACTAGAGCCGAGTAGAACAGGGACTTCCTCCATACCGTGTCAGTGACCAACGCTCTGCCAGCAACAAATGCCATTTTCAAGCTCCACAAAATAGATGGCCATAATACATTAAAAGGCTCAGATGTATTTCTCTGCTTCTTTCAACGGGTGAGCACAAATAGACATTCAAGCCAATTGGTCCCAATTTGTACATCCCACACTTTTTACGTTTGCATATTTTTTCCCCTGAAAACCCATTATGTCTTGAAGGTTTAAAATTCTTATTTACAACTAATTCTTAATCTGAATAATGGAATTGGGATTCTAATAACAAAAGCAATTTTAATCACTAAACAGAAATTGTAGTACGCTGCATTTTGGCATTTTGCGCCTGGTTGATCCTGCTGTAATTTCATTGAGTTATTACATATTAGTGGTCCAGGCATCTCCCCTAGTCTCTCCTCTCTTTATGAATTATTATGATATTTGCTACTGAGAACACATAGTGATTAGTGAGAGGGATTTAATAACACACCACTTGTGTGCCAAGTGAGAGAAGAAACGAGAGCGAGATGGGTGGTCAGGTTTTATGGTAGGTGACTAAACAACCACCTTAAGCTCACATGCCTTCTTTATGTGTATTATAAAATCTGCCTTTTTATCTCCTCATGTGTGATGACTTCGGTTACCTATCCCAATTTTTCAACACCTCATTCATTTCTCTTTGATGCCAAGAAAAAATAATTACCTCCCAAACATGTCACTCACGTTTGAAAATTCATAAGAAAAAAGTTACATTTCTGAGAAACAGAACTATAGAAGAAGTCTGTTACAATTCCTCAAGTTTCACCAATAAAAGCCAAATTGATGAGCCTGAAATTGGGACTTATTCTATCAAAAAAGTAATTAATAACATGCGCCACCCCAAAAATAATAAAAAAGGAAAATGAACAGAAGGGAAGTTCATTCATCTTTTGAACTAGTTGAAGAATATGAGCAGAAATGCCTTGAAGAAGACATGAATCCTGTAAAGAATTAATGAAATAAATGCAGAAACTTTTTCTATACAGTTTGAATCTTCACCCTGTGAACCACTGCTGGAAACTATGAATTTTAGTTGGACATCAAGTCTACCAGTGCCTCCTGCTTGTGGTTGCCTCCTACCCACCATGCTCTGTAAGTCTCAGCATGGCTTGTGCTCTCTTCCTCTGTAGCAGCAGGAAGATTAAGATCAAGAAAGTCCCTAATTTCTGGAACTGGTTCCTGAAGCACAAGTGTTTGACAGTTTCTACTCTCAGACCCACTAGCTAAATGGGATCTCTTATGGCCACCCAAGGCTTGCCCAGATGGAAAAACCTTAAGACAAATTGGGCACTCATGCACTTTGCTCTTCTTAGACTCTGTAACTGTCTCCGCTTCATCAAAACCAGCAGCACCCAATACATGTTTAACCAAATATTCAGTGTCACTGTTCTTCATGAGCTTGCTTTCAGTTGTTGGGTCAGGGGAGAGATCAGTCTCAATGCTATTTTCACTGCTCTCATTTCTTGAAGCAAAGCAGCCTTTGATTTTTCTATGACTAGCTCTGTGACCTCCAAGAGCTTGGTAGGAATGGAAGATCTTGTTGCAAGTAGTACACTCGAACTTGCCTCTCTTATCAGAATTCCTGCTCAATTCAGCTTCTGAATCCTTGTTTACCAAACTCTTCAAGCAACTTGACTTTGATTCAGAATCACAGAACTTTCTCTTGATTGAAGTGTACATTTTAGTAGTATTCGACTTCGATAAATCTAACTCTGTTTCATCAATCATGTGCTTCCCTAGTTCATCTGCAGAGTCTTCCAATGCTGACTGATAATCGGGTTCGGACTTCATAGCTTTCTCAGTCTTGATGAAACCATCAATGGAAACCTTGGCTTTGTTCATCTTAGACCCATTTTTCCTTGAAAACTCAGTGCCCAAAAGTTCAGATTTTTTCCCTATAGAGCTGAGATTTGCAGATTCTGACTTACCAATCGCCCACTTTTCACTTCGTTTGGTCAATTTTGCTATCTCAGAAGCATTGGAAATTGGCTTTGTACCCTCAATTTTACTAACCAGATTAGTTCGAAGTGAAGATCGAGCTTCGAAGTAGGCAGAGTTGTTGTCAGAGGACTCAGCAACAGAATTGTGACCACCCCAAGGACCCATATCTCTGCTAAGCATCATCAAGCTCATAGCAACCTCTTCTTGCTCTTGCTCAACCTCAGAAACAGAAGAGGAAGGATTGGCAAAAGACAAAGACGAAGTTGCAGCAGCAGCCATGTACCTTGTTGTTCTCTTCGATCTTCTTCTTCGATTCGGTGCTGCGGCTTCATTGTCAGATTGGCTATCCATGACCAGCTTCTGGGTAGCGTTAGTCCATGAATCTTGATCTTCCAAGCTGTTGGAAACTCGTTCTTTCTCTGAGTGGCATTTCATGTGACCAAAGAGAGCTTTCCAAGAGTGAAACCCTTTCCCACACTCTTTGCAGAACTTGTCCAATAGTGAAGTATCTTCACTTGAATCTGCAAGTCTCCAAGTCTTCTTACGGTTCTCTCTGAGATCATACCCAGTGTTAGTTCCTGCCTCCGAACCTGTTTCTCCACCCTTAATAGTGTTGCTTCCACTATTGTTGAGAGACGAAAGCTTCTTCGTGAGTAGCTTTTCCTCTGTTTCAGCTGAAATATTTGTGATATGAGACCTCATGTGACCTCCCAAGGATCTTCCACAGGGGAAACTCTTGCTGCAGAACTTGCATAAGTGTTTGAATTCTTGATCTTCTTCCATTGAATTCCAGAAATTCAAGAAGAGTAAAGCACAGATCAACGAAGCAAATGGTACTTCGAAACTGATCAAAGAATACCCAAGAATGCTGAACTCATCGATCTCATCACACTAACAACACCCAAATGCTAATAGAACAGAGGATCAGAAAGGGAAGCTAGCAAGAACCAGATCAGATGATCAAGCTGAAATTCTGAATTTCAGTGAGAAAGCTACATCGCAACACGTTTTACACTGACCAGAGAGAAAAACCCATCTGGGATTTCACCGAAATTCTAAGAAAGTGCAAGATCTAAGGCACAAAAAGAGGAAAAGAAGAGGGCCAAGAGAATGTTTTGTTGTAAAGCTTCCTCTGGCTACTAGCTTCTTTAGTAGTTGAGTTTCGAAGAAAAAATCAAACTTTAAGAGGTGGAGAAGAGTTCTGTTACCTTTGTTGCTAATGATGGCGATGAACAAGCCAAGGGAAAGGAAAAAAAAATTAGAGTGAGTGAGTGAGCGTTCATCTCTCTTTCTCTCACTACTCTGTTTCTCTCTCTCTAAACTTGACTATATTTGGAGGAGAAATCCATGCATGGAAGCAAAGATAAAAAAGAGGGAGGAAGGATAGCAGCACGTGTACTCAACTGAGGATACTACGCCACTCCTAATCCAACGGCTTGAGATTGTTCCAGGTAAGCATCCCTATGGGTGAGGAACCTACTAAAACTAACTGCCTTCCCAACTATTCCTTCCTTTGTCTTGCTAAAGGAAAAGAGAACCTTCACTCTCTCTCTCTGCTTCTCTTTCTCACACGCACTTCAAGTGAAAGGTTCCACTCTCCGGCCGTTATCCTTCTGGAGTTTCTACTAAATTGTTTCTAATATGTTTTTTGGATTAGAAAAAAGATTTTTCAAGTGGGTCCCCTGAAATGGCCTCTATCCAGTTGCTTCATATTCCAATCAAAGCCTGCCATGCCTCTGTTTTTGATTCTCCACAGTGATTGAGGTGCATTTCAAGGGCAATCTGGTAAAGTAAATTCCTCAAACACTTGGTGGGTTGTAATCAAGTGGGTCGGTTCTGCTATATATATTTTAAGGGGACTCTATCTTACTAAATTTATATGAATGGGGTAAAATAAAAAAAAAAAGTATTGAAAATTTACCACATAATTAATTTTTAATTTTGATATCATCACAAAAATTTTTAAAAATTGAGTCATTTAATATAAGTTACATTCTCAAATTATTAACAGGATTTGAATTTAATAAAATTAAAATATATTATATATTGAGTGATTTAATTTTTTAAAATTTTTGTAATAATATTAAAATTACTAGTTCATTCTGCTCTAAACTCACCCCTAAAAATATTTTTTCGTTTTTATTTTAAGTTCTCATTGATTGGTTGCTCTTAGCCTTGGATAGAAAGTCTTTTGGGTGCAGCTAATATATTCTATGCCATACCATCAAAATATAAAAAGCCAGGCACTAGCAGAGCAGTAACTAATGCAGTTAAATTTTGGCACATTTGCTTGTTTCCAAGAGTGTATTACCATGCTCTCCCTCTTCTTTTTATCTTTTCTCTATTATCCTTTTGGAATCGTGGACAAATAATTGTAAATGCCATGTTTGCTCCAAGGGCCAAAATGATACAGCTAAGTCTCTTGACATGGGAAGAATTGTTTAAATTGATTAGGTAGCCTCAGAAAAATAGATATTAGGTATCAAAATGAGAACTTGGAAGTCATCCTCAATGCCTTCTCAGAATGACAGTTAGGCATTTGATCCTTTTAGGTTACCCTCTATTGAGAAAAGTATCACAGAAATATTATTTCTCTGCAACCTTGAGATTTTCACCGTTTGCCTTTTGTTGAACTGTTTGGAAAGTTTGTTAGTGTGGTATATTTGACTTCCTATGCCTTGTAAGGGTATTTCCAATGATAAAAATTAGAAAGCAAATGTTGTTTTGGAACATAAACGAGTGAAGAAGCAAGGTAATTTTGGCTTGAATTAACTTGAATGCAAAGAGGTTGTCTCGCTCTTCCCTGTTGTCGCCACTTGGATTCTTTTAGGTGGAATCTGTAATTTGTATGAAAAAAAAATTGCTAAAATCATATGCGCCAATAAAAAGCCTTAATTACTTTGGTCTATGTCATTTTTCTATTTAGTAATAGTATATAAAGTTTTACATTGATAATGAATTACCTAAAAAAAATTTACAACTACATTTTTTTGGGAGGGGATTGGTGATTAGAAACTGATGTACAATGTATTTAAAATTGCAAATACCAACTAACATTCATAACATTACATGAATTTTGGATCAATGATCCGTACCTAATGAAAAATGAAGGTGTTGACTGTTGACTTCTTTTGGCCATAAATTAATCAAAGGTTTAGGTAACAAGTTCTCCACTCTTAAAACAATTAATTAATAAAAACAATAGTTATAAATTATGCTCGAATTTTTTTGTGTGATAACTTCAAGGATTTATGTAGAGTAACACAAATATATGTATATTACGAAGCATTATGTAGGGTACCATCACTACCCCTTTCCAAGAGAGAAAAGGTTGATAAAATACATACAGAACTAGGGGCAAGAATATGATTTATAGCTAAATTAATTTAAGGTATCTTGTTAGATTAGAAATCACTAATCCCTTGATACACCCTAATAATTAATTAGTACAAGCTGTCTAGAGTTGTGGTTGCCTTGTTATTTTAAGACACGGCCGTATTGAATGTTAGTTCTTGCTCACTATAATATCATCACAGATTGGCCAGCATGGAAGACTCAAAGCGACGGTGACAGCATTTTTTCATTGATCTAGCCGGCCACGTTCATCGCAGTAACCGTAACATGAATGTCTTATTAGCAGTTAATTACAACTCTAGTTAACAGCTTCACTGTATTTAAGAGCTTACTTAATTTGTGCCCCTTTTGCCGGCAACTTAGTACAATGTTTAGCTGTATTTCTCTATAAATAATCAGATTTCCCTTACCCTTTCGTTGTTGTAATGGATGAAAGAGAGAAGTGTCATATGCAAAGTGATTAGTGGCAGAACGTAGAATATGATTGGACTTTTTGTCACTCTATCTAATTAATTTTCTAATTAGAGAACATGTGCACGAGCATTATGTATGCAGTGTGCCTAGCAGCTACAACCCCATTCCATTCACTGAGGATATGCTACAATATATGAACCTATTATGCTTTTCTTAGACATTGATACCCACTTCAATTATGTGTTGGTTGGATTGGGGAAGAAAGACAACACATTCACAAGCCTCTTCAGAATTTAGATGATGGGAGAAAATTATTTAAGCACTTCCGCGCTATAGGTTTGTCCTAGTGATAATTGCTTGGCCAATTTAAGAGCACTAGTTACTGAAGGTAAAGCAGTTTTGTTACGAAAAGAGGTTCAAGTTAGCTGATGTTGCTGCAAATAGTAAATTAATCATCACATTCAGCTTCATGTATGATATCCAAATCTAATGCAAATTTTAGAAAGCAAATCAGTAAAATTTTTGGTAAAATTTAAAGAGATGCAGAGTAGAATTTGCCTAGAAGTTGTTGAGCTGCACAAGCTTGGTTTATACTACTAATATAGCATAGAATAGCACATGCAGGACTTACCTAGCAGAGTTTTATCTATGTGCCTGCACTAAAGGGTATGCGGATCGATCAGTCTCTATGGCACCCGCAGAAACTTCACTTGAGAGTGAAGAGTGTTGGCTCTCCAAAAGTAATGATGGAATTGACAAATATGCTACTTCCAAGAAAAGACTGAGCACTCACTACTTGTGGTACCACTCTGTCGCGTATTAAGCCTAAGATGCCTTCCTTAAGTTTTATGCTAGCTCAAGCATTCAAGAATAAAATGACCCTTTTGCTGACTATACCTGATCAAATCCTACAAACGTTGTCGGTGGCAAATGCAGTTTACTCACAAACTTGAAACAGAGCTTAACTTTGCTTAGCTCTTCCACTAGCACAAATTTTTGCACATAGATCTAAATTCAAGCCTGTACTTTAGCCTTTCCTAAATTGCTCAAAAGTTGCTTTTGGGGGAATTTACCTTCAAATCACATACTGCTGTTGGTGAAGATTGATGGTGTGCAAAAAATTCAGTAACGCTCATGAAAGGATCCTCAATGAACGTGATTGCTATAAAAGCACTGACTTCAATTTTTTATCTTTTCCTTACCACTCATTTTTTTTCACTCTTGAGATCATTAGGGGATTTTTAAGCTGCTTTTTGCAGACACCCTCTTCCTGTAGTTATCAGAAAACCAAATAATAATTAAATCAATAAACAAAGGTTGGTTGAAGATGTAATAGATATCTTAGCCACTTTGCTACGGTTTCAATTTTCTTGATTATTCAGTTTAGATGTGGCTGACAAGTCAGTGATTGAAGCTCCAAAATGATTAGAAAGTAGCACTTCTTTTTTGCTGGTGGGTGATTAGGTAGTAGTAAATATTAATTTGTTATAAGCATGATAAGCTTTTATTAAATCACAAGCTTAGTAGTTCTGACAGTTGGAGCCTTGTTGCTGAACCTTCTTCACAGAAAAGTTCAGTTAAAAAAAGGGTCATTACCCCTCATAAATTAAAAACGTAACTATGGTTGATGAAAAGAGGGATAGTGGAAACTGAGACCGTAAGCTTATATAAGGTCAGCTTTCATTTTTTTTTCCTTCGACCATATATATATATATGAATGTGTAAGTAATAAAGGTGCATGTGTTGCTTCATACCAGTAATAATGGTGCATGTGTAGGGATTCTCACCAGAAATGCTTTGGGGATACTCAAAAGAATCATTAATTTTCATGTTAGGAAAGGGAAATTTGTTTGAGAGATAAAATAAGTTTTATGATCATGTGGGGCCAGTTACATACCTAGTCCTTTAGTATGATAGATGTAGTTTGATATTAAAGAATCCCCATGATCCCTATTCTCCTTTGTTTACATTTTGGTGCTATTAGTTAAACTACTATAACTATTAAGAAAAATATCCCTTGTTAAGTTATATATACCTCATCAAAGTCATGTGAGTGTAGTGTAGGAGTCACATTAAACTCGTCAATATATATATATATATATATATATATATGTTGGGGCTGACTATTCCACTAGTTGTCCTTGTTTTTAAAGGAAAAAAATGGGTCACCATCTCACTGTTCTTGAATTCCAACATCAAAATCATCCCAAAGGAAGAAAATTAAAACATGAATTATCTGCAGCGGAAGATAAGCTTCTAACTTATTTCCATACTATTACTAGCCTAATATTCTACATACACCTAATCTCCTACTCCCTGAAAATGTCTGCCTTCAAATTTGAAATGCTTCTACCAAACTTCAACCTAATTCAAAGTTAATTATTGTCATGAGCCACGGCCTCGGGAAATCTGCAAAAGACTTAAATATTTTTTTACCCAAAATTTAATAAGGAAAGTTCTAAAGATACGTTAGACAGAAGGGAAAGGCTTAAAATTGGCTGAATATGAGAATTTGACGCTTTTTTATTTGAGGGAATCTCTTACAAGTAATTGAATTTGACTGTCTCCATTATTGCTATTCTTGACTCTAAAACCTGTGTTATTTCTTTTTTCTTTTTTTTTTCGAACAATAAACCTGTGTTATTTCTCATCCTCATATTCTTGAAAGTTGAATATAAAATCGCACTCATTGTGCAGGTAGCGTAAATTGGTTAAGCAGTAAAGCTCGGGTAAAAGCTTTTTTAGTCAATATTCTTGGATACGAGGAAGCTAGTAGTGGGAGTTACCAGTAGTGCAAAGGAGCAACACTACCCCTTCCATAGCCTGAGAAATACATACGACATAAATGCTTTTCTGATTTTCAGAAAAGAGGTCATCAGTCATCTAGCTAGTGTTCTATTTTATAATAAGGATACAAAATTACATATCCATTGTTGGCATTTATTTCCAGACATTGCTTGAGAATAAAATTTCAATTATCGGGGAAGCCTACATATTTCAAATGAAAATAATACATACTGAGAAACTATAGACTTTCAGTAAATAATATTCTTCGGAGCAACACACTGCAATCTTCCAAATATTTTTTTAATTAATAAGCCTCCATTAGACCATTAAGCCAAGGAAAAAGACAGAAGAAAATAGCCCCAAACACAATCGAGTATGGCCAGAAGAGAGGGGAAAAAGAAAAGTAGAAATTACATTGTATGGCCACTTTCGACGCCTCTTAAGGCTGTAAAATTATGTCTGTTTTACTTCATAGTTCATACTACATAACCGAAGATAGAAGGTGTGAAACAAGGATGATTTTTTTCTTTTCCAAAAAAAGTCAGAAAGTGTCTTCAAAACAACTCATTTAAAATAGAAGAGCCTTACTAAACAGTCTGTGGGAGCTCATGAATTTTGAGTTCATCCTACTAAAGTTAGTCTCAAGACATGTAAATTTCATAATCGAACCTAAAATTCGAATAAAAATACTAAACTAAAAAAAATGGGGGGCTAATTGCAGTTACCAACACGTTGCCCAACTTGGGCAGCATATATTCGGGAATTAAGCTTCAATGCTATCTATTTTTCACTTTCATATACTGTAAATCTTTTTTTTTCTGCCAACAATCATATAGTGTACTAATAAAATGATATATTAAATAGTGGATATTAGAAAAGTTCCCCTGAGAAGGTTACGTACACTAGAGATCTGTGGGGACTAAAGAAGATAACCCAGGCAAGTTATTTTTCTTAGGCACGGCAAATACCTCCAATATTTTCCAAAGGCCGATGAAATGGAGCAGTATTGGAAAGAGTTGCACACTTACGTCCAAGAAAGTAAGGCAAAAATTCGAGTGAGTATTTTCATAAATGATTAAATAAATACAAAATTACAGTGTGTAATCAGATACTCTTACATCCGTGATGGTTTGTAGTCTTCTGCCATCATCAGTCTTCACCTCTCAGACCAAAGTGGAAACTATTGTGGAATTAAGGAATAAGGAATTTTACAATTCAAAAAAGAATAACAAGAATAAGTGAGACCTAACTCGATAACCAATTCACCTTCCAAAAACACTATTTTACAATGAAGGTTCCATTTTCAATTTTCCAGAATATACAAATGATAAGTCGAGCTCTCCTTAGCAAAGCGTGCTAGCCGAGATTTACTCGACATAAAAGCCTCAGATGCAGGTAATTTTCAAAATCACCACAACTGAAGTCCAAACTAGCAAAACACTAGCTCAAGCTCTTCTCATATCTTGCCTTCGCCCATCTCCAAAAACCTCTTCAATCATGTTGCACGTGGGTATAAAGTCAATTTTATTTTTAGAGCAAGACATAAAGCCAGAGTCCCAGACTTTTGCCTCACAAGGCTCCAACACATATCCTTGGCTACAACCATTGCTTACCCCATTAAAGTTACCGGCCCAGTGATCACCATTCTCCGTCTTCACGTTATACTCCTGTAAGGCAACTCCTGTGTCCGAGGATGTACACGAGTCATCTTGAACTTCTTCATTACGTCTCTCATGCCAAACTTCTTTATCCTGGGGTTGGATAAGAGAAGTGGGGCCACCATACTGATGCTCTTTTGCATGACTATATTTTGAATCGTCATCAATGTCCCTCTTGGTAAAATCCACAGTTCCAATAACATCACCAGTTTCTTCTGCAGTATATTCATCATAATCTTGCATATCATTTTCATGGCAGTTGGGACTAGTATCATCTTGATAGACAGGGGACTCAGAAACAGAATCCTCATCTTCTCGAGTTGCAATTTCATTATCACCAAAGTCATCACTACCTTGCCATTCATCATTATCACTGTCAATGTTCAACAGGTCATTTCGGTTCTGCTCTGCCCGCTTCCGAAGCATGAACACATTAAAGTAATAACTTACTATCTCCTTTTTGGACCGTGAAGGAAAAACAATCCGAAGGTTGTTCCAGAAATTCTTGCCCACGGATGCTGTATTAGAGAAGATGACCTCATGGACGAGTTGTTCCTCCTCAGCACTCCATTTTCCTGCTACTTGCTCTCCCATGTCGCAGAGCCCCAAATTGATAAATCTCTCTTGCCCCAAGGTTTTGAAAATTTCCTCTCTTTTTTCGACAACGTGCTGCCTGACACATCTCACGGAACCCCTATCTTCACAGTCACAATCAGTTCTGCCCTTCCCAACTTTTTCATCATCATAGACAGATAATCCCATATCAGACATAGGGATTACACAGGTCCCCATCAAGCTTTTCTCAATTTCATCCCCAACAACAAAGTTGGAATCTGAAACAGCATCAGATCTACTAGTGACACCCCGTGAATCCCATGTTGGAATATTAGCTTGATGATCAGGTCCAACAGGAACAAGTTTGCGAGGAGGATGTTCAAGGAGTATGGAATAGATGTCCTCGTAGCGAGTTAATGTCCTTATTGGACGCTCTGGACTGAAATAGTCAGGGAAAAAAGAGAAATGGACAGGAGGCTCTGATCGGACATCTTCTTCACTAGTACTACTGGTGGCCCAAGACGAAACAGAAATACTTCCAGGATAGCTTGTTTCTATGTCCCCAGCAACTCCAGGGAGTTCAACAAAATTATCACTTGCAAGCTTATTATCACCTTCAGTTCTACTTTGCCCACATCCACTATCTACATATTACAAAGAAAACTATGTCAAAGCCCATTTCTAGAAATGTATTAAAATCATCAAACAAGTAAAACATTGTCACAATCTGACGCCCGCAGACAGTATCACTCAAATACCTCCTCCGTATAATTTTCAGAAAGAAAAATCAAAAACACTAATTTCATATGAAAGTTATTACAAATGAGTAGCCCCAGAGTTCCAATGGACAAATACTCAGGGAAAAAAAGAACAAATTACCACACAGTCCCAGTACATATTTCAGTATCACCTAAAAGGAAAGACAGAGAAAAAAAAAACATAAAGATAAGGACATATTCAATGAGTCAAAGCACTCTGTTTAGAAACAGAGTCTTTTAGAAGCACAATTGATTACATACCCCTATACCGAGCACAATAATTATTTCAAATTGCAGATTCGATTCTTAACTTCAGGGTCCCAATCTAAACCCTCACCTAAAGTTTTAGGTATCTGGCAAGCATCTTCAGGGAAAACAGACTCTGAAAACGAAAAAAGCTGATTGCTGGGTTCAGCATGTTTTGGGTGTTTGAAAGACACCTCAAATATTTCCTCAGCATCAAAAGGACGCTTCTGCACCATGTTTATCTGCAGGAAATCATTCAATAAGAGTAAGAACAAGCGTGCTTTACACTACAATCATCAAAGTAAATATTAAAATTGATGCATCAAAAGGACGCTTCGTTTTCATTACATAAAACCAGTATTTGTTCCCAGTTTTTGGATTATGTATTACAGTACTTTTAATATAAACACTCAGTCCTCAATAGAGTAAATAGCTAAGTTATTAAATTCCACCATATTCAGTCAGTGATCTCACCATGTACCACATTCAAACTGCAGAAGCAATATATGATTTTTGTTTTCACCCGTCCAAGCATTTACCTAAAAATGATGCTCTGATTTTATGGACCCTTTTTTTGAATTTAAAACAGACACGCCTAAAACAATCATTTGTTGTAAGATATCATTCTAAGAATCTTCTTCCATCATATTACTATTCTATCAAGCATGATAAATACTCGCATCGAAAAATGTAGTAAACAAATAAAAAGAAAAATAAACATACACAACAGCCACATTGCAGTTGTAGACCAAAAGTTGAAATTTTCCCCCTTCCATGAATAAGAAAAACTGGAAAGTTGCATGCAACTCTATTAGGCCACCCACCACCAACATATGCAGAGAGCTAAAGAGATGGACTCGAGGCATTTATCCAACAACTCAAGCAACTTGAATTCTATAGAACTTATAACACTACCCTTTACTATTACAATTGCTGAAACTGACTCTTAATTTTATTACTATCATCAAGATAGGATGGTGGGCCCCGGTCCTCCGAAGCCTTCGCTTAAACTGGTCCCATTTCAATTATTCCATAAAGGGCAATTTGGTAAAAGGACGTGAGGCTACAGTTTAACAATTATATTAAGAAATGAGACACCTACATCACTGCCAAAATTTTCACCAGAAATCAAAAATAAATTACCACAGGTGATATAATTAAATAGTACAAAATTGCCAGAAAATAACGACAGAATAACTATATAAATATTAAATATTTACAGCAGATACCTTAAACCCGTCTCTGTCAAATTATACCGCACGATACTGAATCGGATGATAACAGCTCTAATAGGAAGTAATCGAGCGAAAGAATCCTAATTACTCAAAGATATCCCACTTTCCCCAAAAAATTCAATCAAAGAAATAAAAGCCCTAATTTCGGGAAACCCTAACCCTAGATCTTCGATTTTCCAACGAGATCAAAGAAACTACACCTTATCCTTAGACAGCCACCACGATTATCACCAAACCGTATATGCGTTGTAAGATCCGATATAGAAATCCCGAAAACACAAACGGATGAAAATAATTGAATAATTTACCAAATCGGAAAATATATGATGGGATGAACAATACCAAGAACCTAAATCAAATATAAAACAAAAGACTTTCTCAGATCCGTACAGAAAAGATAGATCGAGAATATTCTGCGACCCTAACCCTAAGAATGGATAACATGCACCGAGATGGCGAAAATTGGGATCGATCGGTACAGGAAAAAAAGAACTGATCAAAGCTAGGATCGATTGAAGGATTGATAGCAAAATTGAAGATCGAATTTGGTAGGAAAATGACGAGATCGAAAGACGCCGCTAAAGACGAAAAAGGGCAAACCTAGGGTTAACTTTTTTTCCCCTCGGTGGTTATCCGTGAAGGGTAACAACTAAACAAACGGCACGTATCTTTTGTTAATTACGGGGAATGCCCCTATTTCTGTGAGGATGGAGGGAAGTATGCAATTGCTCTATATATGGGACCGTCGGAATGAGTTTTTGGAGGCAGATTCTGAATCATATGATATCTGAAGGCGGAACGACACGTGGCATAAGATAAGAAGAAAATTGTGTATATTTTTGGCTTTTCCCTACTTAGGGCAACGGGAATTCTATGGGTGGCGAATCTGAGGACAATAATGAGATGATATTCTAGATTCATAGGACAATTTGTTATTCTTTAACAAATAAATTTAAAACTGATGCGACTATTATTTGTTAGAGAATTATTATTTCGCTAATAAAAAAATTATTTTATTTTAATATAGAGTAATTTTAATTTAATTATTTTTATATTATATAAAATGTTTAAAATATTTTTTGATATTATGTAGTTATTTTGTTAATATATATAATTACATTTTAATATTATGTGATTATTTTATTTATATATATAATTATTTTTTAATGCTTTATAATTGTTTTATTTATATTTGTGATTATGTTTAAAAATTAATAAAATAGCCACATATATAACAGAATACACTATAAGAATATTTTAGATATTTTATATCAATATAAAAAGAAACTAAATTAAAATTTTTTTATATTTAAAACCAAATAGTTTTTTTCACTTACAAAACAATAATTCTTTTATTTTTTTTATTTCAAAAGTGGATTATGCTACTATCTTTTATTTACATTCACATATGCACTCGAGATTGTTCACTAAAAATCACTTCCAAAAGAAAAAAATTATCACTAAAAACATCCAATTTTTGTTTCAATTAGTCTCTCACTAAACATCTATTTTTCTTTCACCGTTCATTTAAAATTAATATAAAAAAAATCATTCCACAACTAGATCATTGTATTAACCGTACTTAAATTTGAATAGCTTCCTTATCAGATTGTCATAATTTTTTTTTTCTATTTTATACATCATCTAGGTTAATTATCAGTTTTAGATTTTGGATAAAATAGCAATAATTTGTAAATTTAAAATTTTAAAACTGACTCATAGAATTATTTAAAAAAAAAATTAGTTTATTAGTAGAGGGAAAAAAAATAATGCATATTATCAAATATTATACTAAGTAGATTTNAGGGAAAAAAATAATGTATATTATCAAATATTATACTAAGTAGATTTGTTTTATTAATAGAGGATAAATTTGTAAAATTATAAATTTTCATTCATTTTCCCTTCCCTCTCCATGGTTGATTTCAACCATCCAAACAAGGGAGAGGAAAACCCTTCCATTCCCTTCCTTCCCTTTCCTCTTGGATCCTTCCTCTTCCTCCCCTTCAACTCCCAAATAAAACATAACTGTCTCAAGAACAAATAGAATCCAAAGCGGGACATCTAAGGTTGAAAACAGTCTACAAGGATCAGCAAATTTGCAAGCAAACAAGGTACCAGAAAAGGAGAATAACACAAAGCAACACATATGATTCTGCGCTTTCTATTTCACTTGGCATTTTTAAAGACAGATAATGCTTTGTCTCCCATCATGTTACATCAAAGCCTCACCTTAATTTGCAGCTGCCAAGATTAGAATCCCCCTTTCTTTTTTCATGAAACTGGCTTCAAATACCCGTATATAATGTCTTTAGATCAGTGTTGATACTGTTGAAGAATGGCTGCATGTACAATCCAGTATATTTGCAGGCAGAAATAGCAAAAGATTGGAATCATTTACAATGAGATGAGACACAAGTAATGGATTTATTTTAGAAGAGGCATCAAAGGCTTTGTCCTCCACGCTGGCATCAAAAGCTAATCCTAAATTTTCAGCTGCCAACACAAACATCCCTCGGCAAATGGCCTCAAATCGCCAGGAACATCATAGATCGACACCCTCATCGAGACCTTTGGAGCTAATCATCACATTCGAATCAATTTGTTTGTCAAACTTCTTTCTCCTCCTTGCTTCAAACTCTTGAAACCCGTCCATCTAGATTATTCATCAATAGTTAAATTGGATGGAAACTTACACAACTTTGTTGAGTTGGCAGAAAAATAGAAAGGGAAAAAAAAATATATTAAGGAACATGACCATACTTGTTGAAATTGATCCATTGATATAGGATTACCATGCAGAGAAATGTTCTGAAGAGCTTTGCAGTCTTTCAATAGATTAAGAGGTATCTGGCCAAAAAGACACCAAAGTATCATAAAAACATTCACGATCTAAAAACATTGGTTTGGAACAAAGAAAGTCAAGGTCAGAAGTACTAGGTGCAAATAACAAAGATTGAGACGCCATGAATAGAGTTATAAAAGAAAAGAGGAAGAGGATGAGGATGAGGAAGAAGAAGAATTATATTGCAATAAGGCATATTGCCTACAAGATCAACAGCTATGAATTTCAATCAAGAGATTGTCTAGCATCAAATCCCGTGAACATGAATCCTAATGTGGTAGTTATACACGATATGCCATTCAAAGTCATTACCACAATTCAAAATTTAAAAGAAATATTAGCAATGTTTTCTAACATCAACCCAGCAATTGCTGCAACACTCAATCACCTCTTATGACCGCTCACAGTAATGGCTATGCATGTGTGTGTACGAATGGAACTTAGATGTTCCTGATATCCAAGCATGTAGTCTTGGGTGACATGAATAATTAAAGGCACTTCCCTAGGGTGGCAAAGAGCTGGGGCATAAATCAGGCATGGCTCATCGTAATAGTGAAAGCCACTCATTTTTTACTCATCCCATAATTGTGTAATCTTTATAGATGTGACAGGAATCAAAGAAACAGACAACTACGATTAAGAGTTAATGCAGAACACGACAGAACATGACTGTAGAACATATCCTTCTAAACGGAACTTCTTGATGGTAAACTGGAAAGATCTCTAAACAATAACTGAACCACATCATCCGTAACAGAGTCTCAGAGTCCACTTTAGCTCATAATTGATGGTACTTACGAAGACATAAATATTTCCTCTTCTTATAACAGATTTAGATGAAAAAAATTCACTTCTGTGTAACAACAATCCACAAATCAATAAACAAGTAATCATTGTTCAGCCAGTCTGGTCTGGGGAAAAATACAGACAGGAAGGCAACTTGTCCATAATTATCTTCAGTAGAATAAAATGGAAATGCAAAACACACCAAAATGAGAAAAAAAAAACAAGAAAAAAAAAAAGGACAAAACAGAGAGATGTTAAATCATGTCTAGCATTACATTACACTATAAAATTTTAATAACTGCAAAGCAGTACCTGCTTCACATTATTCTTATCTAAGCTAAGCGACTTCAAGTGAACCAGATTGCATACTGAAGAGGGAAGATCTTCAATGAGATTATCTGAAGATTTGGCAAAAGTATTAAAATTAGCTTCAATCACCCATAATGCAAAGTTAAGCAGCAAGAAAGATGATACAAATTGTTTCAGAGATCCAGATTTGTGCACGTTACAAAAAGATTATTTTAAATTTAAGATATCTTCCAGTAACAAAAGCAACACCAATTGGAATCATGCATAAAACATTATCATGACTACATATGAAACTGTGGATAGGAAAAAACTTCTGATCAGACCAAAGTATATCATACTTAGAATTAGTGTATTGACGAACTCCAATTCTTAGCTACATGGCATGGGACTCAGATTACATTGTCATTTTCCTTAAATTATAAACATAGATCATCAATTGTCTAAGCTTCATTTGGTATGGTTAGGTATAACATCAGAAATGCAATCTATAACATAAAGAAAAATCTCAAAGAACTAGTTGAATATCTGTATGTCATTACATTGAGTAGAAAAAAAAAATTTGTTGAAAAGAAAGAGATAACAAAATAAGGAGGATAAGACATTCTCCTTGGCAGTCTAACAGTAAATAAAAGCAAACAATATAATGTTTGGAAAGGAAGTAACCCTCCCTAGAAAGTGCACACACATACATGCACATGTGCATTACGATGCTCTTGCAATGGATGTGAAAAGAAAGCTAGTATATTGAAAACACACCATTGGCTTGTAATTCTTCCAGAGAGAAGCAACACCCAACAGATTCTGGAAGCGACTTTAACTTGTTATTCGACACATTTAAAAGTAACAGCTGCATTATCAATCAGTGTATCATATTCTAAAAGTCAATCATTGTATAGTAAATGTATCACAATTCATATCAATATTTTCCAAACTGAACAACAAAACACTAAAGAGTGTGGTCCTAAGCTACAGTGTAAATCCAAGTCATTTGTTTCTGTGACATAAGTTCATCCTCTATACAAGATTTAAGATTATAATCCATAGAGTTAATGAGTGCTAAAAGTGCATACTTAAGACTCTTAACATTTTAGAAGAAAAGTTAAATCAATGTCAACAGAAAATAAATATTTTCAACCATTCAAATTCCATGGATCACGTAGTAGTGATACTCATATCTAGATTATAAAGTATAAACAAATACAAATGTCCAAATTACCAAAGTAGTAGAAATTAAGTATATGATTACTTACATTCCTCAAGCTGCCAATAGTCGCAGGCAAGCTTGTTAACAAATTCCCCGAGATGGATAAGCGCTCAAGCCTAACTAACTGACCCACTACACAAAATATAAACCTTAAGTTATAAAGTAGCAACAAGAAAATATTCCATTTAAAAATTTCATGGACGCAAATAAGGTAGAGAGTTTGTTTTCCAAAGAAAAAGTCTAATTTATTTAGAGAAGAGAGTTACTTTCATCAGGCAAGGAAGTAATTCGATTTCCATCAAGGGTCATAACTTTTAGAGATTGGAGTTTCCCCAAATTCACTGGGAGTCTCTCAATGAGGTTATCGGCTAATACCTGTATAGTTAGTGCAACTTTAATAGATAGATAGCAGTTTTCTTAAAAATCAATCTAAACAAGTTATATAACCAAAGTTCTGTAAAAAGTTTAAACAAACCACTACAGTAACTCAAAACACTACCATGACATGTTATCTTGTAAGTAGAAATAAACACAAGGTTGCCTTGTGTTCTCAGTCATAGCCTGTGTTCCAACAATCATAAGACTTCTAAAATGAAAAATATATTCAAAATTTAACGCTTCTACCATGAGCAATGAGTTGAAAAGCCAAGATTCTAAAGGAGCAATAACAATATGACGGGTTCAAGGTGGGAATGAACAAAAGCAGCATGCCTGAATAGGTAATTGTCTCTAATGAATACTGGAAAGATTGACATCAGCTAGACTTCAAGACTTCTTATTTAGCATTTTGTTGATAAGTCTGAAATGTGGTATGAAAGAGGTTGTAACAAGTCATGTCTAGCAACTTGGAAAACACGGTACTGAGTAAGGAGGCAAGAATGAGCTGTCTAATTGCTAGTAGGTTGTAATTAGTCAGCACTCGATTCCTCCTGCTTTTGCTTCTATATATATACTATAGAGCTGTGTGGCAGTTATTTCAGATGTAATGAACCCTTATACTAACAGCCTGTGAGGTAACATAATATAAGTCAGCAGTTTTTTGGTGACAACATAAACTTCACATGAAAATGTACGTAGAACTAAAAAGGAAGCATGCTGTGGTAAATATCCTCTTAATCCATCATTTGTTGGTGCTTTTGTAGAAGAAATTTCATCACTTTAAATTAAAACAAACAATTACCATATCAATACACCGTGCAAGTTAAAGGAAACAGGGAAACCTAATTCCCACCAAAAAAATTTCCACAGCCTACTTATTGCTCCTTCACAATTAACACCAATAGATGAAGTCCAAAAAAAAAAATTCTTCATTCCATCAGTAGAAGTTGCCATGTCATAGACATAAACTGAAATACATATTACATAGTTCTTACCAGGCGCTGCAAGTTAGTTAATTTGCCGATATCCACGGGAATGTCAACTGCAGTCAAGAAATTAAATTAATAACGACAACAACAACAATAATATAATCCTTGACAGAAAAGACAATTCTCTTTGAGGCCAAAGCTGTAACTCAGCTCCAGAAAAGGCTTCTTGATCAAAATGCGGGGTCTCACCTCTGCTTTTCATAGAATAGTATACAAAAAATAAAGGAAGAGGAAAGGGCATACCTATTCGATTATGTGTTAAGTCAAGAGTGCGTACAGATCGGTCTAGATCAAGAATTTCATCAGGAAATGTCTGTTTTATAAGGAAGAGAAAGAAAGGCACCAAGATAAGTATGTGGCAGAGAAACACATGTGCCCATGCATACACACACACACACAAGAAGTAAAGCAGATTTGGTAAGCTGCAAGCAACAAACATCAAAATCAATATACAACACGATCTAGCCCAATGTTATGGACGTAGATTGCATGAATATCGTCTTGCACAATCTTTACAAAAGTAAAATTGGACTGACAAAATATCTTCACCTAATTTAGTTCATAAATGACACAATTTAAAACAAGTAAGATAGATATCTGATGGAAGGTGCTCATCTTGCATGGTCAAGTATCTAGTGCTCATAATGGGTACAGATTTGGCCAACAAAATTTGATTAAAGAAAAATAAATTCCCTTGTATCTCATATTTTCTAGTTTATGTGCAGAAAATATATAGTAAATAGCATAGCATATACAATACATGCTCAAATACTCTCGATACAAGACAATCATCACCAAGATTTTTATGCTATGCCTATAAGTATAAACAGAGACTGAATCAAAAGCCCAACTACTTCCTAGCTCAACGCCAGGTTCAAATATGTTAAAAGGATAAACAGGAATATGAAGATAAAAAGGCCAACAACTTAGCAAGCAGTGAGAAGATAAAGCGCCCAGGAGCCATTCAGTTGATCACTGCACTGCCACACAATGCATAACTCATTTCAATAACTTAAATATCAACTGCTGACTTCCTAGTATAAAGTTTACATTAGAGGAAATACCGTTTAACATGATACTGTGAATATACCCAAAATGAAATGCAAAATACAGAGAGTTTAGCAGCTCAATACAAAGATATTAATGGAAAAAATTCCAAAACAGGATATATATCAAATAACATATAATCAGTTTATTCCACTTTATTAAACGAGTAATCGACATTATGCAAACAGAAAATATCAAAGTCCCAGAAAACCAAAAACAAATAATGGATACATAAACTACAAGCACAAGGATAAGAAGTTCAAATTGAGCAAAAGAGAAAAAAGAAAAACAGGTTACCTTCAATTTGGAGTCGCGCAAAGCAACAATGCCAGTGGATCGCCACCGAGCAGTCCTACTGGCCTTCGTATCAGCGCTTTTGCTAGAGATACAACCCATTTCTGGATCACGCACAATATGAAAATATAAATTCGTAAAAGCCTTCGTCTCTGCAGGCACCTCTCTGTACCATAGGTAATCAGAAGAAGACCCACAGAGATTAGATTAACGTTGTTGCAGAGGCTTTAAGGCGGGAGTCAAACGCCCAAGGTTGCCGTGTAGGAGGTGTCGTCAATCGTCATTTCAACGACCTGGAACCAAAAACGGCGTTTTCTTTTGGGTTTTGGTTCTTCCCATGATAACGTTGTCCCCGTGTGTTTGGCTTTATTTACCTGGAAAAAAGGAGGAAATTACTGTTTAGAAGTTCGTAATTTCTTACAAAATATAATTATAGGACCAAAAATAATTGTCATTATTTTAAAACTGAATTAGGATATTAAAGTTAAGGTAAAATTTGGTGCCATTCCTCAAATTTTGTTGTGCTTAACCTAAATTATAATTTAGTAAATTTTGAGATTCTTTTTTATGTCCAAGTTTGCAATTTTTTTTTATAAGAATTTTGATATCGCCAAGCAAATTTTGTGGAGTATATATACTTATTTTCAAAAAAACGTTTTGAAGCATGAGAGGAAAAGTTTCTGTGAGAAGGCCTGGAGTTTCAAGAGAGTAATAAACACTATGATTAATAGAGATGTAAGGATAATGAAGAAATAATTATGGGACTAAAAGTAAGAGTTTCCACAAATATTTTTTTTATAAAAATAATCTTCTTTTTACCGTGAATTAATCTTCTCTTATTCATGGATATAGTTAGTTTAAAATTGAAAAATCGTATTAAATATTAGTCTACTTTTTATTTTTGTGATTGAATTTTAATATTGTGTTGTAATTTTTTTCCCAGCAACTGATATAGTATATTAAAGATGTCACAACAATTAGAATTAAAGTTGCTTGTTTGACAAGGCAAGAGTGGATGGTCCCATATGGACAAGTTTTGATGTGGTTGAAGAAGTGAATTAAGTTGATTGACTCCAAGCATATTTTGGAGATTGAAGAGTCTAAAATAAACACATGCAAAATTGTGGATAGTGAAGTACATGGTGATTACACTCATGAATTTAGTTCTAATCTAAATTGGCCCTCTATTTTATAACAAATTTAAAGGTTTTAGAGTTTAGTTTAGCGTAATGATTTTAACTGTTAAATTCAATTTAGTTATAGTTTGCTTCTACATCGATTATAAAATGCAGGTAATGGAAAAATATGATGCTAAAAGCCTTAAATCAATTTATGTCTATGTCTGGTGTCCAATCCATGGTATATGTGAATTCCATGAATTAATATGAAAATTCTTTCTGAGTAATTGATTGGTTTTGAAAAAACTTGTTTTAATTGCATTCTAAATTTATTAAAAAATGATTTCAAATTATTTACATTTTAATCCCAATTGTGATAAATGATTTAAGCATATATAATAAATTAATTTCAGAATAATACGTATGATCAATTACTTTTTGTCATTGTAATATACAAAATCATTTGATTTATGTATCTTTTAATCCAAGTACATCACACACACACGTACATGTATTTAGACTATAAGCTAAGCAAAACAATTCACATAAAAAAAAGAAGCTGCGCTAAGCACTTTTTTCTCCATATATAACATGTTAAATATAGATATGCACTCACTTACTATAGTATAAAGTAAGAAATCATCAATTTAAATTCTTAATCGGCATATTGTTATCTTTTTATGTAATATTATTAATGATAATTAAAAATAAAAAAAAATTAATTTTAACTTTTTTCTAAAAAAAGTTCCATCAATTTTTTTTCCATATAAAGCCATTAAATATAAAATAATAGACTATATTATATATATATATATATATATATATATATATATATATATATATTGTTTAGGTGAAAAATGGTCTAATTTAACTCCTTATGATATTCCAAAAATAAAAATTATTGAAATATTGCAATATACTATTTGCAGCTATTTTTTTGTCTACCATTTGGATTTTTTTTTTGGTCAAATACTGTGATGGAAATAAATAAGACTGAGAGACTTATGTCTCTAGCCCAATCTTGTTAAGCCCGTTAGCCTTGGCGATTGGCATCATAGAAACGTCATCGTTTGCTTGCCTGCTTTCCTGTTCCTTTTGGCAAGGTTTTAAAAATTGGACCAGACCGTCAGACTGGTACCTCAGTTAAAAAAGCGGTTCGGTTGAGAGAGTATAACCGGTGGGCGGTTAAACCGATACGAACCGGTACCGGTTTTTAATAACCGGCCGGTTCACAATTTTTTTCTTTTTAAGTTTTTCCGATGAAACGGCGTCGTTTTGGCCTTTGAAATTGAAACGCTGACCCTACCCTTCGACCTCCTCCTTCAGTTTTTCCCCAAATCTCTTCCTTCCTCACTGACTCGCTCTCTCTTTCACTTCGGCTGCTCATCCTTCTGCTTGCTGCTGCTCTCTTCAAGCTCTTGCTACTGCTCTCCGCAACCAGCACGTTCAACAGTAAGGCACTTCCAAAATTTACTGCTTTTTCATTGATTGCCTCGGTGTTTTTTTTCATTGATTGTGTCGGTAATTTTTTCTGGGTTTTTCTGGTTGTTTTTTGGTTCATTGCTAGTTTGTTTTGGGTGTGCTGAATTTCTGGAACAATTGCATTATATTTTCCTTGCTTGTGCTTTCTTCTTTGTCTTTTTCTTTTCTTGGGTGGGGCGGTTAAATTGTGGAATGTTTAGAACTTTATAAGCTGCTGTTTTGGGGTAATCTGGGACATGAATCAGAGGAAGAGGACAAGCAGAATAGAGAGAGAACCATCATCAATTGGATCAACTAAGCATCAATTTTAAGTTCAGCCACAAGACAAGTCAGATATCAAAAGGAATTGAAAGCCTCTGTGACTTGTGAGTGGAACTGCAAAGTGAAAACCCAGTAACAAGGGCTTAATTCTTCAGCTGCTCTTCCCATGCAGTATCTGGTTAGCTTTTTTATATTAACATATTGGTTTTTTTTTTTTTTTTTTNTTTTTTTTTTTTTAAATTAATACCAGAATGGGGGTTAGCTACATGACTACTGACTAAAATTAAAAGTATGCTCTATATGAAATCTCTATAGCCGTTCTTACAAATCTAATGCCATGCTTTCCAGGATGATGCAGCAGCAACTCTGTTTTGTAGTTTGGTGTATGTCAAGTAATGGAAACTTGTAGAACAGAGAATTGTTTTGGTGTTATTTAAGAGTTCTTCCCTCAAAAGCGCAAAAGGTTTCAACAAAGACAACTAAACCATCAAATACATTTTCATGTACTTGTATTTTCTGTCTTAGTATTGATCAATTCTAATTTTGTGCAACTTGTGATACATAACGAGAAAATAAGGCAATATAAGTCACTATCAAAGAACAGACCAAACACAATACTTATGCGAATGGAGGATCCTCTTTTATTTTTAATAATAACACTTATGTAATAAAAGGGAAAAGAGAGTGTTCTTTGGCAAGGACTTTTCCTTTCAGATATGCAGAGGGATTGGACAACATTATTGCATTTTTTATATTTTGTAGCTTTTCCTTTTATTTTTAATAATAGCACTTAAGTTTGATGATTTGTGTTTCATGCTCCATGTTTTCTTTGTGAATCTTTAAATTTGGAAAAAAGCTTCGGTTAAACCGGTTTGACCTGCAGTCCGACCAGTTATTTTTGGCCACACCGGTTCGCTCACCGGTGCTCTCACGCCTTCATGATCCTTCGTTTCACACAGTTCAAATCAGCCGCGCGTGATATTCACACAATTCAATATTTGTGCCAGAACCTTCTCAGAGAAAGTAGCTCATAGCCAAGCTTCAAAACTCAGGCCATAGAGTTCCTGTAATTGTAAGCTTTTAATAATAATTCATATATGAACCCTAGCATCCATTTAGTTTTTTGATAAAAGTGCATGAAGAAAAATTCACTTTGTAACCTTTGAATTTGCGTCGGTTCTTGGAATCTTGAAGATGATTAAAAAATAAAAATGGCAAATTTCCTATTTGGTGTTTAAGAAAATTGAGGCATTATAGATACAAATAGAGTTCTTTCAGTGGGGAGTATGGGAGTACATAGAATAAAGTATACTAAACATCAATTCGAGTGCCCATAGAAGTGGTTCTCTTACTTGCCCTAGTATATGGAACTCTTTGGCCTATTTGTCACTCTAGCTTCAGGGGCTCGTTCTTCCTTTCTTGGCACATTAGGTTTTGCGTGTTATACTGAATCACAGCTATATGTTTCTTATTATTAACTACTGGTGCATGATGTCTCCCCAGAGGTTAATGGTAAAACCCAGGGTGGGTTGGGGAGTGAAGAAATAAAAAGAGAATTAAAGAGGCTTCAAGGAGGGGTGAAAAAAATGCAGCTTTGGGACATCTGCTCTGAACTTTCAAATGCCAGAAAAAGAGTGGGATAAGCTAGTTTAATAAAAGAAGGAAAATGATGAACAAGATTTGAAGCTTGAAAGAATTTAAATTATAACTTAAAACAAAGCTTAATCTTCAGGGGTTACATTTTGATCAGTCAATGTTTTAGTTATACTTTGACATCCCGTAGTCAAAAGGGGAGAGCTTTACTGGTTTTATAACTTTTATTCTCAGAAAGAGTTATTGGAGCTAAATTAAACATTTTTGTGCACTTATAACTTGGAAGTTTATACTTTAGCATTTTTGACATCACTTTAGCACCAGTTGCAAAGATTACATATCTACATTTTGTTTCAATGTGCCACTATTAGTGAACTTTTTATTTGACTGAATACTGTGCTCCTTGGCCGTTTAATCCAAAATCAGGAGCTATATGGTCTGATGTCTTGTCTTTTATACATTTTATGCAGGTGAAAATGGGGAGTGACGGTAGTCTGAGGACATGGGTGTCGGATAAGCTGATGTCATTACTGGGATATTCTCAGCCCACAGTTGTACAGTACATTATTGGACTATGTAATTCACTTAACATTGTTATTTTACCTCTAAATTGCTTCAATCAATCATTTCTGATATTCATTTGGGAAAATGTTTGTTCGAATCATGTGCAATATTTGGATATTTATTTTTTGAGTTGCAGCCAAGCAAGCTACTTCACCAGCTGACATAGTGGGCAAACTAGTGGAGGTTGGGTTGTCATCAACGGGTGCAACTCATGCATTTGCTGAAGAAATTTTTGCAAGAGTTCCTCGTAAAGAATCTGGTTTAAATGTTAGTTATTTTACTTTTTTAATATGAGGCACAGTGATTACATTCTACAAAGTCGCAATCTTCATTGTCTATCAAATCCTTTCTTCTAGAAGTATCTAGTTTCTACTAATCATTGTAAATCTTTTTGTATTCTATATCAGCTTTATCAGAAACAAGAGAGAGAAGCTGCAATGTTGGTGAGGAAGCAGAAGACTTACACAATTTTGGATGCTGATGACAATGATGGGGATGTTGGTCGTGATGATAAATCTTCCATAGTGGCTGCTTCCGAGTCCAGAAAGCCAGACAGTCGCAAAAAACGGTTTAGGAAGAAAACTGAAATTGAAGATGATGAAGATGATGAGGCAAAGTGCTCATAACCTAATAGATTCACTTTCATTTTTCTTGCTCATGGTAAGCTGCTGATTGATGGTTCTTCTAACAGCATGTGGCTTTGTTTTGACCAAATGCAATACTGCAGGTAATTGTGAGGGAGGAAAAGGAGAGGCAAGTTAAGCCACGAACTTCCCCTGATGAAGATGATGGTTCAGAGGTACTTTTCCGTGTGCTTAGAAGTATGTGCTTTATGTGCGACACAGATTTGCAACTTATAATAGAAATGTTTTCACTTCAATGTCTTTGATTTAATTATCTATGCAATCAGCCAGACTTCTATTTATGTCTGATTGGACTTTAACTTTGAGATGGCCCAAATATTCAGGTTCAGTCAGCTTTACTAAACAGATTTTGTATTGGTCATTAAGATTTCTGGCTGTGTTTCCATTGATTAATTAGTCCCCTTGCTAGGTGATACTTAGATCTATATGTGCCATGATGGTGGTGATATTATTCTTTCCTGTCTTAAATATGACTTATATAGTTATGGTTTTGTTGATTGTGCCAATGAGGCTGCTTTGCCATATGATGCTTTATTACACTAGTTTTGGATAAGCATTATGATCTATTGGATTTATATTTTCTCCATCTCTTTTGTCTTTATGTGATTACTTGTTATTTTCAAACAGTCTGAAGAAGAAAGATTGCGTGATCAAAGAGAAAGAGAGGAATTAGAGCGACATATAAGAGAACGAGATGTAGCAGGGACACGTAAGGTACTCACAAGTACTGTAGTTAATATTATACCCATTGCTCAAACCATATGCAACATTTCCCCTGCTACAGCTTATTAAACTTTTTATTATCATCGATACATTTAATTTTTTTTATATTAGAAGCACGTTTACATAGTTCTAAACATTTATATATAAATAGATTCAAATTTTTACTGTATTACTGCATTCTCATTGTTTAATTCTTTTTTCACAGTTAACAGAGTCAAAATTAACAAGAAAGGAGGAAGGTATAAATTTTTTACATGTCAGAGGATTGCCAAACATTTACACACATGCTCTCTCACACAAATATACATATAAGTATGCATGCATGTTTATAAGAATTTGTATGTATGTGTTGGTTTTGTCATCTTGGGTCATTTTTTTGTACAACAGAAGAGGCAATGCGGAGGTCTAATGCTGCTGCACAGGATGATATTCAAACTTTGAGGTTTGTTGATATATATTTTTAATTTATGTCTCTTTTATGCTATTTGTGTTGTTCTTACTTTTAGAAGATATTACTCTAGCTGTGAGCAAGATGGCATCAAAATCTGCCACTTGCTGGGCAATGCCTTGATGGTAAGATAAACAAGGTTCAGGAATAGAAATTGTTTTTAGGTATTTAAGAGGTGGACGATCAAATCCTTTTTATCTTTTTTACTTCTCAAATTTTCTTTTAAGATAGCAATATCTTTGAGGAGAATGCTTCAGACAGGCTTTTTGCAATAGGCCCTTGTTGATTCTAAAGGTTTGTTGAATTTGGAAGTTTTTATGAGCATGTAGAGAGACATTAGCTGGGAAAATTCCTCTGCTTTTTCCCTTAAAGAAGAGATCTATATTCTATCTACTCAAATTATACTTTACTAAACCTATCTAATTATCTCTTAGATTTCTACTGACGAAATGCAAGTCAGCTACTCTATACTTCATAACCTTAAGAATCCTACTCACTTTATAGTGCCTATTTATCTTTCAATAGGATGCTCCTAAGCTTAATGATTGTGTGGCATTTAATTAATAATGGCTTTTTGATTATTCAATAATAATGAACACTTCGATATACTATGCTAACATACCTCATCTGCCCCTTGTCATGGACCTAAAACAACCCCTCCCCCTTCTCTCTGGGGCATGAAACTAAAAAGGGAACGAGAAACATAAAACAATCAATCTTAATTTTATATCCATCATGAGCATCAACAACTCTATCAAAATTCTGTTATGGAATTTTCCTTTCCTGGGGAAACTCCTGTTAGGTTCTTCTGCCTGTAGCATGTTTCACTTTACATTTTTTAATACTAGAAAGTTGTTTGTCTATAACTAACTGCTTTCATGGATTTTAACAACTGATTTTTTTGTGTCCCTGGCATATACTATTCTGTTTTTTTGTATCATGAATAGCCTATTAATTGCCTTTCGTAAGTGCCTAAAGTTGAGTGGTACTGGTATGTCACAACACTTATGGTCTTTTTCTTGTGTTTGATTCAGAAAGGTTTCAAGACAAGAATACTTGAAAAAAAGGGAGCAAAAGAAGTTGGACGAATTGAGGTATGATACCACTTCATTTTCTTGTTACTTCCCTTGATGGCTGTTCCAGATGTGATTTTCAGTCTGTAACTCAGCATGAATGAATGAATGATCATCTCCAATTCTTAGCTTTTCTGCTTTGCCTATTGTGTTGTTTAATATGCTATAAGGCTTCCTTCACTTGTTCTTTATCTTCTCGTGCTTTAATAATTTATATGCTTATTGCAGAGATGATATACAAGATGAACAATATCTATTTGAAGGCGTGAAGCTTACAGAAGCAGAACAGCGCGAGTATAGGTAATTTTTCTGTCAACTGATTTCTTGAATTTTTCTGGTGCAATCTTTCTTTGGTTACTTCATGAGACAATTCTTGTTTCTTCAATTTTTTTCCCCTTCAAAAGATAGTCAATCTAATTATGTGAAGGGAAATACTATACCCAGCTTCTGTCTGGACCTAACTCTTTCTTTTATTGTAATTTCTAAACTATATTCAAGCCATTGATTCTGTTTTTAATGTCATCATCCCAATGTTTCATTATTTTGTTTTAGAAATCAGTAACTAAATCATACAATGTATGTTTTTCTTTAATCAGTAAAATGAAGGGGGTATACTCTGAAAATACCGAAAAACACAAAAAAAAAAAAAGGAAGGAAAAGAATCTTAACTTTTTAAGAGTCATAAGAATAGTTTTTTTTTTTTGGGTAGTCTTTATTTCCTCTTTACCATCCTTCTACAAAATTGTTAACTTGTACATGTTTATACATGTTTAAATGGGTCTAAAATTTCTTCTTCTTTATTTTTTGGAGATGGTGTTGCACCTACAACATAATTTTGGAGATGGAATGTAGGGGAATCTTTGGATCTTCAGCCTTTACAATTATACTCAAAAGAAAGTGGTGCCAAGTTGTTTGCTAAGCATCTATTTGATAAGTTGAGCAAGCATATGCTAATTGTGTAGCTAATTAAATTACCTATGACTGTCTTGCATAAGGCAGATCAAGAAAATGGCAAGAAGACCTTAACAATTCAATGAATTGTCTTTTACTATATATATGTGTGGTTTTGAAGGCACTCAAACTCATCACCTGCTGTTAGCATATGTATGTTCTAGATTTATGTTTGATTTGCCTAGCTTCACCTTGTTATATGTTAAGGAACCAATGGATCTAAAAGCTTAAGCTATTTGGTGAAGTTCCAAGAATGAGTTCATCTCTAACAACCCGTATCATAAAAGCCCTTTGTGCTTGAAGCACAGAGAAGGGAGACGACAAGGATTGAAGCCTAGACCTCTTGGTCAAGAGGGCTCTGAGACCTTGTCATCTACCTACAGACGCAAAAGCTTAATCTATTTGGTGAAGGTCCAAGAATGAGTTTGTCTGTGCCATTGTATAATTAATGCTTTTTAAACAGTGGTGTCTGTCACTTCTATGTTTACTGTTTTCTGCAGACAAATTCATGGGCCTGTATCACTGCCTTGAAAACCAGCTCCTTCATGTTCTTTTTTAAGTAATTCTTTCAATCTGTTTGTTTAGGATCTGTACTTGCATGTGACATGAAAGTAAGAGTATCATGTCATGAACTTCTGTTATTTTTAATCTTGGAAAAGACTTAGCTGGTTTTATTTATTTTCCAGGTACAAGAAGGAGATATATGAGGTTGTGAAGAAGCAGTCAGAGGAGGCTGACAATGTGAATGAGGTAACTGATAAGTTTGTATGCCATGGTGTTGGCAGATTGAAATCCAGTTATTTATTCATCCATGGTTGATTATTATTGAAAAACTATATATTTGGATTAAGCTGCTTGCTGTTTATATTATCTATATTTGATTCTGCATCTTCTTTATGTTTTAACCTTATGCTAAGACTATGAAATTTTGGACTGAAACTATATAGTTGTTAGTATACAATATCATTCTGCTCATTCATAATGGAGGTTGGCATAAAGATCTTTTAGTTTGTAAGTGTTGATCTGTGTTTGAGCTTCTCTATATAGTACTTCCTTCACTAAAGTTATTTCTATCAGTTACTCTGAGGAAATGATTGATCCTGGTACTGGTTGGCAAGAATATTGGATTTACTAATTTCATTTGATGATATGATTCTGCTAAACTTCAAGAAGTTACAACACAGTGTAGGACAATTTTGTGAAGGCAGCCCTTGTAAAAAAGAAAAATTGATTAGTGGAATTGACAAATCTATATGCCTCTTTACGTAGTAATTTTTTTTACCTTTTATCTATTAAACTCTCCTATTTTCTCCTGGGAGTGCAGTACAGGATGCCTGAAGCTTATGATCAGGAAGGGGGCATTAATCAGGAGAAGAGATTTTCTGTTGCTCTGCAGCGTTACAGGTTAGTTTAAGTCTCATTATGATATGTAGAGGTATTTAACTTACTGTTAGATATAAATTTATTCATGGGCCTTCATCTATCAGCTTAAGCGTTTAGGTTGAATTGGTTCTTGATATGGTATCAGAGCCTCTTTGACCAAATGGTCAGGAGATTGAATTCTTTTGCCCTCACTTTCTCAATTAAATTGAAATTTCAGCACATGGTATAAATGGGCCTGTGCTTTGTCCACGCTTCAAGCCCAAAGGGCTTTCGCGTGCGGGGGCGTGTTAGATATAAATCTATTCATGGGCCTTCACCTATCAGTTTAAGCTTTTAGGTTGAATTGGTTTTTGACACTTACAAACATAATCTTCAAAATAGAAAATATTAAAAGCAAAATATGAAAGTCTTAACATTTTGTTTCTTTATAGGGATCCAAGTGCTGAGGAGAAGATGAATCCATTTGCTGAACAAGAGGCATGGGAGGATCATCAAATTGGTAAATATATTTTGCTGTGTGGGCCAAATCACATTTATGTTGTTGTTCTTCATTTTTTTATTCCTGTGTTATACTTCTAAGTAATATTTTGCAGGAAAGGCTACATTGAAGTTTGGTTCAAAAAATAAAAGACAAGTCTCTGATGACTATCAGTAAGTTTTTTCATGCACGTTCATGTTGATAAATAACTACTGCTTGAGATTATATCATAATCTAGTTCTGTTTTACTTACTTATTTGATGGCATTTTAGTCTTGTACTATATGATGTGATATATCAGACCTTAATTTGTCCGAGTAGGACTTTACAAATGATTGATTTTAAACTTCCTGACAATTTCTATTTTTAGATTTGTGTTTGAGGACCAGATTGATTTTATTAAGGAATCAGTGATGGTTGGAGATCCGGTATGTCAATGACTCGTAGCTTTACACATCTGAGATTTTATGGCAATATTCTTGTGTTTGAGTCAGCCTTTGTTTGCAGTTTGATAATGAAGAGAACGCAGATTCACTTGAAAAGTCCAGAGCCAAGTCGGATTTAGAAGCGCTTCAGGTAGCATTTGGTTATTGGCCTTGATACTTTTGAAGGATTGGTTTGGGATTTTTTCCTTCTGTGCCACACAGAAACATATTCTGCTAGTTTTAGCTAATGACCTTAGGCAGCAAATTAAGAGAAAAGAGTACAAAAGTAATGCTCGTAGGATGCCAATTGAAATAGAAAAATTGGGAGTTCTAGTACATTAATTAATGGAATGATTCGAGTGTTCAAGTTCCTGATATTTTAATAATTTGGTAAATCAAACTATGAAGTTGACTAATAGTTACTAGTTAGTAGAACTGTAGAATCTTAAGATTTGTGCAGTAAGTTAAAATTATCTGAACCTGTTTTGGAACTAATTGATAAAAGTTGACATACATTTTTCTCACTCTTTACTGTCTTTGTTTCTCAGGAGGAGAGGAAAAAGTTACCCATCTACTCTTATCGGGATGAATTGCTTCGAGCCATTCATGATCATCAAGTATGTTTCTTTGCACTCTTGTTTTGCTTGTGTTATTTTATTCTGCTAGTTCTATATATATATATATATATATATTAATAATGTTGACTGGGGAATGAATGATATCTCTGTTGCCAATGAACTGTCTTGTATCCATAATTATTTGATCTCATTACCTTTGTACTTCAAGGTGTGAGCTCATACGGATGACCTTATCTAATTCCTTTTGATAGGTACTTGTTATTGTTGGTGAAACTGGTTCTGGCAAGACTACACAGATACCCCAATATCTTCATGAATCTGGGTACACAAAGCGTGGAAAGGTGTGGCTTCATTGCCTTTAAGTGTTTACAATGGGTAAATTTCATTGGAAACCCTCTGTAAAATGCTTGCTGCAGGTTCTAGAATCTAAAACTTGTGGACTCTTTTATGATGTGCAAGTTGTATCAACGGGTCAATGTTAATTTGCAAATGTCTGGTCCTCCTCCTGTGTATTGTTCTTTTTAATAAATTCTTCTTTTATTGAAGGAAAAAATATTAATCTGAAATTATGTAATTTTGGTGCTATCTAGTTGTGTTGTGTGTCACATTATACTGTTATTTGTATTTTGTGGAACAAATAGCTGTCAGCACGTTTTTTCTGAGTTACTTTACTAAGTTGCAAAAAACTATAAAAGAACGGCTGCTATGGTTTAGTGATTTCGTGATATCTTCTATGAACAAATAATTTCATCATATTATCTGCAACATTTATGGCTTCCTTTCTATATATAGAAAATAAATGGAGGTCAGCTTGGCTCTTTAAAGCTTGTTGCTTTTCTTACAGATTGCATGTACTCAGCCACGGCGTGTTGCTGCTATGAGTGTTGCTGCTCGAGTTTCTCAAGAAATGGGTGTGAAACTAGGACATGAGGTAGCTGGCTCCATTATTTCAGTGTGATATTTTCAGATAATTTGTGTTTCAGTATAATTAATTTGCTGTTTAAAAGATTGCTTTATTTATATGATGGATGTTATTTTCCTTCTATTTTAGTTGTACTGGAGTTCTCTCTCTCTCTCTATATATATATTTTTTTAAGAAAATTATGCATGATCTCTCTCTTCTGGCTGAGTCTTTCACAAGTTGTTCAGTTTGTTATAGTCAACTCAATTTTATTTTATTTTATTTTTTAATTTTTGAAGGTTGGTTACTCCATCCGTTTTGAGGATTGCACATCAGAGAAGACTATTTTAAAATATATGACCGATGGAATGTTATTGCGAGAATTCCTTGGTGAACCTGATCTATCAAGCTACAGGTGTGCTTATATTTGAGAATTGAATTTATGGTTCAATTGGATACTATACACTAGTTCTCTTACTTTGTCTGAAAATATTGTAGTGTTGTGATGGTGGATGAGGCTCATGAAAGAACACTCTCAACTGATATTTTGTTTGGATTGGTAAAGGTGAGCAGAAAAAATTTGACCAGAGTCAAATTCTTATCGTCTTTAATATTGAAATGGGTTAAGTGGTTAACAATTGGGTTGTGTATTCTTGCAAGTTTGATCATCATACAGTTGTTTGACTCATGCATGTGTTGTCTTATATATGTATAATAAATCTAATGTGATGCTGAATTGCTTGGGTGCTTATGCGTGAGAATGATAGCATGTATTCTTTTTATCAATTGTCTGATAATTCGTATTTGGATACTGGCCAATTTGTAGCCCATCAGAGCATTGCCTCTGTTCATAATCAGATGTGCTTATACAACTCTGTTTTTGTGTAATAGGATATTGCTCGATTCCGGTCTGATCTTAAGCTGCTGATCTCAAGTGCCACACTTGATGCAGAGAAGTTCAGTGACTATTTTGATTCTGCTCCAATATTTAAAATTCCGGGTAGACGGTATCCTGTTGAAATACACTATACAAAAGCACCCGAAGCTGACTACTTAGATGCAGCTATTGTCACTGCACTTCAAATCCATGTCACTCAACCACCTGGAGATATATTAGTCTTCCTAACTGGTCAAGAAGAAATTGAAACAGCTGAAGAAATATTGAAGCATAGAACTAGGGGCTTGGGGACGAAAATTGCTGAACTCATTATATGCCCTATATATGCCAATCTGCCGACTGAGCTGCAAGCTAAAATTTTTGAACCCACTCCTGAAGGGGCACGTAAGGTTGTCCTTGCTACTAATATTGCAGAAACATCATTGACAATTGATGGAATCAAGTATGTGATTGATCCAGGCTTCTGTAAGATGAAAAGTTATAATCCAAGAACAGGAATGGAGTCTTTGTTAATAGCACCAATATCAAAAGCTTCAGCGAACCAAAGAGCTGGTCGTTCTGGAAGAACAGGTCCCGGAAAGTGTTTCCGTTTATATACTGCATATAATTATTACCATGATTTGGATGATAACACTGTACCAGAAATACAGAGGACTAACCTTGCAAATGTGGTTCTGAGTTTAAAAAGCCTTGGCATTAATGACTTGCTACATTTTGATTTTATGGATCCTCCTCCTGCTGAGGCTTTATTGAAAGCCCTGGAACTGCTCTTTGCATTAAGCGCATTAAATAAGCTTGGTGAGTTAACTAAGGTAGGTAGGCGGATGGCGGAATTTCCACTTGATCCCATGTTATCAAAAGCAATAGTGGCTTCAGACAAGTACAAGTGTTCAGATGATATCATCTCTATTGCTGCTATGCTTTCTGTTGGAAACTCAATATTTTACCGTCCAAAGGATAAACAAGTACATGCTGACAATGCACGAATGAATTTTCACACAGGGAATGTTGGAGACCATATTGCATTACTAAAGGTTTGGTTACTTCTGAGTTAGACTCGTTTTTCTTTTCTTTCTGTATTCTGTGCCACTTTTCAATTTCTACATTTCACTTCTGTGACATATTAGATAGTTGCTTACATTAAATTATCTTTGCATATATTTGGGATGTTTTCTCTGTTATATCCTGGATATGGCCGGCTGGATTAATTTTATGTGGACATTTCACATTGTTGTGGAGTTGGAGTCTATGATAATTTCCTTGTTTTAGATTATTGTTGGACCTTATTGTTAATTTTTGTTCCATTCAGGTCTACAATTCGTGGAAGGAGACTAATTACTCAACACAATGGTGTTACGAAAATTATATACAGGTGTTGTTAATTGTTTTGCAAATTAGTATTTGTTATATTTTGCTGAAGTTTGGCCTAGTATATACCGTTGTTGGTCTGATGGCTAATATAGTGTGCATTCACCTAGAAGAATATATCTTGGATGTACCAAGACTCATAATCACCCCCCCTCCTCTTCTAGAACCACTAATGGGATCATGGTTATGTAATTGACGAGCCCACTCTGACATGATGGTGATGGTTATGGAAAAAATCTGTTACTCTGCGTTTCTTGCATGGGGTTTAAATGGCTATTTTCAAATTATTCATATTGAGTAATTCTGTACGTTGATTTTTGATGGATTGTTCTCTTATAGCTGCTATTTTGTCGTGCAGGTGAGGAGTATGAAACGTGCAAGGGATATCCGAGATCAACTTGCAGGTCTTTTAGAGAGGGTCGAGATTGAACTAACTTCAAATGCTAATGATTTAGATGCCATAAAAAAATCCATAACATCTGGTAAGCTTAAAAGAATTTTAATTAGTTGTAGTTGGATTCCTTTCATAATCTGCTGAATCTAATTTTAACCTCTGCCAGGCTATTTTCCACACTCTGCCCGGCTGCAAAAGAATGGATCTTATCGGACTGTGAAACATCCACAGACTGTTCACATACATCCTAGCTCTGGCCTGGCACAGGTATTTTGCTGCTGTAAATTATTGATATCTCGCATAATCCAATGTTTCAACTGACTGCTCCCTCCTCCTTTATAATAAATTATAGAAGTTTTTATCAAGATTTACGTTGCAACAAGCAGGGTTATGCCTCCTGTGTTCTTGTAATGAATATCTGATTGATACTCATCTCATTCTTAAACTTCATAGGTGCTACCAAGATGGGTTGTCTACTATGAACTGGTACTAACAACCAAGGAATATATGAGACAGGTACCCCAACAGTAAACTAATTCAAATGAAGTTTCCTTGTATGATATCTTTGGATGATATTTATTAATAGCTGAAACTACTTACTCAAATTGCAGGTCACAGAATTAAAGCCTGAGTGGTTGGTTGAGATAGCCCCCCACTATTACCAACTTAAGGATGTTGAAGACTGTATGCTCGCTCTCTCTCTCAACCCCCCCCCCTCTCCCAAAAAAAAAAAAAAAAACAAAAATCTATGGTTTATAGTTTATTGTACTAAAGCAAATATTTACCATTCTCTTTAGCTGTTGAGTTGCTAAATCAAATTATTTATGGCAGCGGTCTCTAAGAAAATGCCTCGTGGTGAAGGACGCGCATAGTAGGACAGACAGCTGGCACATCTTTATAGATTCTTTATGACGTGTTGGAGGAAAAAATGTCTCTCTTAAACTTGGGGGAAGCAATGTAAATAAAATTTTGTAGATTTAGAATTATACATTCATGTTGCATCTATATTTGTTGAAATTGGCCTTGCCTGTAGGAAAGCATGCCTGCACTTGTATCGCCTGGGGCAAGCAGAAGTTAGGGAGTTTAGGTGAAGGAATTTGAGTGATCGTATTTACTGACAGAAAACATGTATTATAGGTCTTCGCTGTTAGGATTCAGTTTCAGTTAATCAGCGTGTATGGCATATTTTCTTGGTAATGAAGGAAATATATCAGTATGTCCTCTTTTAGGAGTTCCTTGTTCACAGATTTGTCCTTTTTTTCTTTTTTGAGTAAAATGCGCAGAGAGAAGCCATGAAGATTTAGAATATTCTTCGCAATTTTCCTTTTGTCATCATGGTGGATTTATTAACTGTTTTATGCTACGAGGACGCACTAAATTTTTTGTTTAGGGGCAATGAAGACCCACTACGAAATACAAATCCTAAGCGACAGAGAAGAACGAAATTCAAATTTCATAAAATTATCAGACCGCCCTTCTCATTCATATTCAGCAATTAGGCTCTTCAGGGAAAATGTCTATCATGCCACTGCAGGCATGTCCTTCAGCGGCTCAGCCATGGGTCTAATGGCTTCCCAATTGAGTACACAATAAATCCAATCTCCCTCAGCTTCCCAACATTCAAAATGTTCCTACCATCAAATATAAAGGCAGGTTTCTGCATATCGTCAAATATCTTTTGATAATCAAGTGTCTTAAATTCGTCCCACTCGGTAAGAATGCAGATCCCATGAGCATCTTTAGTTGCCTCATAAGCATCCCTAACGATACTAGCCTGTTTCACCATAGTGGGATTCATTGGCTGGAGGTGAATTGGATGATCCCACTCAACGTTATTTGTTGACAAATCCCTTTGAATCTGGTCTTCAGTAACCCTTGGATCATATATACTCAAGCGTGCTTCATCTCCCAAAAGGCCTTTACAAACATCAATTGCAGGAGTTTTCCTTGTGTCACTAGTATCTTTCTTGAATGCAAACCCCAGAACTGCAATCTTCTTACCTGAAACTGTATTGAACATGGAGGAGATAACCCTTTTCACAAAACGATTCTTTTGGTAGTCATTCACCTTGATCACTTGTTTCCAGTAATTTGCCACTTCAGTGAGGCCATTGGATTCACAGATATAGACCAAGTTGAGAATGTCCTTTTGGAAGCAAGACCCACCAAAGCCAACACTGGCATTGAGGAATTTAGACCCAATTTTAGTGTTTTTACTGAGAGCATGGGAAACTTGTGAAACTTCTGCTCCTGTTGCCTCGCAGAGAGCTGACATAGCATTGATAGATGAGATCCTTTGAGCCAAGAAGGCATTGTCAGCTAACTTGGACAGCTCTGCTGACCAAAGATTGGTTGTTATAATTCTGTCCTCAGGTACCCAATGGGCGTATATATCCTTCAAAACTAGAATTGCCTTTTGGCCTTCAGGGCTTTCCCTCCCTCCAATGAGAACTCTATCAGGATTTAGAAGGTCCTGAATAGCGGTTCCCTCGGAAAGAAATTCTGGGTTTGAGAGAATTTGATAGTTGATGTCTTTGCTATTATGGGTTAAAATTTTCTCAATTGTCTCAGCCGTTCTCACTGGGACAGTGGATTTCTCAACAACAATCTTGTTTGACTTGGTCACATCAGCAATCATCCTAGCTGCACTTTCCCAGTATGTCAAGTCTGCAGCTTTGCCAGCTCCAAGTCCTCTGGCTTTTGTTGGGGTGTTTACTGAAACAAAAATTATGTCTGCCTCAGAGACATGTTTTTCCACATCGGTGCTGAACAAGAGGTTCTTTCCCCTACATTCCTTCACCGCTTCTTCAAGACCAGGCTCATAAATGGGAAGTTGATCACTGTTCCAGGCTGATATGCGAGAATGGGAGATGTCAACCACAGCCACTTCAATTGAGGGACACTTGAGGGCAATCACTGCCATTGTAGGACCCCCCACATACCCAGCTCCAATGCCACAGATCTTCACCATTTTCTATGGCTATAAACTTATAACCTGTACAAACATGTCTTATATAAGTAATTTGAATTCCAAGAGTTATCTGCATAAGTAATCAGGTAATACTTTGAAGCTAAAATAAGGCCAACCCATTTGAACGAATTGAAGGGAGACTACCGGCAGATAAAGGTGAACTTATGCAATTTAAAACACAGAAACGAATATGTATGATGCTCAGAAGAAGAACAAATCTCCAAACAGAACATACTACATACATCTGATCCTCACAGGTACTATGCAATGAAAATGATCATTTTAAATGAGAAATGAGAAATGAGAAATCAATCCTAACATGTTTCAGACAATCAATCTAAAATTATGATAGACCCAGAAGGTTATGACTTACATGTATGTAGAGGAAACTGCGCAATCAGAATGAGACTTAGCATGCAAACAGATGATGTTAAGCCGAACTATATTCACAAAAAAGCATTCATAAGATTGGGAGTAATTAACCTTATCTGTAAATATCTTTCTCTTGAAAGTTCAAGGCAGAGCAACACAGAAAACAGAGGGATAACGTCAAATGATAGGGTCCTAATATTGGGCCCCTGCTAGAAGAGAAGAGACCTCACTCAGCAAAGCGAGAAGACCATACCTTCTCCTTAAATACTAAAGCTAGGTTAATATTAACTATTGTTTTACCCCTAAAATATGCGCCTGTGCTAACTGAAGCGAAATTATATCAAAATATTAAAATGCAGATAGAAAAGTTCACTACGTTTTCTCAACCTGATTTAAAGCGATGAAAACTATGCGCCCAATTGTTTTGCTAGTCAAGAGTGAATATGTCATTCACCATGTTTCAAATTCTAAGAGTGATCCATTCATTGTACCTTGTAGAACAGAGAAAGGAAAACCAATCGTTATCATAAAACAAGCTCATCAGTCAATCAATTCGGCGAGAAAATGCGTTAATCAATTTACATTTTTCTACGCGTTATAAGTTCAGGCTCCACTCTGCCATCATTTTGGTTGAAATAACTTCTTGTGGAAAAGGTAATTACTATTTCATCACAAAAGATTACTATAGTTCTCTCTTATTAATGCTACTACTGTTAACAGTATCACACCAAAAGCTTGAAAAAGCCACTCATTATTTTCCGTGGTACTATTCCATGTGAAATTCTAATCATACAAAGGGGGAAGCTTCAAAGCCTAAGCCAAGAAAACAACACGGTTAGTGTGGGAAGACAATGTGTTTAAATGAGATCAAAGCAGTGTCATTGTCTTAGAAAAGTACTAGGAGACAAGAATATACAATACAGATCAAAATGGAAATTACATGAACCTTTTTTCTTTTTTTTGCTAATTAGAAAATTAACTCGTTGATACTTCAGAAAATGCCAAAAACTTGGCAGCGGAAAGTGATTGATGGGAAGTGTGACAGGTTATCTTTAAAAGCAAAGGAAGAAGTGGACTATTAAGAATGAGATTAGATAATTATGAAACTGATTTTCTCGCGAAAGGACTGGGGACACTTTAGTTGGAATAGGTATGAAAAGTCCAATATGAAGGCAACACGTTTAGGACAAAGATTCCTATAAAACATTTTGCCTTGTGGTCCAATAACATAACGTCATGTTTGTGATCCTTTATCTGAAAGGTTGTAAACATACGTGAGGGACTTGATTTAATTATGGTGATTCTATCCTACCTTACTGGTAGGATAAAAATAAAAATAAAAAAATTATTAAGAATTTAAAGTAGAATTGATTTTTGATTTTGATATAATTATAAATATCTTAAAAAATTAAGTCATCTCAATAAAGATCACATCCTTAAATTATTGACAAAATTTAAATTTAACAAGATCAAAATAAAATATTTATTTTTTAGCATGTTTTAACCAANACTCTATTTATACATTTTACAAAATGCTCCATTTATATATTTTACAAAGAATTAATTATTCTGACACATATTGAATGGTTTAATTTTTTTAAAATTTGTGATAATACTAAAATTAAAAATTTATTATGCTCCAAACTCTCAATAATTTTATTTTTTATTTTTATCCACTCGTTTAGATAAGGTAAGATAACAACAACCTTTTATTCTCGCTTTAGTTGAAAATATTTTTTTTTTTTCATGTACGTGTGTATGCACTTAACACTTGGCTTGTTAGTAAGACTGTTCTCTATGAAATTCGTGCTTGTTAACTAAGATAGCTCTTATAAGACTCGTGTGCTCTTTCTCTCTATTTCTTTTTTCAAATATTGAACCTATTATCCATTTCAACATAAGCATTTTCCATGTAAGAACGTGCATGCCGCATGAAAGTGTAGAGAACAACGTCACCTGCAAAAAAGCTTGCTTGACACCGGAGCTTCTATTGGGTTACATTACATAGAATTTAATGAATTATTGTTTACCAGAATTTTTTTTAAAAAAAAAAAAAGACACTGAATTTTAATATGGACATGGACCTAATTTATTGTGGTTCAATTTAAAACAAAGCCACGTGAAAACGTAGAAAACAATGCAATTTCCTTGCTAAAAACGTACTTCACCACGATACTTACAAGGCAACTAATCTTGGCCTTCTTGACCAAAGCACATTCTAATCTCAAAATGCTTTAGCAAAAGTAAATCTGCTGTTTACAAATTGAACTCACTTTTCCATGGACATTCCAGAGAAAGATCAACCCGTTGTTCATACAGGAAAAGTCAACCTCAAGTACAATGGCAGTGACCTGTACGACTCATTTGAGCTCCGAGAAATGACGTATCAGCTCAACAAAGCCATTCAAGGCTCAAATGCCTCCTCGCCAGCTTACCAAGAGATGAAGTTCCAGCTTAACAAGGAAATTCAAGGCTCAAATGCTTCTTCGCCATCTTTTGTCTTCAACCTAAACTCCCCCTTCTACCGCCATCAGTTGGACCGTATCTATAGACAGGGTGCAAAGACACCAAGGAGAATTTCACATTTGCAAGTACCAGATAAAAGAGCAGGCAAAAGAGGAACAACAGTAGCAGGTTTTACAACACGACTATGGATGAAGATTAAACAAGGTTTTCTAGGGAACAAGCAAGGGAGTGATGACGGGAGAAACCGACCCTAGCAAACATATTGGAAGGGTCTGCTTACAGATACAAAGACAAGGACTAATCAATATCGCCCCCGCCCCCACCGCTTTCAGCCCTGGCCAATGAAATCTGCAGACTGCAAACGCCATTTTTCACCTGTATTTGTTGATGAAAAGAAACCAGTTTTTACTATAATGCATATCTACCTGCAAACTATGCACTTTTGCATGAACAATAAAATCAATTAAGAAGTTTACAACTCAGAATCTAACGTTATTTTAAATAAGGTATAATTTCACAGGTTCACTTCCATATCCCTTACAAATAACAGTCTACTGTTCTGTTCAATGATATCTATGACTGCGTGAAATTTGTTCTCCGGTATAATCCATATCACCAAGGACAGGCCAGACGTGCATTAGTTACTGCTGTGGTCATAGTCCAGATAACAGCGGATCGCAAACGACTTCCAAATACCTATAGAACTTGACAAAGGCATGTGAATAGCTCTCTGATTTCATTCTTTCTATTGATGTAATATAAGATTCTATACAAGCATGCTTCAGAAGCTTCAGACTGAAAACCTTGCAAAGAAAAGAAAGGCTAAGGTGTTGTACAAATTATATTCAAAACAGCTGCTACAAATCTCTAATCACTCGGTGTAAAGGAAAAATTTCTAGGACAGCCTCAGTGCCATTTCTTGAAGAAGAGCTCGCTTTTGTGAAGCATTAATTACATGATTTGTTTCAGCATTCTCGAGCACATCAGTAATTATTGCTGCTGCATGACCAAGAGGTTCCTCAGCTGCCCTCTTCAACATGAAGGCCTGGACAACCACCAAAAAGAAGAAAGGAGGGGGGGCAGAAAGGAGGAGTGAGGATTTTAGCAAAACAGCAAATAGTTGATAATACATTTTATGTCATTATGCACATCACAGCCACAGATTTCAACCATTATATGAGGCAAACAAATGATTTGGGCACTCGAAGGGAGACCAATAGTAATAAGGGCATCAGAAAACAGAAAATTAAGTTGGGGAAAAATGACATAATTCATATTCTTTCATACGAAAAGTCTACCAACAGCATTGCCCTAGATACATGAGAATTAAAATTTTCAGCAGCAGAGGCCATTCTTATGATGGGAATCAATTATAACCGATAAACATATCTCTGCCACTTTGAGTAGCAATCACAAAAAATGGAGAGATAATATATAACAGTTTAAGTAAATTGGGAGATAAGGATATCAAAATGCAAATCTAGTGATTATTATCACAAAGTGGATGCAATTGTGCATAAGAGTGTCAGTATGAAAACCTGGCCATGATGGGTTATGGACAATGTGCAAGGTTGCTGAAACCAAGGCTCTCCATCAATTTGTACAGGGAATGAAGCAAACAATTGTATCTTAATTGACTGTCCTTGTGCAAGTCTTCGAGCTCGAGAAAGCCCAACCTGTTTTCACAAAAAGCCTTGTCAGAGGATTCTGACACAATGGTTTCATAGTTCAATTAACTCCCTAAAACTTAACCTGGACAAAGAAATCTTATCTCAGTTTGAGTCAAAAGCACATTCTAAATCAAGTTAGCTCTGATCCAATATAAAAAGCTTAGCAAAAAGTGGCACTGGCTGGATTTCAATGTGTAGTTCAGCCTCCATGCACAACAGGATAAAATAAGCACTTTCATGCCTTTTTAGTTCCTGAGTTTTTTGCTTGAAATTTAATTTCAAATAAAAATTTGCCACCTCCATATTCTGTATGAGCTTTCCTACAGTTCTAACTTAGACCCTTTGACTAAAGCATAAGCTAAATTTTAAAGCTGTCTATCATGAGTGTCAGGATTGAGGTAAATTTATTTCATTTTACCTGAAGCTTCCCAAGGTGCCACGTTCCAGATATGCTCACAACTTCAAGTATCTTATCATGCATAGATTGTGGATCAAAATTATCATAATTTTCATCCTCATTTTGCCATAAATCTACACCTCCCATGTAACTTCCGATATTTGCAACAAGCACACCTTCTGCATCCTGAATAGATTGAAAAACAGATTAAACAATTCAGCACAGTTTAGTTCTTCACTCGTTCCATTTTTTTTTGTTTTTGGTGGGGGGGAGGAGAAGAGGCGTGAACCAGGCTGAGGGGTTGCAGTATATGAGAAATTAAAAATGGATTTTCACTGCCTACCCAAAATCATATTATATGAAAATTTAATTAAATCAAAGTAATTTTTTCTTAGTGACCACACTACGGAGAGGGAAAAAATTTGTGTATGCATTTGCAGGTTATTTATTCTTAATGGACTCACCTCAGGGACCTCAATTTCAACACCATCCACCTCAACTCGAATCTCCCAGGGGAAATCTGCAAATGTCCTATCCATAATACCTTTAGCCCCTTCCCTTGCATATAGAACTTTATTCATAAACTGCATTTGTCACAGTGATTTCAGCACTGAACTAAGTTCTCATAAATAAGATCATTGCAAGCGAAATCCAACGCCAATTAGACCTTAATTCACCTGGTTATAAAACTTCTCTGGATTCTCCTCCCGCAGATTATGAATGTCCAAAGCAACCTTTGCATCACAACCAATACCTAAAAACATTGTCAGAGATTCAGAGTTCGTCAAAATGATGAAAGAAATATTCATGACCTGACAATCAGTAGAAGAAGTACATACATGTCAATAACCAAAAATAAGTGGTATGTCATACGTCTAACTGTTCACAAGAAGAGGTAATGCAAGGATAGCAACTTATTATAACCAAGCAAACCCAGGAGAGACAAAATTTTGCATCTGAATTGAATAGTCCTATATATTTAACCTTACCACAGATAATGTTTTTTAGATAAAACTTACTGCAAATAATGCTAAGGTAGATTTTATTCTATATGTAGGTTGCTTAGGAACTTAATTTATGAATTCTTGTTCAATCCAAAGTGAATGGAATCATCCTTCACAGGATAAAGAAGCAAGTCGACCATATTCATGCAGAAATCAATACAAGCAAATCATCCTGTCAATTTGCTCCAACCAGATTCAACATCAAGCTAGACCATGATATCATGCTTCAGAACAATTACAGAACAGGCCAACCAGAGACACTTCAAGGCATGGTACATATTCTAACAGATTTATTCATAATAGTGAGAAAAATGCATCCACATACCAAGATAGTTGTTCATAAACTTTGGTGGTTGGAGCTGCTTTCCTTGTGGATTAACAATAGTTATCTTCCACCGGTCAAGAATAGTAACCGCAGCATGCTCTATGTGATGCAAAAATGTGCAGAGGCCTCCTTGCCTCTCCACTGAACCCAAACCACCTCCCCAGGAGAGAACTCTGGCGAGATCATTTCCTGTACCAGCAGGAAGAATAGCAACAGGGGGAGGGGAAATAAAATTTTGCTTGTCTATTGTATTCAAAACCCAACCAACAGTACCATCTCCCCCACAAACAAGAACTCTGAAGTGAGGGACCTTTCTAAATAAATATAGTCCCACCTCTGGCCCCTGTGATGAGCTCAATTCAAAAACCTAAACAAACCAAAGAAGGTTTGTTAATCACCTTAGTAAAAGAGTATTTCCAACATCCAAGAAGATTATTTTCACAGCATTTAGGAACCTTTCATGTGACTTTCAGGAACAAGTAGTTATTCTGTACTCCTGTTATGATTATAACAATAAAGATAATTTGACAAAAAGAGAGGGATGGTTGATGGATAAGAGTGCCTTATTGGTTAACCCCATATTCTCTGACCCCAAAAATCATCTAACTTCCTATTCATATACATCATATTCACACTGTTCTAATAGCTACTTAATCGGATTTTCATGTGTAATAGAATTCAATAAGAATACTTCTCAAAAGATGTGTACCCAGACTTGATAGATATATTTTTTCATGTTTGACAGGAAACAGTCAATACTTCTCAAAAACCCTCATTCACATTTTAACAATGGAGAAAATTGGAAGTAACAAAGAAACTCTGAAATAATAACCAGCCAAAGTAACCATATGATGGAGAAACAAACCTGAACAGGACTTAGAAGAATATTCAGACGTAACCTGAGTGAGTCTCCACGCTGGGCACCACTCTTCTTGTTTAGAAAAACTAACAATGGTCTTGCATCAGGAGGCAAATCAATCAACTCATATTTCTGTTTTGCTTTTAATACTTGAGACTCATCCTTCTGATTGATTGATGAATTGGGTTTGAAACTGGGTTTTCTATCCATCTTGTTATCTACATCACCATCTTGAAGATGAACCTCCTTATTCACGTTACCAATGCAGTTTTCCTCCACTTCGTGAGAGCCATTAGCTACTTGATGAGTATCAGCAGTGCTTTCTGTGGACATTTCACCGATGGTATCACTATTCCCAGTTTCTATTGAGGGTTCATTTCCATGCTTGTACTTTTTGCTCTGGTTCCTGATACTTGCACGGACTGAAGATGCTATCTCATTTGCTCCATGGGTTATTGAGCTCAAAAATCCCCCTGGCAAGTTCCAGTTCAATTCCTTGACATATAGTGGCGATAGTATCAATCTTTTCAATGGGCCTAGATCACATATATCACCCGTTTCATTAGACATACTACTATGGCAATCAACATGTACCAACCGTTGACACCACAAGCAACACCATATAGGGGATCCGCCAAGGAATGACCCGCCACATGGCTCTTCACAGTAACTACAGAAAGAATTTTCATCAGGTTGATCGGTAATATCTGTCCACTGAACAGCCCATTGGTGTATGACATGTTCATAACCAATCATAGAGACACATTTGCAGTCCTTGTGGGCACTAGAAGAGCAGCTTAGATGAGCTGCCGCACCACAAACATTACAACGGTGAATAAAGCTGTCTGAAGCCACCATAGGCCCAAGAGTCTGAGAGGGGGACATTGACTTTAAGCATACACAACAATTTAAATTCTTTCCACGAGATACAGCTTCTAAAATCCATGTATGAGGAGCCACAGGAACTTTGTGCCTCGCCTTTGGGTTTTTCTTAGATCTGGCTATGGCTTTCATCCAACTGAGATTGATGTTTCTCCTCCATTGAAAGGCTGTATAGGCTATGGTTAAAATTCCAACTAGGGCAGCAATAAAGCAAGATATAATGAAAAGACGATCAGTTGGATTCTTGGTATTCCAACTGTGAAATAACACCTCAAACTCTCTGTCATCATCCATTCCTCAAATGTGATTCTAAAATCTGCAACTGTGTTGGAAGTCAATTTTGCTTGGTTGTCCATACAACGGGTTAACTTAGTTGTTCTATCTGCCTAACACCATACACCTTCCAACATCCACTAACGTCAATAAAAACCTTAGCAGCATCATAAAATCTGACTCCCCACGTCTCATGCTTAAAATATCCATATGTGATTTTAAATGTTCTATAAGATACAAGTAACACTACATCACCTTGTCTCTCTCAAAAATATATTGAACTGGAAAGACATTCCTCATCCCGAATTTTCTGTGAAACACCTGCTGTTAATCTCAGTATGTTAACTTCAAACTTCCAAGTCTCATTAAAAATGTAAGGTCGATGATGAATAACATGCAGAATACCTGCACCCCAGAAAACAAAAGTGTGACTTTTAAATTTTTATTTTTCAGTAGCTGGTAAGCATGTTCTAGATCTCTGTTAAATAGTATAAGAAATCCAACTTCATAAACACATAGGAGACATATAATAAAATGATTGATCCTGTGCTGTTGCATAAATCAAGTAATGGTACTGGCACATTAGTTTTTCTCACCATTGTCATAACCCATCAACCAAGGAGATGTAAGAGTGCTGTCAAAGTATCCTACCCAGATCAAGGTGATGGTCGAAACATAAGCAGAAGGACAAAATGCAGGTCACAAAATAAGTAGACACAATCGATAAAATCAAATTAAAAAATGAAAAACCCAGACGCACTAACATACTGAGTGGAAGTTCCAACATTTTAGAAACCAAAGTTTACAAAGTAGTGAAAGCATCAATGTCTCTTTCACTTCTTTTGCTAAACCTCCGTTTCTCAGACACCAAACAGAAACATTTACCATCCCCAATCAGCCATACTACCAAAATAAGATTCCATAGATATGAATGAAACTGGCATTGATTAATATTCAATTTCAAACAAAGAAATTATCAAATAAACAAAATAAAAAACTTAAAGCTTACAGTTACGTTGTGGCAGCAGGATCAATCATGTCGGTTGGAGCAAACCCTAGGTGATCGAGAGAGAGAGCGAGGGAGTTATGCTTTAGGTAAAAAAGAGAAAGAATCAAAGCAAAACCCAGAACGTAGCTTTTCCAATATTCAGCGAAGGGGGGAAAACCGAAGGAAAAGAGAACCTCTGGGCGCTCTAAGTTATAAAACTTAATTCTGTTTTATTTTTGTTTTCTCTGGTACTTTGTAATTTTATTTTTCATTTTTGTAGAGAAGATTCCATAGATGTGACCTTGAGTGGAATCCAATTCTCTTTTTTTTTTTTTTTGCCATGGAATCCAATTTTCGAGTTCCACGTGTTAAAGAATAAGGCACTAACGGGTAGCTTCTTGTGGGACCCAGTTTCTGGACTGGACAGCTGATCAAGTTAAGACACGTGTAACCGACTTAGCATGTCAGCTGCCGTGATGCGTCGGCAGCGATAAGTGTCCTCGTTTTGAGGGAAGTAGACATAGAACACTTGAACAAAACCGCGTTGAGCACGTCGAAGTTTTCTTCCTTCTCTTTTTCCGGACAATTTTATTAAAATAATACAAGTAAAATAAATAAATACAAAAAAGAAATATTATTAAAATAATAAAAATTTCAAATATACTTTTCATATTTATTTAGTATGTCATATTATATGAAATTAGCTAATATAAAAATAACATGTGTATAAATTAACTGTTTTTAAATTTACTTGAAAAAATAAAATAAATTATATTTATATTTAATAAAATATAAAAATTACGTATGTTAGTTACGTCAGTGTAGTATGACATACTCATATAGTATCATATAATTCCCGTAAAATAATTTATCAAAATAAATTACTTTTAAAAAAGTTAACCGAAAAGAAAATAAACACTAAATTTTTTAATATTTTATGTAAAAAAATTGTTGAAATGTTTCAGCGTTTTATGTAAAAAAAACACTAAAATACTTTAACATTTTTTTACATAAAATGCTGAAACACATTTTAGAATTTTATGTAAAAAAACACTGAAATATTTTAACGTTTCTTAACATAAAATGCTAAAATATTTCAGCATTTTTTTACATAAAATTAGTATTTTAAAAATTAGACCGGACTGAGTGGTTCGACCGATGCCTAGTTTGAATTCTAGTTCGATTATGGGGTTAAACTGATAGAGCGATTAAATCGGAATAAATCGGTCCGGTTTTACATAACTTGAAAGTTTATAAATTTTTTTATTTTTTTTAAATTGCATCATTTTGAAGAAAATCTAAAAACACTCCACAAAGAGATTTGAACCCCCTTCATAAAAGAAAGAGATAAAATGTTTGAACCATCAAACTAAAGTTTCTTTTGTAAATAAATTTGTATTATAATTTACTTATTAACATTTAAATTGTATAATGGATAAATATTGATCATAAGAGAATTCGAACCCTCCTTCTAAGGAAGAGAAAATACATTTGACACTAAGTCAACTTTAATTTTATTAAAAATTTACATAAAAATATATTTATTATAACTTATAATATATAATAGGCATATTAAATATTATATTTATGATGTCATCGGTCTGACCATTTGGTCCAATTGGATAAACCGGTGCTCATCCTTTAAAACGGTTCGTTTACTGGTCCAATTTTTAAAACATTACATAAAACGCTAAAACATTTCGGTATTTATCTTTCTTTTTATTTTTCTTAATAAAATATTCAAAAGTGACATATTTTAATAAATTATTTTAACAATAACTTTTTTTGTATTTATTTATTATTCTTGTATTATTTGAGTAAATTTGCTCTTTTTTTCCGTCATCAAAAAGTAAAGACGTATAGGAGTGAGTAAAGACAACTAAGGAAATGAATCAACAATCAAGTTACCAAGGTGCATCATTTATATATGCCTAAATTACAAGGATCTCCATAAAATTTGATAAGATTACAGAGGTTGTTCTTTTTCTATCAAAAATTACATACACTTCTCTTTGTAACTCGACTCAATGTATCCACATTTGCATATGCCTGAGTCTTTTTTTTTTTTTTTTTTTTTTNNNNTTTTTTTTTTTTTTTTCTTTTTTCTTCAAGTTTTTATAGTTTGTGCTATTCGTGTCTTCTAAAATTATCCTTTATTATAGTGATTATTCTATATTTTTCGATGATGGTTATGAGTAAAGTGCAATGACCATTAGCTAAGTACATTTATTCTGAGAGTTGCACTGTTGAGAGAAATTTACCAGTTACAATTTTTGTCTCAAAAAGGAATTAATTTCATATCCAAAGAGTGTGAAATACCCTAGGTGTAAATTAAAAAAAAATTACAAAATAACCACTAGTCATTATGAATAATAAAGTGGTCATTGTTATATGTTTGGTCATAGGCTTATTAGCAGTTTTGGTCCCTATGTTTTATTGATTCTTACGAGTTAGTTTTTTATTTTTAAAAGTGAACGATTTAGTTATCATATTTTACTAAGTTTGACAGTTTTAGTTCTCCCGTTAATCAATCAAACAATCAACCTAACGGCATGCTGACGTAGCACAAAAAATCAGTTTTTTTTCATTGTTATCATGTTGATGTGACACAGAAAAAATAATTTTTAAATATTAAATAACTATTTAAACATAATTAAATCATAATTAACAGATTAAATGATTTTTTTTGTTAAATAATTATTTTAGATTTTTTCATAAAATTCAGATCAAGTAAGACATGTAAAAAAAAAAAAAAATTTAAATTAAGTCCATAAGAGATTATACCAAAAAATTTAGATAAGATTATCTAATCTAAAATGTTATTGACTATTTGAATTTTATGAAAAAATCTAAAATTTTGGTAGAATCTTGCATGGAATTAATTTGAAAAAATTAAAAAAAAAATTTATCTGCTTGAATTTTGTGAAAAAAATTTAAAATTGTTATTTAATAATAAAAAAAATTTATTTTTATGTTAATTATGATTTAATTATACTTAAATAGTTATTTAACATTTAAAAATTACTTTCTATGTGCCACATCAGCATAATAACAATAAAAATTAATTAATTTTTCTGTGTCATGTCAGCATACCATTAGATTGACTAACAAAATGACTAAAACTGCAAAACTCAGTAAAACACGATGATTAAATCATTTACTTTTAAAAATGGGAGACTGACTTATAAGAATTAATGAAACATATAGACCAAAACTGCCAATCCACTTTTTGTGTCTTTTAACCAATAATTTTTTATATATTTCTTCACAATGATAAATAAAAAAATATAGGATGTCAATCAAAACAAACCAGACAATTTTAGAACATATGTGACATAAACTACAAGAAATCTTATTAAAAGTTATACATTTGTTAATACCATATCAACAAATTTTATTTTATTTTTTGCTAATGCATTTACTATCTTATTTCATGAATATGCAAGTGTAGACTTGAATGGGATGTGAATCCAGTTATGTTACTCCCTAACATGATAATATCATGTTAGTTAAATCTTGATTGTTTGTCCTTATTAAAAAAAAATCTCAATAGAACAGATGATATCAGGTCACTATTTTCACAAAAAAAANAAAAAAAAAAAAAAAAGATTCTCTCTTCTTTTTTTTTCTCTCTCACACGCAGTCATCTTTCCCTTCAGATTTTCTATAGATTCTTCATCTCAAAATTTGATAAACGTGGGGAGTAAAAATATTAATTTTGTTGAACCCCCTACCAAAACTAAATCTAGAGCTTTCCAAACAACAATGAGAATATGATCGTAGTGCTCTTTTGTCCAATCTGGGCCTCACTGCTTTGGGTTTTAAAGAAATTGAAAGAAAGAAGGAAGGAAGATGAAGGGTAGTATTAAAGCTTAATTAATTGATCAACTTTAGGTGGGTTTCAGCTTTTAAGAAAATATTGCAAGTTAGATAGAACCCTCGTGAGCGTCGAAATAAAGCGATGAGTTCATAAGAAGAAGAAAGAAGACATGAATGAAAAGCTGCAAGATGATAAACTATTAGATGATAATGCTCGATGACAACGAAAAAAATTTGAGATAAAGAATCTATGAAGAATGTGAATGAGCAAGTATGAGAACGGTAACATGACATCATCTATACCGTTGTAATATTTTTAATGATAAATGATCAATATTTAACTAACATAAAATTATCATGTTAAATAATAACATGTCTAGATTCCAACTCCAATCCACTTGGATGGGATAGTTTGTAACTTCCCATATTTCAAGTTTTATTTTTTTCAACTATATGAAATCCTTATTTTTGTCTCCATTTCTTAAAAAGTGGATTATGAATAATTTTAAAATATACTATGTAAAATAAAACTTGAACTAATTTTGTGAATTGTGACAGGTTTATATAACTTACTCTTTATTTATATTTATCTATTATTACAGTTTTCCAATTGCAAAAATCGAAATAAATGTTAAGAGAAGTCCAAATGATAATGGATATAAAAAAAGGCAGCTTATCTTCCTCAACAAGTTAACCATACTTGATTTCCATAACAATGAGTATCCAAATACTCAAAGTCTAATATATATTTTTGATAAAGAGGAAATTCCGTCAACTTTATATATTGAAAATACTCTTATTTTTTTTCAAAATATTCATAAAACAAATCAATTAAATATAAGATTATAAATTTAGACTTGGAATCGTGGGTCTGATCCAAAATTAAAGTACTTAAATAATGTAAATTGTAACTATGATAATTCTGAAACTAATTTTACTAATACCATTTTTTTTTT
>QAOA01004742.1:375093-560898 GCA_003255065.1 Cercis canadensis
AAAAAAAAAAAAAAGAGAGAAACTGGGATCCACTGGACGGTATTGGGCCAACGTCGATGATTCCAGTGTTCCTGTTGCGTCTTCCTCCCGTGTCTACGGACCTGTGCCTCGAACCGGCGGGGTTCTACCTCCCGTAGAAACGACGTCGTCTTCTAATGACCCTCCAACATCGTTATCCTTGTCCCTTCCTCGTGTATCTACATCCTGCGAGATCTCGAATCGGCCTACAGAATCAACACACGCAGTACCACTGACAAACACCATGCCTTTGTTACCGGTAATGGCCCCAGCGCCGGCCCCGACTCCAACCCCGACGCAGAAGGGCTTCGTACCGGTGCCATTGAATTTCAGTGCTGAGCTGCTAGCTTGATGCAGGAAATGATAAGGAAAGAGGTGAGGAATTATATGGCGAAGCAGAATGGCATGTGTTTTCAGGCAGTTGATGGCTTTAGGAACGCTTCGGTGAAGCGTATCGGGATTAGCAGGATCGATTCGTAAATATCAGAGAATGGAACAGAATAGGGGGTGAGAGAGGGAGTAAAAAAAAAATGAAGCTTTTTCCTTTTCTTTTTCATGTTCTTAGGCAATAATTTTGGTCAATGTACAGAGAGAGGTGGGTTAGGTGTAAAGAAGAGAAATGGGATGAAATTAATTCATATTTCCCTGCCGTAACAGTTGTCCCCCATTTGCCAAATGTCAACACGTGGGTGAAGCCATATGGTAAATGTCCATACTTAATAATAGGTGTCGACAATCACTCAACGGCTCCTTCCTTTTTTTTTTTTTTTTACTTAATTGTAATTTTGGTCATTCTATTTTAATCACTTTAACGTTTTGGTTCTCCTTCTTTAAAAATGAACTATTGAGTCCCTCTATATTCATAAAATGTACAAGTTTAGTCCATTTATCTTTAAGTCAAAATTCTTAGGTTTATTTCAAGGTGTAAAGTTTTCTGATTCATAATCCCACCGTTCAGATTGAATAGCTACGTCTTGTGAATCTTTCCATTAAATTTCAGCTCGATCTAATGGTGAATAAGTCTAAATTTTTAGTTAGAGGAAAACTTATGGTTTTGGTATTTTGGGTTGAGTTTCACCGTTAGATCGAACTCAAATTTAGTGAGAAGGTTCAAAAGATGTAGCCTTTCAATCTGAACGGTGAGATTATGAATCAGAGAACTTTACATCTTGAAATAAACCTAAGAATTTTGACTTAAAGATAAATGGACTAAACTTGTACATTTTATGAATATAGAGGGACTCAATAGTTCATTTTTAAAGAAGGGAGACCAAAACGTTTAAGTGGTTAAAATAGGGGGACCAAAATTGCAATTAAGCCTTTTTTTTTTTTTTTGAAATAAGATGATATTAAAATATTGAAAAATATAATTTTAGTAAAATTAATTTCAGAACTACCGTAATTATGAATTTAGTTTCACAATTTGCATTATTTAAGTCTTTTACCTGAATTCGTTGTATTCAAATTTTCAATTTTTTAAATAAATTAGTTTCAAAAAAATAAAAAAGAAAGAGCTTTAAATTAAAGTTAAACTAATTGATTTTGGATATAATTATCTTTTGATTAGGCTTAAACTGGATACAACTATCTTAAGTCAATATCCTTATTGATTCCAGATCTACTAAAAAACATGTCTACATACACTCTTTGCTTTATTTTTTGGCTTGTTGAAACAGAAAAGAGAAAATTATACTTCAAATATTGGAAACTGATGGGGTAACTAAGATTATAAAATTATGCGTTAAAAAATGGCATCCTTAATGTTGTCTAACCTCTAGTAAAAAAAAAAAAAAAAAAAAAAAAAAAAAAAAAAAAGTAAAGTCCAAGGTTATCTACAGGTATTAGTCTTATAGACTGTAGAGTCCCAAGAGGAGCTCAAAAACAATCACACGAGTAGAAAATAAAAATAGACAAGGAAGAAAAGGTCAATTATATATCAGGTTTTGTATAACCCTGAGGTATAATAGGAATCAAACTAGGCAGTTGCACTTTTATAGTTTTCCTGGTTATTACGCCTTTGTATAAGTCTCTCTCTATATGTATGGTGCATGAGCAGCAGTGCTGTACTGGATCGATATTCAAGGACAATGCCTCTGATGGAAGGACAACAAGGTTTTTATCCAATACTGTCAAGACTGCCAGTTGGGTATAGATTTTTGCCCACAGATGAAGAGTTAATAAAACACTATTTGATGAACAAAGTTTTTTATAGGCCTATTCCGGCACCCACTATTCAAGACATCGACGCCAGTGAGCTTTTCAGTAAGCCTCCCAGCCAACTATGTATGTAGGCTTAGTCTATTTCTCTCTGTACACAACTATATTAGCTAGATATCATTCTTTATATATGAGATTTGTGCTTCATAGAACAACATGCTTTTCTCATTCATATAAAACAAAATATATATTCAACAGTCAAGAATGAGAACTTGGAAGAGAGGGAGAGAAATGAATGCGATTTGGTTCAGAGGGACAAAGAGGTCCTCAATCTGTTAAATACTAAACAACGGATCGTGTACGTCTATGACATGATTTATGATTTAAATAGAACATTATTTTAGATGTCAATTAATTTACGTTTCCTGTTTATAAGTTTTGTGTTTTGAACAGTAGCGTCATGCAAATATGGAGAACGGGAGTGGTTTTTCTTTGTTTACAAAGATGAAAATTACCAAAGGATGGTAAGCAACGGTGAAGGGTTTTGGAAATCAAACGGACAAGAGTATCCCATTTATGACTCTGATGGAAATGTTTTTGCGTCAAAAGTTTATTTCACCTATTTTAGAGGAAGAAATCCAAAAAAAGCGAAGAAAACTCACTGGACATTGGAAGAGTATCGATTGTCATCTGGTCAAAAGGTAAAGATTATTATTATACATTAGAAAGTATCATTGTATAAAAAATTATTTGTTTTTCTTCACAAAGATTTATCATAAAAAGAATTTTTTTAGATGTACACTGTATATAAAGAACTTGATGATGATTACTTCTCTCCCTCAAGTATATGCCAAACTTCGGATGATCAGTGTTTGAATAATTTACTATGACACCTTCAAAAAGATGATAAGGCAAAAAGTGAAATTGTGTTGGATGTTAATTTGGGGCAAAGCTAGCCATCTTGTTATTTTTCCTTTTCTTTTTCTCGCAATCATGGCATTTTTCCAAAGTTGGGGTTAAAGGCTAATGCCCACGATTTTCTTTTCCCTTGCAATTATGTGAAGTAGAAAATTTTGCCAGAATTTGAGCTTGAAGACATGTTCTTGTGTTAAAAGCCATATGGATCAGAGAACTTATTGACCCCCTATTTACCCACGCAGAGAGAAGGATGGATGCTGAGCAGAATGAAGAGAGGCAAGGACTACGACAGCATATAGAGTTGCTAATTGAAGATTCTTAAAAGATCTTTGATGGTTGCCGCGATGATCATTCGTATCTTCTCGATGAATTTGCAGCAAACGGCACGGGTTCTTTTAATAGTTTTTTTTTTTTCTTCATGCATTATTTCTCTATTCAGTAGTGAGGATGTCTATTGCTTTGAGTGCAGGTTAAGATAATGGAAGCGTAAGCTCTTTGTTTAAAGAAATATTGTAAAAACTTTCTCATCATTTTGAAAAAGCTTTTTTAATGAAAAGCTTTTGGTAACTATTATATTTGTTTTGAGTTTGACTAATTAGATTGCCATTAATTTATATCCAATAAATTATTTCTTAAGATTACTTCATACTTTTTTTTTTAATAATTTGATATACAAATTAAAACAATTTTCATTATACGAACTAAATAAAAACTGATTTATTAATATAACTTTTTAAAAAATTGATTCGATTCAAAATCAATTATTCACATATAATTTACTTTTTTCGTAGCTAATATAAAAATGAACTAAGCGTAAGTAGTGAGAGTCCAAAGAGTATCACTGTCCTTAATTATGAAATATAATAAATTAATTGTTAATTAGATTTCTTTTTTAATTATGCAACTATGTACTTCAAATCTTATAAATCTCATTCTCACCCGTTCTTAATGAAACTTAAACCTAAATTTTTAAAATGGAGGACTACATATGTTCAATTCTACACACACATATATATATAATGAAAAATTCCAATCAAAAATGAATTGAAAACACTAATTAATAAAACATTATTTCCACTATCTCACAATCTCTGCATAATAAAAACATGGGCCCTTGCTTTTCCTCCCTCCACCCCTCAAAAAACGAGCAGAGAATTCTCGATATCATATATGAAAATGATGAAATGGAAAGTTTCAAAACCTAAAAATTCCTTCCCTCATATACTTGATGGAGTTGCCAATTTTCTGGTGCCACATTATCGGACTGCACCATCCTGCGATCACTTGCTGTCACTTGGAACGACAAGCTTTGCCCTTGTAACCTTGCCCAAGTTTGCCAATTCTGTCCCCAATTCCTTGTCATTTGTATCCAGTTAGTCTTAGAACCCTTAATTTTTACGTCAACAACTTGCCCATCACCACCAACGTTATACACTAGCACCAATAACCAATATGGGTTCCCCTTAAACTCAAACTTGATCCCACCCTTCTTATAGCACATCACTCTACGGTACGCAACAGGGACAATCCCAGCTTTGTATTCTGCAATCTTTAGGAACATTGGCTCGGAAAGGTCAAAATGCTTTTGAGGTGGGTTGCACCAAACTTCATGCGTTTTGGTATAGTTTGGAGGACAGAAATTTGTGGCTGTTACTCGGATTGCACCAGCACCTTTCTTGCACCACTTGGAGCCAACGCACATAATCTGAAAACAGGCACCGCATGCTAGCCCATCTTGGAAGAGAGCAGTGCTTAAGGCTGTTGTCTCGAGGCCATAGCCTTGTTTGAATAGATCTCCATAACCACAAGCTCCCTCTAGAAAATCAAAACAGTATCAAATTTTGGGTAAAGCCTAGTACTTAAGGCCTTGCAATTTTTTTTTCTTTTTTCGAAAGCAGGATAAGAAATAGAGATTAGAGAGTAGAGACTCCAAAATTAAAAATGAATAAATCAGTGCGCTTTTGGCATCAATTAATTAAGGAGCAATAAATGCTTTTTAATTCGTGTAATTAATAAATTCACATCGCACTAATTTTTTAAAATTAACAGTAGTTTGAAATATTTTCAAAAATATATATTACATTATTTTCATTTAATTTTTAAATTGCATTTAGTTTGTATCTATGAATATTGCTATTTGTTAAAAACTCAATTTTTTAATAATAATTGAAACAATAATTGCAGAAATTGAAAAAAATATTTGATATAATATGTGCACGCTAAATATTATTGTAATAATGGAAATACAATTTAAATCAAGTAATGAATATAATTATATATTAATAAGATAAAATAATCAATAAATAAATATAAATATAATATTTTTATATTTTAATTTCTTCAATGCCATTTTCTCCATTTTCATTTGCCCAAAAACCTGACAGGAAGTAAAACAATGCTTGGATTCTGATCAAGCACAAATGCCTGGATATCCTCTTCTTCTTGAAAGACAAAATTCTGCTTTTCGCGCAATTTGGTTTAAAAAAAAAAATCTGATTTATGAGCAAAATTGAATAGAATACTTGGAAGTTGGAACACACAAAACCACAGAACTCAACCCAAAGTGAAAAGACAGAATGGCACTTACGCATGGTTGCACTACCAGACATGTCACCATAAAAGGTTGCACGAGCTTGAGTCCACGCATCGAATTGCTCAAGCGCAGCATTAGCTCCAAAGGCAATAGCCATAACCATAGCCCAAACAACCATACCATGAATGTTAGTCATTGTTACTATAAGATTCAATCTCTCAATGCTTAGTGTGAATTTTTGGCTGATGACCCACTAAATATATAGGCCAATAGAATCCAATTTTAGTAGACTGGAATACAGGTCATGCTGATCTTACTAAATTCATAAATATTGTTAGTCTTAATAATGCCAATCCATTAACTCTCTTAATATTGTCATTAAAACTCTACGTAGTAAAAGGAAACACTTTGGGATCTTTACATTAAATTCTTTCTTAATGTGGCCAATCCATTGATTATTTTAATACTGTTATTAAACTCTTCGGGTATGTTTGGGAGTTCTTTTGGAGGGGAAAGGAGAGGAGAGGAGAGGAATGAGAGAGTCCACTCCCTTGTTTGAGAGTTTTAAGTTTGAAAGGGGAAGGAGACCAAGGGTTAAATTTTGACCCTTGCACTCCTTTTTTCATTCACAAATTTCAACCCCCCAAATTGGGGGGTTTGGAGGGGTAGAGAATTGATTTACTAATTTACCCATACTGTCTGCCACCATTAAATTGTTGGATAAGAAAAGAAAGCAAAAAAGTTGAAGTTTTATGTTTAAATTGTAATTCTTTTATATTTCTAATTAAAATTTTTAATTATATCCATCTAATGAAAAAATTATAAATAATCCCTTTTATCATCACTCTAATTTAATTAATTGCAACCCATAAAGCAATAGAATTTGCATAATTTTTCAGATGCACAGTTTATTTTCTTTTTGAAAATATATAGTATATTAATTTTTTTATGACTCATTAGAAGCAATAAGTGTATATTATATATTAATAATTTAATATTTATGAAATTTTACTTTTTTATGAAAATGTACTTAATTAGAGTATGAATTCGGTTATTGTCAATTTTTATTTTTTTAATAAATAAATAATAATTACATTTATAATTAAAAAATTGAATAGAAAAAAAGAGTGAAAAGATAATAAAGGGTAAACTAGTAAAAATATTTTACAATAAGACATTTCCTTCCCTTTCCTTTCCTTTTTCTCATTTTAATCATCCAAACAAAGAAGAGGAAAACCCCTCCCTTTCCTTTCCCTTCCTTTCCCTCCCTTTCCTCTCCTCTCCTCTCCTCTCCCCTCCAAAAAAACTCTCAAACAGAGCCTTCAGAAAAGTTTTTCTAAAAAAGGGTAATATGCTACTCCCTCAGTCCTCATCTGTTGTTTTAACTAGTTTTCATTAGTGCTTTTTAATTATCACTTTTTCAAAATTAAAGCTGTATTAATTTTTTTTTTTAATTTTACCCTCGTCACATCCCTTATCTCCATTAAATGTTCAACTTAAAAAAGTTTTGATTTAAATATACTACAAGTTCCTATAGTTTGGATGAATTTTGAATCAAGTCTCTATAATTTTTTTTTTCCTTTTTTAGGGTCCTTATAGTTTGAAATTTTTTTAATTAGGTCCCTGCCGTCATCACAAATTATAAATTGTTAGTTTAGTACTTACATGTCAAATAGTTTGTTTATGTGGCAATAAAAGAAGTGGATATGGTGCCAAAGTGGTACAAAAATTGTCACCAAATCATCTTTCCTTCTTTAATTCTCTTTCTACTTTGGCAATTTGTGTGCCACTTTGGCACCATATCAACTTTTTTTATTGTCACATAGACAAGTTGTTTATCATGAGAGTACTAAACTAACGAATTTATAACTTGGAGTAAAGGCATGACCCAATTAAAAAAATTTCAAACTATAAAGATCCCAAAAGAGAAAAAAAAAATTAAAAAAATAATAATAATAATAATAAAAAAACTATAGAGACCTAATTTAGAATTCTTTCAAACTATAGGGACCTACAATATATTTAAACCAAAAAATTTTAATAAAAAGGATAGTTTAGAAGTATAAGCAAATATTTTGCAGAAATCAAAATTATTTAATGACTCTTTTAATTCATGTTCATCTTCCTTAAATGATATAAAGGATCAGAGGGAGTCTGCCCTCGAGCCAAATCAGTTGGCGTTATGCTTGGAATGGGTTTCTAGTAAGAGGCAACGTATAAATTTGCAATACAGAGAATGTAGATAACCAAATTAGACTTAATGGAAAGGTATATGCTTTGCTATGAGGTTTATTTTTGGTATTGTTATGGTCCTATACCAGACATCTACCAGTACCACTAATTCAAGGTTGGTGGTACCGTCCACTAACTAAATCCAAGCAACTTATGATTAGGTAATAAAGGACTCATGAGTAGCTAATAACTTGTGGGTTTAGCATTACCTTCCTTAGTCATAAAAATTAAATAGTTGATATCAAAGACTCTACCAGCCATTCTTCTTTTTCTTAGTACATTACATTCCATTGTAACAAAAAAAAAAAAAACCTCATGTTTTCATATAATTTTTGAAAAAACTGAAATATTAACCCACCAGATAAGTGTGATTAATTGTATCAGGTGTTTGTGAACAAGGCTCCTATGACTATGAGAGTCTTTCAGAGATTAGGTTATTTTACAAACTACAAGCCACTGGGTTGATATTATTACTCCTCCACTATGACGCTTGTCGTAAAGACTTTATCAATGACCAACTTCAATCTATATTGGACAATTATTAACATGATCGAATATTCTTTCTTTTTATGCTTAGATGTTAGCAAGATCAGACATTAATAATGAATATTTTGTACTAAACATCGTATATCAGAACCGAAATTTATCAAGATCACTTTTTATTTTTAGTTGGATCACGACCAATGTTCAGAGTATAACCTTACAGTCTCTCAACTAAACTAGCTTAGATAACTAATGCTTGAAACACCATAGATCTTCAGTACAGCCAATTCCAAGGCCACCCAAAAAAAAAGCTACAAATCAAGTAACAGTGTGTAAATGACTTTACACCTCGAAAGACCTCAGAAGGTCGATTCATCTTTCTCGATCACGAGCCTGAAATCTCAACTTTGCTTGCTGGCTCTTTGAGGTCCGAAGTAGTTTGTTACCAATCCCATTATAGAAAACCTAGTGTTCAGATTTAAAATAGCAAAGTCAAACAGCTCTGTCAAGAAAGAAGTAAAGCTGACATTTATATTATCCAAATACTGAGAGCAATTCAGGAGGACCGTTTTAATTTATTTATAAAATTTCTCCCTATTTTTTTAATCTAACAGACAGAACTCAATCGGTCTAATTCAGGACTGTGCGATAGATTTTAATCCTACCTATTCTAGGGATATAGCAAGACACAGTTCATGTTGGAGAAGGACAGCATATCACACATTGCAAATCGCAGAGTGAAGCCAATCTAACACAAGAATCATCATCATATTCATGCAGTCTAAATAAACATTCCTTTGCATAAGTTCTACATTCTAAAGGGAACAGAACATACAATAAGATAACCATATTTTTGAATTAGTGTCAATTAATATCTAAGGATCATGACATAGAAAATGATACACATAAAACAGACACAGAGAAGGGATGACAGAACAAAAATATTGAAACATACTTCAGAAAGTTGCAGGGCTACTTCTTTTGCTAGAAAAGAAATGCATGCAAGAAGCAGTTAGCACTACTAACAACCTTCTTGGGTACTTTTAAACAACATATCAATGTACATATTGATATTCAAAATGTCTACATCCTAAGCAAAAAGGCATGATTGATGTTCCTATATATAAAAAAAGTTAAGCCGTACATGCTTCTTTGGTAAGGGTACCTCTATCTGTAAGTAGTAGAAAATATAATCATGACATTGATGCATTTCATGGACAATGATCACCATAAAAACTATATTTTTATGACCACAAAACTCTTGTTAGAAGTGGCTGTCCTTTGGCGCCTGCACCAGACCTTACATTTGCCTAAGTGGCCAAAAACATCCTAAGGTCCTAGACAAACATCTGAAGCTAGCAAACAACCATGGAACTATAACAAACTAATCCACTATGCATCACCAACAAACCAATCTATGACTCCACACTTCAATCAAATTTCTCAAGTTTGTGTTAATTGACCCTTCAATAACATCAAATACTTCCATCTATTAAAATATTTCTATGTTGCAAAGCTGCCACTATTTGCAGTCGAAGACCCTAGTTTTATCTTGCCAGGTTCCCAACTTTGGCATCTTTTCAGAAGATATAATACCAACAAACAAAATTTCAATTCCTCAAGGTTATTCTATAATCTGCATGCTACTTCTCCTTCTTTTTTGTAATCAATTATAGAAGGTTGAAAACTGTCAGCCTATCCATATAGTTCTCATCAAATACTATCACTCCCGGAATATTAACTAGTCTACATTTTACAAGGATACTTTTGGGAAGCTTTCCATTATCATCCCTACAAGAAGTCCACATCTAGTGACCCTTTTCTAGTGCCTTCTATTTTATTTTATAAAAAATGAATAATACGACCAGATGCATAGATATTGTGCTTCGCTATTACATAGATCACCAAAGGAAAATTCAGAGAGAAAAATGCTAATGCTCAAACAAGTTCAATAGAATTAGATGTATAACAATGTACAGAAACTTACATGATAGCCATGGTAACCTGTTTAAGATCAGTTTCCATATTCCTCATGTTGCAAAGAGATTCGGCACAGAATATGAGAGCAAGCCAGGAGCAGAGCTTGTACTGCTTAGTATAAGAGAATAAAACGAAGTTTATTAGATCCATTCAGGACTAAACTAGTAGCAGTTAATGGAAGAAATAATACAAACCCTGAACATGACGCCGGCGACGCCGAATATAACGGCGATGAAACCTGCGTAATCGATCGGCAGATCTTGCGGTGCAACCACCGGAGCCACGTATGGCTTAGCCGCCGCTGGCTGACGGGGATCGCTTGCCGACGACGCGTTCCCGTGCGATGACATCTCCTCCGGTCCGATCTCTCCCTTGCGCGCGGAACGATTAGCACAGCTGCACAGATGTAAACTGGTTTTCTCCCTGCCACCGTGCTTTTTATTCATTAATTAGTTATTTATTTTTCCCAATAAAAAATTTCGAGATAATTATTTAGGAAAAGTCTAAAAAAACTCCATAAATTATATACTGTGTACACTTTACTCTCAAAGTTTTAAAAAGTAAAAAATATCTCTTTTAACTATTAAAATGTACACTTTATCTCCAAAATCCAAACAAACGTTCGTTAATAGACAAAAATGAGTACGTGTCCTGTACATGATATGATTAATATGGGTCATAGTATAATTTATATGGGTATAAATAAAAATAAATTTTAAAATATACACTTTATCCCCAAAACCCAAACAAACGTTTATTAATAGACAAAAATGAGTACGTATCCTGTACATGATATGATTAATATGGGCCATAGGATAATTTATATGAGTATAAATAAAAATAAATTTATAAAATTAAAATCAAAAAATAATATTCAAAATTTGTCATATTCATCCTCCAACTTCCCTCGGGCGTCTCTCTCAGCCATACTCTTCTTTCTTTCTCTCTCTCTCCCTCTCTCCCCCCATCTCTCTCCCTCATTGCTAAACCAGAGATCATTGCACTCCATGTAACCATGAATTTGTTCACCAAATTCCAATGCATTAAAATGGGGGCAAGCTTGAAGGAGGGGTAAACACGGTCTAGCTTGAACAAGCAAAAATACTAGGCTAGACAGCACCCTAGTCATGACCCACCAAGAATACCTACTCAATACCTAGAGAGTCAATAAGTCCAACTAGGTCGCTGACCAAGAGTAAGGCGGTGTAGCAAGTAGCATACGGCGACGCATCCGTGTCGCCATAGCCGCGGAGGTCAGGGGCGATGCAGCAGTAGCCCAGGGAGGAGACNTTATCCCGAAAACCCAAACAAACATTCATTAATAGACAAAAATGAGTACGTGTCATGTACATGATATGATTAATATAGGCCATAGGATAATTTATATGGGTATAAATAAAAATAAATTTATAAAATTAAAATCAAAACATAATATTCAAAATTTGTCATATTCATCCTCCAACTTCCCTCGGGCGTCTCTCTCAGCCATACTCTTCTTTCTTTCTCTCTCTCCCTCATTGCTAAACCAGAGATCACTGCACTCCATGTAACCATGAATTTGTTCACCAAATTCCAATGCATTAAAATGGGCGCAAGCTTGAAGGAGGGGTAAACACGGTCTAGCTTGAACAAGCAAAAATACTAGGCTAGACAGCACCCTAGTCATGACCCACCAAGAATACCTACTCAATACCTAGAGAGTCAATAAGTCCAACTAGGTCGCTGACCAAGAGTAAGGCGGTGTAGCAAGTAGCAGACGGCGACGCATCCGTGTCGCCATAGCCGCGGAGGTCAGGGGCGATGCAGCAGTAGCCCAGGGAGGAGACTAAGAGAAGTTGATGACGCCAAGAGTACCAGAGCTCAGGGAACCCCGTGGAGGAACAGAACTACTGGGCTTGGCTCTATTTTCTCCATTCTCAAATTTTGGAACTTGTGTTTTCTCTTCTGCCTCTAAATTCTGAACTTGCTGACTTGGGGGCTCTTGGGTTTTAATTTCTTCTTGAAATATTATTTCATTCCTTTCAAGAAAAGGACAGAATAGGAAAACTAAATGCGAAAAAAGAACATGTTGAATAGGAAAACTAAGGAAGTTGGTAACGGTTTGGAGGGAGAAGAAGAGCCACCGAGGACCGAGGTCTCAGAGCTCGCAGTATCGTGGAGGGAGAAGGAAGAAAGTGATCACGTGACACTTACAAACAGTACACGTGCGTGACACATGCTTCTTTCCATCTATTATTGGACGTCCGTTTGAATTTTAGGGGTAAAACATACATTTTAATAGTTGAATGAGATTTTTCCTACGTTTTTTGAGTAAAATGCACATAGTATATAGTTCGGGTTTTTTTTTAAAAAATTTTCCTTAATTATTATTTCCGTTATTATCTTTGCTTATTTTGATTCTTCTAGCCGTATTTAAATTACTTATTTTGTCACTAGGCAAGTAAGAGTTGTAAGTGAGTATTCATTTTACTTAAAATATATATGGTTATCATTAATTTTTCATCTCTTAAAAAGTTATGTGAGTATTTTGTAGATTATATATAATTATCTTTTACTTAATATATAATTAATGATTACCATATGTGTTTATAGCTAACATTACATCACATTTTATTTTAAAAAATAAAGATCATTGCAAATAAGATAATAACCTAAAAAACTATACTCCACTCAACTACAACTATTGTTCAACCTCTCACTCATCTCTTGTTAATTGATGGAAGTTTTAAATTTATATATATATTAAGAAAATGATTCACAAATGACAAAAAATAGGATAAGGGCGTGTAATGGGCAAATTTACTAAAATGATGTAAGAATAATAAATAAATACAAGAAAAGGTTACTGCTAAAATAATTTATTAAAATATGTCACTTTTGAATATCTTATTAAGGGCTACTGAATAAAATAAAAAATGTTATTTTGCATTACACCGTTTTACTTAAAAAAAATGCTACAACAAAATAGAGTATTAAGAGTCATAAAGCTTCCTCAAAAGCATAAAATGATGCCTTAAACACAACGTTTTCCTAAGAAAAATGTTGAATTGTTCTAGCATTTTATAAAGACAAACGTTGTAATCATTAAAGCGTTTTATTGAAGAAAATGTTGAAATGAAAAAGCACAAGTCAGAGGCATAAGGAAAGATGAAAACGCTTAAATGAATTTCAGCGTTTCACTTGAAAAAAGTTGAAATGTTTTAGCGTTTTATAAAAAAAAATGCTACAACATTCCAGCATTTTATCAAGTGAAACATTTTATCATTTTAGCGTTTTTACTTGAAATACGCAACACATTGAATTGTCATTAATGCATAACTGCCACCCATTTACCCCTCACCCCCCTCCGCTGGTCCTTTTTTATTTTCTTCTTCCCCGCCCCTTTCACTTCCATCGGTCCCTTTCAATTTCATTTTAGCATTTTCAAATTACCATATCTGCTCAGTGCTTCTTCTTCCTTGTCTCTTTGTTGTCTAATTTTCTTGTCTTATTATTGTGTCTCATTTTGGCTTGGAAATGGCACAACGTAATGTTATTTTGTCTGCAGTTAAGGATAACTCAATATTGACATTACAACCATACCATATTTATACTAAAACGTTAAACCATAGAGTAAGTACATTTTTTTTATTAAGAAATATAAATTGAAAAATTTAAATTGTTAGTGTAAATGTGTTAATTTATTTTTGTACTTAATAATTATAAAATTTATATAACATATTTATTAGTTTACTTTTTTGATTAAATTGATAAAATATATTTGTTAGTTTAAATTTGTAGGTAGTAATTAATTTTGGTTAATATTTGTTAAAATGGTCGAGTTAATTTTTTTATTGTACATTATTGTTAAATTGATATAGTGCATTTGTTTATTTAAATTAGTAGAGTTTGAATTTTAGGTTAATAATTATAATATTTGCATAGTTAATGTGATAGTTTAAATTTATGATTAATAATGTTGAATTAGTATGGTTGATTTGTTGTTTCAATTTTTTGTAATAATTGTTACTTTGGTTCATGTTAGACATCAAGATAGGTGCACCCTCGCACTCATAAGATCTCATTGCTGCCTGATGATTTATGCAATATCTAGAGAGGGCCGAATTTGGAGCAGTTTCATTTGTTAGGCCAATGCAGATAGACAGAGAGTATATATCTGTATTAGTAGAGCGATGACGCCGTGAGACACACACATTCCACATGGCTTCTAGAGAATACATTATCACCCTATAGGACGTAGATGTCTTGTTGGGACTGCGTGTGGATGAGGTAGCGGTGGGTAGTAGAAACCACCACCCTATATGGCACCATGAGGTTTTTTGTCAACTGGGTGTGATTGTAGATCCAGGATCCGACTAAAGTGGTTGAAGGAAACATTTCAAGAATGCCCCTGAGCATGTAGTTGAGCGTTATGCGAGAGCATATATTTTGTTGATGATAGGCAATTAGTTGATCTCATATACTACTGGGAACTATATTAATCTGATGTACATGTAGTTGTTGGAGGATTTGGACTATGCAGGTCGGTGGAGTTGGGGTTCGTCAATGCTTGCTCACCTGTATCGAAGCCTGTGCAACTTCAGCCTTGGACAAACTCTATATATCGGAGGGTGCACAACCCTCATGCAATATCTTTATTAAATAGTATTGAACGATGTGAAAATGTAAAATGCCTATTGCGGGCCATCATTTTCTTAGTATCCTCAGTCCACACTCTCCCACTCGCTAATCTTGCTCAAACTAATTTTTGTCTCTCAATAAAAATACGGTTCATTCTGTAGTATATGGCTCTGACAAAGACAATGATAAACATGTTGCGAACATCATTCAATATGTCATTTACATTTTTAGCTAGATTAGTCGTCATTAGCCTATATCGTCTGCCCTGGTTGTTTCATTGTTGTGTCTACTTTGCCTTATCAATATCATTGATATATCTCCAAGCTCAATCATCCTCACACTCACCATGTATCTCATTCATTAAGTCATCAAATTTGAATGAGTCAAAATGAGCAACTATGAATTAAAGTTAAACGTTAAATTAGACCTCAATTTTTATCACAATTTATAATTGATAACGAATTTTTTGGTTCATTGATATTCTTACAAGTTCTGTAAATTTTGTGCTTCAGACTGACATCCTTGAAAGTATTATTCCAATTGCTCACCACGTACTGCAAATAAAAAAAATTATGTCATAATGGTGGACGTCAACTGACATGTTGATATTCGATGAATGACAATATGCTAACATGCAAGTTTGAAATTATTGCAACATCCTGCATGTCACCGGTCATATGTTGTCTTAGATGCCTAAAAAACCATGACCATACATATCTGGTTTCACCTTCAACGACGACATAAGTTACAAGTAACAGAGAGCGAGAGAATGAACAATGTCTCATTATACTTCCCGTACATAAAAGTTTTATTAATCTAGACCACTTGTTTGCAAAAATAGAATGTGTTAATGCATGACTTAAAGGCTTAGAAAACATGTTGAAATTTCTTTACCGTCGGATTATTCGTTAGCCTTCCTATTCATCGATTATCCAGATATCATTCCACTATGGTTCTGAGTGCATATTTTTGCAGTGTAGTCATTCATCTTGTTTACTGATTGTAACTCTTATCTCAATCACCTTATACTTGAGCGATAGCTCTTTGCTTCACAAGCCACATTTTTCTATACGATATTTGGTAGAAGAAAGTACTCTTAATGCACTATTGTATTATTTTGATTGGCACATCAAGCTTCTCTTGAATCATGCTAATAATGATTGTCGCAATCACCTTAATATCCAATTTGTTGTGGTCTTGTGTTAAGGTGACATTTGTGTAACTGTGTGGGTCATTGTACTTTCTTATCTCTCACATTTTGTTCTTGCTTCTTATGCAAACTCTAAGTCTTCAATTACATCCTGCACCATAATTTGGACACTTCAAAATTAATTTATGGGGTTTGAACTCTTTCACTTTGAAACTATGGTGCATGTGAAGAGAGCATTGTTTCACAACTAACTGAATATTTTCTTTGCTGTTGAACTATTATCCTATTTGTAGTTTCTTACCTTTTTGTCACCGACTAACCCCATAAGCTCTTTTAACATCATCAGTTAAATGCATCGCCTCCTAATTAACGTATGAATAGTATAGAGGAAGCACCGATTAGATTGGTGTCACATTTTGAGGTGTGACAGATATCGGTTTCTCCCCAAGCAGTTGCACATTCAAATCTAACACGTCTTTAGGTTCCTCCTCATCATTGGATTATCTCCCATCTAGTACGTACTCTATTTTGTTATTATCACTTGTGTCTATTAGAGAATTAATATAAGAGTTAGTTTCACCGATATTTGATTGCACACCTCCATGTTCACTGTCTTAAGCTTCAATTGCCCTTGGACGAACATCCGAACCGAGTCACGGGTCACTATATTCATACACATGACTTCCTTTAGGGATACAAATTTGACTATAACTAGTCAAACCATATTGTAATCCACATGAACCAAACTCCAATTAATAACAAGGTTCTGTTTTTATCCTTATTTGTTTATATGGAGGATATGAACCAAGGAATGAATAAGGGTCACTCACATCAATAGCTTCCAGTTGGCCACTATCTCTGGTATATTCACAGTCTTAACATCTACAAATATCTCAATTGTACCAAGAGATTCATGTTTACCATAACTTTCAAATATCATCTCTGTCATAACATACCCGGATGTCGCTATAACGAGGATGGCTAAAATAAAAAGAGATTTAGTTTTCGAAATGAAAACTCTGGAGTCGCCATCAATCGTATTAAAAATCTGGGAAACAATTGGAAAACCTCTTTTAATTTCTAAAAAAATATGTCTGCGAACCAGAAAAGGTTCGGGAGTCTAATTGTGTATAGGGAAGGTGTTAGGCACCCTATAACACCTGTCTAAACGATGGTTACCTAAAATTAATTGTGTAAATTAAATCATGGCCTGTTCGTATTTATTTTATCCCTAAAAGAAAAATAGGTGATTATTTAAAACAGGACTTGATTCGTCACCCTCGAATGCCTACGTACCCTAATTAGGGATCAAAGTCCGCGTAGTTCGCAATGATTCAAAATAAATTTTTATTTTTATTATTATTATATATTTTTTATTTTTCGAAATTAAAATTAAAAGGAATTCAAAATTTTCAAAATAAAAAAATTGTGCTATGCATGAATCTAATCGCGTCCTAATCTTTCCACTTTGTTCTCACGCTTCTCTTTTCCCAAAGCGGCACTTATCTTTACCTCGGGCAGATAGAAGAGCCACCCCTATGGGAGTAAGTCGCTCATATCTCTCCCTTGACAAGTAAGGGGCCTATGGATACTAGTCGCATAGAATTAACTAAATGAATGTAAAGTACATGATATGTAAGCCCATTTTGTGGGCCTGATTTAGCCTAGAATAGAAAACAGCTCAACAAATCAGAGGACATAAACCAGTCCATTTCATGGGCCAGGTCCAATTCATACAAAAAATAGCTTAGCACATTAAGAACAACGGACTAAATAGAACCTCAACCAATCAACAAAAAATGAAAAAATTATGAATATTTCTCAAATTGAAGATATACATCTTATGATTTTAAAAAGATAAGAAGCACCTAAATCGGGGCTCTATATCTCCAGAAAGATTTTAAAGACTATATGCTGTTGTAGAAAATCAACTAGCTTAACAATACAGAAAACAACAAAACTTTAAATGTAAACTAAGAATAAAGTAGACGAAAAAAAAATCTGAAAATTATATATATTTAAGACACACATCTTATGATTCTAGTGAGACTAACATCACTTAATTNGAACCTGTATAACTCTAGAAAGAAATAAAAGATCGCACACTGTCAGAGAAAACCAACAGGCTTGACAAGACAGAGAAATAGCCAAATTTAAATCGAAACCGAGAGCAAGGGAGACATGCAAAAAATATGAAACTAATATATATTGAAACTACATCTCTTGCGGTTCTAATGAGATCAATATCACTTAATTTGAAGATGTATATCTCCAGAAATAAATAAAATATTGCACACTATCGGAGAAATCCAACAGGCTTGATAGGACAGAGAAACAACCAACTTTAAATCGAAACCGAGAGCAAGGGAGACATGAAAAAAATTTGAAAATAATATATATTTAAACTACATGTCTTGTGGTTCTAATGAGATCAATATCACTTAATTTGGAGCCGTATATCTCCAAAAATAAATAAAATATTGCGCACTGTCGGAGAAAACCAGCAGGCTTGACAGGACAGAGAAACAGCCAAATTTAAATCAAAACTGAGAGCCGGGGGGACATGTAAAAAATCTGAAAATAATATATATTAAAATCACACATCTTACGGTTCTAATGAGACTAACATCAATTAATTTGGAATCGTATAACTCCAGAACGAAATAAAAGATTGTACACTGTTAGAAAAAACCAAAGGCTTGACATGACAGAAAAATAGTCAAACTTAAATCAAAACTGGGAGCAAAGGAGACATGAAAAAAATCTGAAACTAATATATACTAAAAACACACATCTTACGGTTCTAATGAGACCAATATCAATTAATTTGGAACCGTATAACTCCAGAAAGAAATAAAAGATTGTACACTGCCAGAGAAAATCAAAGGCTTGACAGGGCAGAAAAACAGCCAAACTTAAATCGAAACTGGGACGACATGAAAAAAATCTGAAACTAATATATATTAAAAGCACACCTCTTACGGTTCTAATGAGACCAACATCAATTAATTTGGAGCCCTGAAGCTTTGTCTAGAAAAATAAAACCAACTACTGCCAGAGCTGCCTAAAAGCTGTGAAAATGAAGAAATCTTACCTTAGTTCTCTTTCTCTTTGCCTTCTCTTTTTCCTTGTTTCAGTTATGTTCTCTCTATTGCTCTTTTTCTTTTATTGCTGTTTGTATTTGTTTTAGCCCTTGTCTCTTGCTTTTATATTACTCACCTTGCACCTAAGTCCTTCACATCTCTCTCTCTATTTGTGTTAACCTCCATCTCTTCCTCTCTTTAAAACACTTATCCCCTCTATCCCCTTTTTGGTGTTTCAATTGCACACAATCTCTAACTCTCTCTTTTATTTTTAACTTACTCATGACTCTTACTTCCTTTTATTAAAATAAAAATAATAATAAAAATGAAACTCATGCACATGAATCCCACTAGGTCTCTTTCTCTATTTTTTTTTTTTTCTAAATCATTTATCCCTCTCTCTTTTGTTTCCAACTTACTCATGTCTCTTATTTTTTCATGCACTCACATCTCTTTCTATGTCTATCTCTTCCCACACATTTAATTATATCATATGTGTATATATATATATATAAATATAATTTATTATTTGGACGAAAATAAGTGTCCACAATCTCAATATCATTATCACACTCTAGTTCAACAACATTATAAAATAATTTATTCACAGATATCGAAAATCTATAAATAATCTTGTTAATAACTTTATTTGTTGAAAGATCTAATTTATGATGAACAATAAGTTGTAGATGTTGTAGTCCACATTTGTTCTTCAGGTTCAAACCAACGGGTCTTGCACCATCATACATGATACCTTTAGGTCCATCGTATATATGACAATTATAATAGACTATTAGAAACATCTTATTCATGAATAATCAATGACACATAACAACATAGTTTAACAAAGTTCAATTTCAATAATTAGTTTATGAAGTTATTTTGTTCCACTAAATCAACATAATCTAACAACAAACATAAGTTTTAATAGTTAAAATTACATACATATACACATGTTTAACATTTTTAAATATTATTATCTATAATTTTATAGTAAAATAATAATTTAAACGTACTTTAACAACTTCTAAACATTTCAATTTTTGCTCTCAACTATTACAAACTTGCACTCTTTTAGCACTTCAAAATAATTTTACTATGTTTCTCTCTCAATTTCACAACTCACTATTTAGCAAATGTAAAAAACCAATTTGAAGAAGCGGTATTTATAGGACAATCTCAAAGTAATAGAAATTGGTTTAAAATAGCGTGTTCCAATAGAAAAATAACGTGTTTCAATAGAAAAATAACGTTTTTCATAAAAAAAAAAATGCTACATTGTCACATTGAAAACAATACAACACACATATCTATCCTCTATCCAGCTTGAAAATACTACTTTATCATAGTAGCGTTTTCTGAAGAAAAACGCTGAAACATTTCAACATTTTTAGCCTTTGACTTGTGCTTTTTTATTTCAGCGTTTTTTTCAATGAAATACTTTAGTGATTACAATGTTTGTCTTTATAAAGCACTAGAATGATTCAACATTTTTCTTGGGAAAACGCTTTGTTTAAGGCAGCATTACATTTCAGCGTTTTTCTTCACAAGATGCTAATATGACAAAATAACATTTTCATCCTTTTTAGCCTCTAACTTGTGCTTTTTTATTTCAACGTTTTCTTCAATGAAACAATTTAGTGATTACAATGTTTATCTTTATAAAACTAGAATGATTTAGCGTTTTTCTTGAGAAAACATTTTGTTTAAGGCAACATTTTATGCTTTCAAGACGACTATCCGACTTTTAATACTCTATTTTGTTGTAGCGTTTTTTAAAGTAAAACGCTGTAATACAAAATAGCGCTTTCTCTTTTGTTTAATAATCCTGAATAAAATAGTCAAAAGTGACATATTTTAGTAAATTATTTTGATAATAACTCTTTCTTGTATTTATTTATTATTTTTACATTATTTTAGTAAATTTGAAGAAAAAAAATAAAAAGAAAAGGACTGAACAGCATCGTTTTCAAGGAAAAAAAAAAAAAGNCATTTTGTTTAAGGCAACATTTTATGCTTTCGAGACGACTATCTGACTTTTAATACTCTATTTTGTTGTAGCGTTTTTTAAAGTAAAACGATGTAATACAAAATAGCGTTTTCTCTTTTGTTTAATAATCCTGAATAAAATAGTCAAAAGTGACATATTTTGGTAAATTATTTTGATAATAACTCTTTCTTGTATTTATTTATTATTTTTACATTATTTTAGTAAATTTGAAGAAAAAAAATAAAAAGAAAAGGACTGAACAGCATCGTTTTCAAGGAAAAAAAAAAAAAGAAGGACCCTTCCCCTTTATTCAGAATCTCAGATGAGCCACCATCATCTTTCTGAACCTTGGAATGGCAGAACCACAGAATCACAGCCACCATTGAAGGTCCAACCAGCACTGAAATGCCCAAGCCAAGCTGAGTACTTAGCAGCCCTAGAACCCAAAAACCCCGTTCAAGCTCAAGCAGTGAAGGTCTGAAACGCAGGTCCTGTCCAAGCTCAAACTCGGCGGCGGCGCCACCGAAGCAGTCACCATAACCGAGGCTTCAAGGTGTAGAACCAAACCCCATTGCAGCAGAAAATCGTTGGTTCAATTCGTCTCCTTGACTCGCGAACTGGCGTTTCTTAGTGCGCGAATTCATCACGGATTCGCACTCAATTTGTCAATCCGCCGGACTGAGCGCAAACCGTTGCCTCCCCCACACGAATTATATGACCTAGGTTACCACACTTTATAAGGACAAACGCTCTAGTACCTCTTTCCCTCTCTAGTCCACCGAGGAAGTGTTAAAAGCAGCCTCTCATTCGTTGTGAAATGCTTCAAATGGCAGACCAAGCTCAGAAATCCTCAACAATGGAAACCCTAGACTCAATCACATCCTTTCCTTCAATAACCATCGATTCTAATCTTCAAAACTTGAACTCTACCTCATCTCCGTTACCACCATCAGTGATCAGGCAATGGAGGCCAGCTGCGCAACGACATCTTAAGAACCAGTGGCCCAAGTTGGCATCTTACAGGCAGCAATGGTGCTCTATCTCTTCTTCCGGAAGATCTCACGCAACCGCACTTGTCAATTCTCATCTTTCCCAAAGGTATTGAGTGAAGCTCCATTTTTCTATCATTTGCAAAGAAAGTTTAAAAAAAAAAAATAGAAAACGGAACTCTGTTGCTGAGAAATTGATAATTATGGAGTAATATTTGTGAAAAATTCTACATGTTTGTGTGGGCGATAACGTAATGGTATGCGCTCTTAGTTCTTTAATATCCCTTAGAAACGGTGCTAGAGTCTAGAGGAAAATTTTAATCACATTGTTTAAATTTAATACTTTATCAAGGATCAAATTGCCTACTATAACTTCATGGGCTTGGTCGAGTTAGTTTTCTGATTTGATGGGAGCCAATTGGCCATGTGTTTTTCCATTCAAACATTCTCGCGGTTAGCGATGCTGATTTTCAATTCTTTTTAACTAATTGTTTTATTATGTACTTCAATTGGTTTAATGTGGTGGTTTTGTAATTACTGTAGGTACATGCCAAATATGGAGTTAGGTGTCTTGAATGATATGCCTGATATAAGAAAGAGAGCTTGTTTCAAGTTATTTAAGCAGCAGGTAGTATTCATTTGTTTTGCATGTATTTGTGCTGTGGTAAACCTTGTTGAACAACGTTATTTACGTTTAGGATAGGTTAAATAGAAATTTTTGCGCTTAACTTTTTATAGTTTTAACTTTTAAGTGATTCTTGAAGACAGAAAATTTGTCTAGGAATTTTCTGTATTTACTTGTACAATCACCAACCATTCCGTCCTCCATAGGTGACTACCTACCCCTGGAGAGAAAAGGAAAGTGCTGTACCTATAATGAGTTCCATGAGATTGATTGTACTGTCATTTGTATCTGATGAATCTACTGGCAACTTTTTGATGGGTTAAGGAAGGTGCATGCACATAAACACTGTTGAATAAATTTTCAATGATTTTTGCTCAATAAGACTTGGGAGATATATAGGTAAAGTTTATTGATGAAGATATTCCCCACCCCCCCCAACCTCCCCTTGTTTTCCTGCATCTTCTTCCATCACCACGCCGTTACTGAAAAGAATCAGTTTCAGGAACTGCAAAGGAGCAAACTACTGTCATCATATAAGGACATGGTATAGCTTATATCCTTCTTGTTCTATTTGGAGTTAACACAGTAATTATGAACAAACATTATAGCATGCATTTCACTATAATGTATTCAACTGGAAATAAGTTATTTCAATGATAAGATGGTGATCTTGTTGAGAAGTCACACAAATTGTAGATTCTCAAAAGGCTTTAATAATTGGAACAAAAATAGATGCATGTAATAATCAAACAAGAGTCACTGCTACCTATGTTAATGGGCTGCAATGACATGCAAGAGTTTTACTGGTCTTGAACATGCAAAGACTTTTTACTTTAGGCATGACTAAGTGGTAGCTACCACTATATTGTATTTCTGTAAATATGGCAAGACTATTTTTTTGGCACTTCTATTTAGATGTCTTATTATTGCTTTATATAGGATATCTCCCCTACTTAAAAGAATGCAAATGCTTTAGTGAGTGACTCTTGAAAGAAATAAAATCGGAGAAAGCCTAACAAGTGAAAACAAGTAGGAATTTATGATCTATAAGTTATGCTTTTATATTCTACTATTAATCTGTTCCTAAAAATGGGTACTGGTCACTGAAGTTGTGTTATCTTTCTCAATGTTATGCGATAGTCTAGTTGCCACTGATCACTACTGCCTAGGAATTTGTTACCTAAAAAGAAGTATTCCTGGAATCATATGTTAATTATCATAGTCATCACATGCAGTTGCATACTGAATGATACCAGATTTATTGTAGAGTTTGTTTTATTTTTAATGTAATTTCAGGTGGTTGTTGTAAGTGACATGACCAACATAAGCAGATCCATGAGGTGCTTTTCTAAGGGAGAAAATAATAGTCCACTATTACAATTTTCTAGTTTTTCTGAAGATAAAAGTGATTCTGGAGATGGTGGTGGCATCCCAGTATTTACATTATTTTCAATCTCTTCACATGGTATGACAGTATTTGTAAGTTAAAATCCTGCATTCACCATTTGTATAGTTGTGCAGTTCGTTAGATGATTTGGTGATTAGCCTTTTATTCCCCCCCCCCCCNTGGCATATGATTTCACCTAAATAATTAATATTTTAGATCTAAGTAGGAAAAGGCAATCTATAGAATTTTCTTGGTAACTGCCATAAAGAATTAGTGAAGCATCCAACAGTGAGACTTTTTTTTCACACTTCATTCTCTTTTAAAGTGGCAAAAAATGTAATATTACCCCAATAAAAAATAAAAAATAAAAAGAGAAATTTACAAGAAAGATGTGTGTTTCTGAAAATATGTTATTAGTTCTTAAATGTAGTGTGCATGGTTAGACAATCATTTCTAGGTTTAAGTTTTGGCTAACGTAGAATTAGTAGAATGTTAAAACTGTTGTAGAAACCGCATGAAAATTTGAGAAAATAATTATTGAATGATAAATGAGTTTTTTTGACGTACTATCATTATCATGTTCAATCTTGAGTTTGATCCAACTTAAAATATGGAGAAAACAAGAGTGCAATAAGTTACGTCACATTAGTTTCATTTAAATTACTATTAAGTTACATCTTCTGAAATCTCAGAGAAATTGGCAGAGGAGCTGGCTCAAATGTTTATGTTGGAACTGTGTTTGAAGGTGAATCACAACTAGTCTGAAAATTTACCACTTTATATTCCATTACATTGTTTTGACTTTTCTTTTTAATCTTATGGAACTTATTTTGTATGGGCAGCGGTTGCTTGTTCTTGAATTTCTGTCCATTGGTTGTGATGCTTCACAAGTCAACCAGTTGAATTGGTCGGATGAGCTTTATCCTGGTGAATTCAATCATTTAAGTAACTGCAATTTGTATTCTGAGGAGACTCATGAGCCAGCCCATCCGAGATTCAGGGATGGGAAATCTGATATGGTCTATCTAAAATTTGACAGCAAGCCAAATTCTGAAGTCTTACAGGTAATGTAAATTAATACCATACATGCACTAGAATTAATTAAACATGACCATTGAGGTTTAAATCTGACATGATATATCACTTAAATGTAAACTAAGTTCTTGAATCGCCATATGTTATCAACTTCCATATATAGCAGTTTACGATGTACTAAAATATATAAATGATGCCATGTTACTATAGAGCTTCTTTGAGATGCAGAAGAAGACTTAAGTTTTCCTTTCATCACATAAGTTATTTTGCAATTTGAATTTGTTACCAAATGTTATGCTGAATGTTGTATGTATTTCAGCCTGATTTTAGCTGCCTCAAATACTTTTCTTTTGTACTTTTACTTGTTTTGGAAGAATAAATTTCACAATCATCTGCAAATTACATGGATTAAAAATATAATTTTTGATAAGCTAACGTGATGGAGTCCAGTATAGAAGTTGCCACTTTCTAAGCGCTATTTTTGTAGGTGTCTACTCATAATCATCTATTGGATTCTCTTCCATTCTCTCCAATAAATTTATTTTTAATGATCACCATCACCAACAATCACTTCTAGTTACAAGAGCATGAGGCTGCTAGGAGTCAGGAATAGAGTAAGGCAAAGATCTATCTATTACCTACTACTCTCCATAACTTCCTGTCTTACCTGCTATATCTGTGCGCTAGGGTGCAATCCTTCTAGTCAGGAATAGAGCAAGGCCTTCGATGAGGAGTGGAATCTTTTTAACTTGGGAAATTCAGTTTTGCAATTCTTTATATTTCTTAACATGGGAAAACTTACTGTAAGAATTGTCATTTCTTTCACCTTTTAAATCCTTGGTTGGTTTCAGAACATATATATAATTTTAAGAAAATTCTATGAATAGATATATCCTTTCTTTGATGAGATCATGTGAATTTGTTCTATGTTGCAGGTTTATTTAACATCATGGCTTGCAGAGGTGAACATAGACTATTTTAGGTAGGAATACAACTAAAATCAGAGTACAAATATAAATATGTATTTGTCTCTATATATAAGAACCTTTGATCTGTTTATGCATCTTCATCTCCTTCAACCTCTCCCTTCCTCTTTCTTTCACAGGGTAGATGAGATATTTGCTATGGTTGGGGAGGAAACGCATGTTAGCTTATCTTAAGCTGCTGTCCTGGGAAAAGACAACTATTAGATGTCAGTACTTACATTATGAAGCACATGTTGTCATACTCTTAAGGAGTTAATAAGCTCGACCGAGACTGATATCTGTCCACTTAAATGTGGAACTGACTCCTTAACTAATGATTGGTACTTGACATTGCAGTGAAAAATTAAAGCATGGACAATGAAGATGAGCGGTAAGGGTCTCGTCACAGTAAGAAAATGCAAATAGAGGACTTAACAGGATCTTCATATGACGAACAAATTTGTTCAAGGCAAAACCTCCAAATGGCGTATATCTCCATTGGATGTGTGACGCGCTTAACTATATTGCTAATATGCCGGTACTTTACTATTGTCTATATAGGTGTGTTTTCAATCCTTTTTTTTATGTTTTTATTGGTGGGTCTTCAGAAATAGGACAAGGTGGTGATTTATCTTTTGTTTCTTGTATAAAAGTTTTGGGCGTGCTTGGTTACCATGTCTGGCGACTAGGGAGTTCTAGGTACCTATTTCTTTGTTTGGTATTGCTCTAATTGTTCTCGTACGCACACAATGACTCCGTTTTCAAGGTCCCACCAAAACTCTTCAAAGGCTAATGTACCCCATTAGCGCTAACCAATTGCAAGATGTAAGTGTTAAATTTCCATTTCTCTAGAAAATATATTCATATAACCGCAGTTATTTCCCTTTCAACCTTTCAATGGTTTCAACTTTCATGATTCTGTGTTAGCCCAAACGGGAGAAAACTGATTCTCAAAGCATTTTTCCGATTTCCTCTTTTTGAGACACGGTTTTGCTCAAGGACAAACGAATGCTGTCAATGTTGGACACCAATATTTCAGTTCTCCATACAGGTCATTATCATGACCACATGGGACCCGTAGCGTTGGAGAGAAGATTGCCGCACTACAACCAAGGAAAGGAATACACTAACGAGTCTGGCGATACCATGCAATTAATATCACTATATAACTCCCACTCTTTTTTAGGACAGCTCACTATAACTCGCAACAACACAGCTACCAGATACGCGATGGCTCATGCTTTGTTGATATTGCCCACTAGTTGAGAAGCCATGTTTAAGGTTCTTCATCGTGGGAAAAGAAAATTACATCTCTCTGCTTGGCGTAAATCCACCAATAAATCCCCTAAATTATCAAAGTACACAGCAAGATTTTATAATGCCCACACCACAGTACTGTCTTCCCATGTAAATACGAAAAATTTAACAGATACATCAAAAGCGTAACCAGAATGAAACGTTGAGTGGATTACTGCCCTCTAAATTGTTAAAAGAGACTTGTTCCTTATAAGTGCTTATATACTTGAGCAAATACCTAGCTAATGAAATCCGAGTCAACAGAACTAAAATTGACTACTGGATATGAATAAATCTCAGTCCACTACTACAATTTCAACATTTAAAAAGCCGAACATTTTAGGTTTAATATCATTATCTGGCAAAGTAAATTAGGGGCCACCTACAGAAATAGTAGACCGTTAATTAGGAAATGCCTAATCAGATCCTTGTTAAATTCCAACAACTCAATCATAACTTCTAAGACCACAAGTATGAAAATTAAACTTTAGAAAAGTGAAATACACCATTTCTTTAACTTACTATCCATGGCCGATATATCACATGTTGGGCACGATTGAAACAACAATCATACTGTCAAAACTACCCTTCAGATAATCCGGAGCATAATTTCCCAAGTGACTTATTCACATGGCAAAAGCATGGTAAAATAGAAATCCCACTTATCTTTTGTGACCAATAGTTTCAATTGAGATCCAATGACTAGGTGAACATCCACAAGACCAATTTCGGGCACCAAAGAACCATGAAACATTAACTACCAGTATACAGTAGGAAAAGAAGCTAGAAATTTGTTCCCCAAGGCCGTGAAAGCAACAAGAATTTAAGTATTGATTGCAGATCTATAATAACTTAAAATTGAAGCATAATTATTTCAATGTCAAAAATATTTAAAAGCAGGAAGTAGAGTTGTGAGAATGTCCCCTTAGGCCCCACACTAATAGTTGTATCGGGCATCCTCCACCGAATTGCAGGATACACGAGGGCAAAGACACGCCTAAGAGCAGGAAGGACCAAAAAAGAAAAATACAGCACAATGATTTAAAATTGAGAGGGAAGAAATGATTAAGTGAAGCAGCTTATGCTACCAATTTATCAAAAGTAACCAAGACAAATGGTATGGTTAAAACTAAAAAAGTAGACTGCATATATATCTTACTATATACAAAGGCTTGGAACCTGAAAACAAAAAGAGATAACTAGATTGCAAAGATCTACACATACATACATACATATATAGATTGCAAAGATCTAACAGCCTCCATTGGTTGAGGAGACAATCTAGTACCATTCTTCTCCTACATTGCCAGTTGTATGGTTCTATTGCGATGAAGGAGTGCAATAATATAAGTTGAAAGAAAAGGACCAGAAACAGGAGGTTGTGGAGACAACTGACCAAGAAAGATGGAAAAATGAATTAATTAATGATCAAAGTGAAAGACATTGTACCCTGTCTGGGAGATTCCTAGGCATTGGAACTGCCACAACATATTTCTGGGGATGGGATTTCTGAGTATTTGGAGTTGCATCAGATGACGATGAGCTCTCTGCCCCATCATTTTGCCCCCGTCCATGGAACTTGGCAAATCGGTTGATAACAGAAAATCTTTCTAAATCCTGGCATTCCACTCTCAAGTCTAAAATTGAGGTTCTGCTATCCAATCTGCATCATCAAGATAAACATGGCAGAAGACAAGTAAGAAAGATAAGGAGGGAGCACCAAAAATGTAGATAACCATTATAGATAACAAAAACAATAACCCAATGGACAGTAGCCGTACCAGAAAACAAAAAAACTGCAACGACTCAACATGCTAGATATGAGATATAGCAAATTCTATCATTACAATGCATTAAAAATATATTGAAATAAAGGCAGGGCCAAATTGTCAGATAAAAGATTTTGCGAGAGTATTTTATTAATTACAATAAGGACCATGATACCCTTTTCCGTTTCAGCAAATCTGGATGAACGAGTTCTCCATTATCTCACTTCTCATCAAAAATTAGTTATTAATATGCCATCTGTTGCAACTTTTTAATGTCTTTGCACCATCATCCATCACAGCTAATGCCAAGTATCATATAGTCTGCTAGAAAAAAACCATTTCTCCAAGTCTTTGTAATCATCCATCTTAATTATACATAGTACTCGAAAAGAGCAACAAGTTAGCAACCCATGAAACAGTCTTTTGGAGTCCATTCAAACAAGGAAGCAAGGAAGGGGAAAAAAACATGCAGACACACACAAGAGATCCAAGCTAAATCTGCTTGGAATCAACTATGCCAGCAAAGTATGTATCTCTATCTCTATCTCAGAAGTAATTGATCCCATTCCATGGTAAAAAGGAAGAGAATAAACAGATAAACAATTGAAAAAAAAAATTAACCAATTCAACTTGCCAAAGGATTTCTTCTGCGAAATTTTAACATGGAAAGATGAAAAGACAAGACAAATATTATGTACTCCTCAAAGCTTTTTTAAATAGAATATTGAAGCACCTCTGCACACTAATATGACCTTAAAATGATACTTATAACTTACTGACCAGCCATACTCTCTGATAAAGCAATGCAGAAAATATCATAATTTATCCATTGAAAGCATCAAATTGAACACTCTGGTAGTACCTCAATATATCACTTTCAAGTTTCCTTGCTCTACCAACAAGGTCTTCCATAACTTTCAAAATGTACTGATCAATTTTTCCAGGTGCTTTAAGCTTCTCGGACAGGCTACATAGGATTCAAAATTTTCAATTGGTATATAAAACGGTTAAAAAAAGGAACAAAAAAACCATATATGATCGAATAGAAAAAGCAAAAAATTCTTACAGGTTTCTGTTGCTAGGGGGCAGTGTATCACGTTCAGAACATGAAACTGAACTGCATGCATCTCCTAATGCTAATCGAGCAAGAGAGTAGACCACACTCTCATGGTGCAATTTGACATCTGCAGAGAGAACTGCTGCTGGAGGAGGGCTAAGTAGTTGCTGCATAAGCTGCGTAGTCAAGACAAGTCTTCTTTTCGACTTCACCATTGGTGGTAAATCCTCAATTATTTCAGCATCATCTTCAACCTGAAATTATATACAGAGTAAAGTTAATTCTTAACTGACAAAAGAATTTATAGGCTCAATATCAGAGTGATTTAATTATGAACAAACCTTCTCAATAAGTCTATTTGCAGCTCGGGCCCAGTCTAATTCTGCCGCACTGCCAGATAATAAGCAATCTCAGTCATCACAGAAAACTAAACTAAAATAAGGTCTAATAGTAGCAGAAAAAGGTATGAAATATACTCAGATATAAACTGGCACACAAAAGGAATCTTTTTCTACAACAACAATAGCAATAAGCAAAGTGTATTAAATGTACTAGTTAAGTCATTGTCAACACCTGATATTCCGAAGCCTTTCAGAACCCTGCGCCAGTTCTTTATGCCATGGCACCAGTTCAGATGTGGCACTTTTACGCTTCTTTGGTCTCACAATAACCAAATTAGGTTCAACTGCAGGAGGCAATAACTGCGAAGGTACATGCTCACTAGCAACTGAAGCAGGCATTGCATTTTGCCGAGCATTACCAGGCTGACTAGTATCACTGAGACTGTTAATTTGCTTCATTGAATTACGAACATGCAAACTATCAAATTGGTTCCGAACAATGAAAGGTTGGTCCATAATCTTTGGAGGAGTCATTTTCCGTGCATCATATACTGGGCCATTTTTGAAGGTTCCATATTGTTCAAACCATGATGGTGCCATCTGGGGACTAATCAGAGGATGTTCACCTCTGACAGAAGTTACTTTATTATTATTAGAGACATTAAGGGCATTTTCCTGACCATATCCAAGCACCTCCTGAGAAGATGCATTTGTATCCCGTCCATCGCCTGCCCTTTTTGAAAAGCTTAGCATATTAGGATCTGATGATGGCATCGAAGAGTGATTACTAGACACATCTTTAAGAAGGGTATTGTATCCAACTTGCAACTGTTGTCCATGGTTGGAAGCTACCTGCTGTTTGTCCACCACATTATCTGAAACTTTGAATCTCTTAACATCCCGATTACTAGGATCAATCTCTGTATTTTTCATGGAACGAAATTGATGCAGCAATGAGAAATTTGGAGGCAAAAAATTGTTTGGTCTTAAAGAACGTCCAAAAGCTTCAATATCTCTTGAGGTAGCAGCTGGGCTCGAATGAGATGCAACAGGTTCCTTCCCATGTGATGTGCCAACAGTCTCCTCGGCAGAATTAACACACTCAGGCAATATCTGCTGCCCAGAGCTTTCTTTAGGCAACTGCTCTTTTCCTCCAGAACTAATAGAATATAGAGAATAAGGACCCACACCAGAAAGATCAGTCCCATCTTTCTCTGAATCTTCATCGCCTCGCTTCTGTTGTCCAGTTGTCATTTCAAAATCGTTGTTTGGTTGAGGACAGGATGAATTCTTTGAAGGATAGGCACCTAAAGGATGCTGCTTACTAGAAACAGTGGTCCATACATTATGTACAATTTTTGAAGGGGCACTATGTTGAGAATCTTGAGATGAACCGAAGGTAACTGAAGGTTGAGGAGCTGTGCCCACCTCTAGTGCAGGAATTTGTATAGCAGGGTCTATCGGACGGATTTGGTCTGCACCACTCACCTGGGACATCTCCTGACCCGATCCCAATTCAGATTGACTAGTTTGAGATCTTTCACAAAATTCATCTATCTGATTCATGGAAGCCGTCCTATCAACAAAAGTTACATTAGCAGATTGAGTGTTTGTTACTTGTCCACCAAGATTAGCCATATTCTCATTTTGAGCTTGAATCCTGGAGAATGGAAAGCCAGATGTGAAAGCCGGGGGAATATTTCCTAGCACATTATACTGCAAGGCTTTATCAAAAAGTTGTCCTGAAGTACCAGAAATATTATTCCTAAGCTCCCCATGAGATGACTCTTGAGAAGACAAAGTCTGAGTGGTACTCAACCATGTATGACCCTTATCTCCTGTCTCAGATGCAATGTGTGATGTACTAAGAACCGTGTCTGAGGAGCCATGAGAAGATACCATGGGAAGCCGTTGAGTGGGAGGAGCCAATTGTAAACCAAATCCCTGAGAAGAAGAATTTTGATTCCGCTGAGGATGTACAACAGGTCCATCTGAAGCTTCCATGTCAAGCACCCTGGAAGATAAATGGCGGTTAGAAGAGCTTGGGTTTGTTGCAATGCCATGCTCCCTTGACTGATCCACTTTATGAAGAAGCTCAAGAATATTTTGACTACAATAATTTTAAAAATCAAAACAAACAGTTGAGGCTCTGGTTATCATGTAAGTCACAGAAGAGTAAGTGAGTAGGGAAATGAAACAGAAAAACAAGTAAAACCAGGTCGCAACACCAAATAGGCTATAAACATGTATGCCATAGTAACTTACCGTCTCAGAAAACAGAGCATTTAAACAGATAATAATTAAGAAAGATAAGACACTTAATTCATTAGCTTGAAACTAAAGCAAGAACAGAAAGTTTTCAAATATTGAACTACCTGGGTGAAGCAGTCTTGTTTGGGGCATAATTAACAACACATCTATCAAATGAAGTTGATGTTTTTGGCATATGACCAGGAAGTATGCTTTTTGAAGCATTATCATCCAAGCTTTTTGAGTCACTCTGGAAAGCAGGTGCATTACCCTGTCAGAGTTTAAAGATATCAACAACTTTGGTTCTTCAATTGACAGAAGAAACATTAAGAATAAATATAGTGACACTCGCATAATACAGGGTAAAATCTTACAATCACCTTCTCCAATTCAGTGTAATCTCTATCAGTATGACCAAATTTTGGCTGTCCAAGATAGCTTTGGTCTTGACCTTTCAGTCCTCCAAAGGGTTGTTGAGGCATTTGCTGTGAATTTATGACATGTTTATTTCCATAAGAAGGTTCCGCATCAACATCATCCCCCATTGGGTGATACTGAAATTTACGAGTTACATAAGGCCTTCGATTAACCTGACCAGATGACTTTGGACTACGTGGATCACTGCCATCTAAAGAAACGTTTTCTCTTATACCACCAGATCTATGGTAAGAGGGATTCGAGCTAACAGCCTCTGCTGACTTATCCTTTTTGTTTGAGTTCTCCATTTCATGCATCTCCCCTGCTCCCTTGTCATTCTTTGATGATTCCAAAACCAAAGGGTTCTTCTCCATATGATGCCGATATTTTCCTGGACCCTCATTTCCTCTATAGCCCGCTGATGAGTCAGCATCTCTCCATACATCAACATTAAGACTATTAGACAGCTGCTGGTGGCTTTGCCGGTTGACCCATGTAGTGCCTGAATTTGGCACTGCAGCAACACCATTGATACCAGAATCTTCCCCACAAACCTGCAGATTACCTGCAGCAGAATTTATGTTCCCCAACCCAACAGATGAATTAGCATCAGAACCAGGCTCCCATATACCAGAAACCTGGCTCATCTCATGAATGGATTTCTCGCGACGAGGTTGCAGTGAGTTTTCATTTTCATGAGTTTTCACAGAAGAATTGCTATCAGCTGGGACTGGTTTAATAAGATTCCAACCATTTGGTCTATTGAATGGCTCACCACTACTATTACCTGACGATAAGGTCTGCTGCTGGGTCCAAGAACCTGATATACCTTTTTCATTAATTTCCAAACCTGAAGAATTAGCAGCATTACCATAAATATGACTCCCTTCAGCAAGTGGCTTCTGCTGAGGGCTGCAATCCAACCATTTTCCTCTTTCTAAAAACTGTGGAATTGATCTTTGAGAAGAATCAGTCTGTAGTCTGTCATGTTGTTCATGTGAAGTATCAAGACCTGACTGATGAAATCCAGGAACACCAGAGTAGCTTATAGTGTTATTGGGCCTAGTAACATCATCAGGCCGAAGAAAAGGTCTTGAGTTCATATTGGAAGCAGATTGCAGGTTGTTTTCAGCCCAAACTGATTGCTGTTTACTGTTATCAATGGTTGAAGGCCGCTCATTTCCAGGTAAACGTTCAGCATTCCGGAAACTTAGACCACTCCACTCTTCCTGTATACCCATATCACCACTAGAAGTTTCAGCAACAGCAGACTGCATAAGTGCACTCCAACTCCCACTCTGCACAGATGGAATTCCACCAAAACTATCTGTACCATCCAGTATATTGAAACCTCCTGTATTCCTGCCAAATGCATCCCAAAGACTGTCGTCTGAACCAAACAAAATCTTCTCTTCAGTTGGATCAAGGGTAGCCACATTTTGTGAAGGAGCAACCTGAACTACCATCTTGTCCTGTGATGTCTCTGATGATCCAGCTAGTTCTTGCCTCCCATGAAAATCTTGTATTGGTACATTTCTTTGCTCAGAATTCACTTGCTGCAAGTTCTCCATGTTAAGTCCACTATTTATACCATGAACAGCAGGACTAAACATACTTTTTCCTTGAATGTCCTGTCTTGAGACTGAAGTTCCATCATTTGTGTTAGTTTGATCTGAAAATGCTGCATACTGATTAGATGGAAATGAATTACCACCAGCTGATATATGAGGCACTGCAGGTTTCTCCCCTTGAACATGAGAATACTGGTGTGGGATAGAAACCTGTGACATTGCAGGCTTATCTACTTGAACATGAGAATACAAGTTAGGAGCACCTCTTGAGCTGGAAATTGGAAGCCCATAAAGAGATTGATCCGCCTGATTAGGAACCAAACCCATTAAGCGCAATGCCTGTCCTTGTTCAGGAGATAGCATAAGTCCATTAGAGGACCCTTGCATAACTGGAGATGCACCACGCTGGAGCCAATTTGCATTAGTTGCCATAACTTCAGGCTGCCACATAAGGTTAGATGGCTCGTTGATGGGAATGCCATTGATAAGAGATGCAGAATGGTTGCCAACAGTCTGTTTTGAAATGGAAGAAGCTTGGTTCATAGAACTCTGTTGCCTTGCTTCTAGTTGATGCAATTGTTGCTGCCTCTGAAGTTCTTGCATCTGCGTGAGCATTACTTGCTGCTGTAATAGCTGCATGTCATTTATCCCTGTCTGCTGCCTCGGCAAAGACTGCAACATGCCAGGATGCCGACCACTTAAGTGTTGTTGACCACCAAAAAAGTCAAAATTGACAGGAGATTCAGCAGCATCAGATCTTGTCATGTTTTTCTTATAGAGTTCCAGACCACTCCCTTGTGATTCTAGGGCTGATATTCCTCTTGGTAGGTTGTGCCAATCAGATTCTGTATCCACTCCCAAAATGCCTGTTTCATTTTGCCTTGTCGGGAAAGCCTGATGTCCCTGCATATAGCCATTGACAGCTGTTTGTTGGTTGTGTGGCTGATGTCTGCCAGACTCAGGCCTCAGATTTGATTGTGTTAGGTTCAATCCATGTCGCAAATGTGAAGAGCTTGTGTGTGCTGGCTCAGGATCTTTATGTACAAAAAAGGTAATATGATTAATAACGGATAATGACATTTAAAACAACATAACAGAAGTAAACATCAAATTTGAGTGATGTATAACCAAAATAAATATATAGAAATGAATAATTACACATGACATGATAATGACAGATAAAGCATTATAAACCAATAAAAAAATATATAGAACTTCTACCTGATTGCTGTACATTGAAATTCTTCAAATTGGAAAGAAAAGGTGAACCAGTTGGTCTCTGATTACCAACCCACAAATTGTTGCTTAGCCCTGGCCAGTTCGCGTCAACAGCCTGTGAATGATACTGGCCCTGGGACAAGTTCTCTTGGCCAAAAAAATTATGGACCCTGTCTCCTACTTCGTTTCCAGGCATAGATAATCCAGCCCACAATTATTCAGCAGCCAACTATTTGAAAGAAAAAGGGCACCTGGTGGATCACGAAACAAAGTTTAAATCTGCAACACCCTACATAAGAGAAAGATCAACGTTTCTCCAAATAGAGTGCTGTTCAAAAACACACCTCTGATCAACTACCATTTATTCCTGGAAGTTAAAAAGGTCCTGCAAGCAAAATCCATGTTGTGCATATTAACTACTTGGATAGTTGTGAGAAGAAATGGCAGGATAACAATTACTGACATTCCATACAAGATGCCAAACCCAAGCACTGTTAATCAAATACACCAAAAGTTACATTATTTAACCAAAATCCATCTTCTCCTTTAAGTATTTTATGTTGAGTATTTGTACACAACAATGAAACACAAAATTCTGACATACAAGCAATAAGTCTAAAAACTGGTGCTGCTAAATGAAATTGCCTAGTCAAATGACAGTCTTTGAGCTTCCTTCTTGCATCTCTAATTGAGCATGCTTATTGTGCAATCAACAACAGTTCATGGAGCATTTGTACTTCTATAAACCCAACTGTATCAAATGTTTCATCGAAGTAGAAGGCAAAGCATACTTAATAACACTAATTCCATCAAATCAACAGTATGGTTCATCAGGTTATATATCTCAATTTATCACTTGACAACTACCAGAAGCTCACTCTTATTATTAACTATAAATCAAGTGTATTCACCACTGATCCATCAAATAACAATTATAGGCCACAAACTAGGTGACAACCACCCACCCACGTCCATCCCAACCTTACTGCAGTAAATTCCACTTTACAGAGGAAAACACTAAGTTCAATCAGAGAATTTATCAACAGGAATAGAGTCTCTAATAAGAAAGTATGCAGTAGCACCAAAATAATTTAGAGAGTTCTTCTTTCTCTCTCTCATTCAAGATCACTTAAGCACAATCCAAAGTATTTTAAAACATCCATTTTTTTTAAAAAAAAATCGATACAGTTTTTTCTTTCTCCAAATAGATATGGGTGCTTATGTGGCATTTGTATATTAGTAGAGTTGTTCCTCTTATATATACGTGCATGTGCGTATTTGTGTGCTATGCATGTGTCCATCCATATAGTCTTTCTCTCTCTCTCTCTCTCTCTCTCTCTCTGTGCGAGCACCCATGTTCAAGAATTGCTTGTCTGAGATTATACTTGGGAAGGATGCTGGTGTTCTTTCTCAAAAAGGAAGTGGAAAATAAAAAATAAACAGAGGATGCACTTCCACACTCTATACGCTCAAGCATATCCACTAAAATAAGGTTGAACCAAGTCTCTTCTGTGACACCATTCTAAGCATAAGTAGTTTTTCTCAAATATTCCTCTATATATTTATAGGTAAGGAATAATCTTCCTTACATATACTCCCATCCTACATCAGTATTGAAAATCTAGTATAATTAAAACGGCAATGGTCCTGCTCTAAATATTTAGATCATAGAAATGAACCTTTCTTTCAGGAAACAAGTGTGGCTGCCACTTCCCCAACCAAAAAGAATAACCAAAATATGCTTAGCCTCCTACTTCAAAGCTAAAGCCTTTTGAAGGAGCGGTACAGATATCAAGGATAAGCACAGTGAAAATTTCAACACTCTGTAACAGCTTCCAAACCAACCATACCAATGAATAAAAAAACAAAAAACCTTATGAACAAACAACCTTAAGGACTTTTCCTAATCATTCACCCCCTGAGCTTAGTGTTTCATTTGGAAGTGGCAGAACCGCAGTCTGCAGACATGTTAAGAAGACCCCACCATAAAGCTTCTACTTTGCAATCCCTTCATGGAGTTTCTTTTTTTCCTATTGAGAAGTAGGTGTTTTTCCAATCCCCTCAATACTCTTATCTATGTTGTTATGTCATGCTGAGGCCTCCTATTTTTTTGTCTACAACTTATCACCCATAAGACAAGTTTATAAATCCATCACATCAATGGAAACTTGCAGTCACTCTTGACATTAAAAACAAAGCTCCAATTCATTACAAAACCATGCCCAGTGAAAATCCCAAAGCTTGAATTTATTCGAAAATCAAATCCATAAACTCAAACTTTGTCCTTTTTCTGCTGCATGTACAGATACACTATAGCAATTAAAAGGCTTTTGCCAGAAGCATTCATCAACTCTGTTCATACCTTCCAGGTTCATATCATGTCCATAGGTACAGAATTTGAAGTACAAAATCCATTTTTACTACCGAAACTAAGATTAAATGGGTATAATCAACTGACATAAACTATTTACATGATTCATATTCTTCTTAAATGAAAACATGAAAGATGAGTGAAAGGTACATGTCAGTGTGTAGCTTCACTCCTCCAGTCCACACTGCAAAACCTTTGGCTTGTCCTCAACCTTTGCACTGTCTTGAAGGCGTCAAAAACCCTGGTAGCATTAGAACATATTTGACTTTCATTAATCAAATGGACACATCATTTTGATTTGCTTGGGAAAACATATGTCTGTTTATAGATGCGAATCTATATACAAATGTATTAACTTGGCAATCTAGAATAATTTCATAGTTTATTTAGTATATATCAAGATGTTAATGATTACAGGCAGCATTGAGGTTAGAAATTAGCATATCTTTTTTTGGCCATGTCTCTTTACATCATTGAAGATAAGGGAAATTAATGACCCAAAAAAATTGGAGAAAGTTATCCAACTTTACAATAGGTTCATGCAGTCACTTTGTCAAGTAGAATTATTGACTGAACCATTCCAAATAAATGTAAAAATGGCAACCAAACAAACTTGACTAAGCAATTCAAGATGCATCAACTCTTTTTTAACCCTATTTCTTCACAAAGATATCTTGCAAATATGCACTAATAAATGCTTTCTCTCTTATACAATGCCCTTTTACATATACATTTTATTTCCTTTAATTAGAGCAACAACTAAGATGCAAAACTAAGGCAAACAACAGAATGTATTCATTTTATAGAGCATCGAGATAGGGTTAGACCTACTGGCAGGCATCCAGTTTGCTACGCCAAAGTGACATTTGAAGGGAAAATCAATTGACTTTCAAACCAAGAAATGCAACATCACTAAGGAGAATTCCAGCTTTAATTTCAATTAATGAGCATCTCAGACAGCAAACAATGACAAACTAGATGATCTGTACAACACATTCAAATAACCGAAACATCAGCAGCAATTGCCAACTGACATAAATATGACAAAGAAATCTGAATATTCATGTACTGATTTATATATGCATGTATGCCATATATATGATAAAGAAACCCTTCTCTTTCATTTTCAATAGAATACCAAGGGTTGGTAGAGCGATATGAGACCAAGTTCATATTTTGGAGTCAGAATTTAGACTTTCCTTCTCAGAACTGCAGAAACCACGACTAGAAGGAAGACAATGAAGCAAATACTGGCAGACAGAGAAGAGGAAACCACAAGAAGAAGAAAAAAATCTAATCAAATATGTACAAGCCACAAGGTTGAAAATTCTCGGTTGAGAGGAATGGGAGGAAGCAAACTACATGAAATCAATTACTATTATTTTTCCCCACTTCCGCAGCAGCTGAGCCCATGTCAAACCCGCAAATTACTTCAAAATCTCACATTTATTACCAAAATAGATAAGATCGGAAACACGGCACAATTCCAGCTCACAACCAGCATTTAAATTGACTACACAACGCAAAACAACTATACGAGGTGCCCAAATTCTGCCCAACACAAAACACCAGACACCCAAGCATAGATTTGCTTTTTCCCTAAACTAACATTTCCTAGAGAGAGAAGGCTAGGGTTTTTAGACATAGAAACATAGTCCATAAACTCACAGTGACATTCAGAAGCCTCCATTGAAGCTCAAAAATTATCCTGAGTCTGTTCGAGAGCCAAGCGTTAGGGTTTGAAGCGGAGAAGGAGAAATGGGCGTCTTTGAGCTCAGACAGATAAAGTGATCGAAATAGTGCGAAATTTTCAACGAACAGAGGAACAAAACTGAGGCTCGGGCCGAAACTAAGGTTCGGATAAACAAGCTGAGTGCTTTGGATCCGAGGCTGAGCCGTTTCTCGCTAATTGAGCGTTTAAAAGGGGGTGTAGCAAAAGAGCAGCCGGAGAGGGGGAAGTGGGACATGGGAAGAGTTGTTGAGGGGTAAATGGAAAATCATGTGGCTATCCAATTGGAACCCGACATGTGGCAGGACAATGGCTGGAGCCCATAGTAACATTTTTCTTGTTTAACTTGTGATATTAATCGTTACCCTTCCTTTCTCTTACCGTTAATACAGAAACATACCTTTTTTGAAATTTTCAGCGGAGTTATTACATTTACATATGTAATAAATTAACTTGGAGGTTTCCCTCCATTGACATAAGGATATCAAACTTCATATTCAAATCGGCTGTTCCATAACCTTCAAGAAAATTTTTTTTTTCCAGGGAAAAACAAAAGGTTGTTTTAAACCATCCTTAAATAATAGTCGTTCCATGCTTTTTTTAAAAAAAAAAAAAATTGAGTTTATTACTATGAAGTGCTAAAACTTATGTGAAAAGAAAAAAAAATATTTCATTGAATTTAATTTCTGTTAACTTTCTTCTTTAGAGTCTAACCAGCTTTGCTAATTACCGATAATTTCACTTTAAAATTTAAATCCAATCATCGTAATTCTAAAATTTTGGTCTCCTCACCCATTACATGACAAATAAATTGTATGCATAGACATGCACCCACACCGCAAAGTCGCTACTAAAATAAATTATTGTCTTTGTGCATGCATACACACGTGCTCAAAATACAATTTTCATCCTTGTGCTCTGCTTTTGTATTTTAACCCTTTTCTTTTTATAAACAAAAACATATTATGCTTTGATTGTTTATTGGCTAATTAACTAAGGATAAACTATAGTCTTATAGTTTCAAGATTTGTATCCCCGTGTTTTCTTTGCCGAAAATTCTCAATGAGAGACTAACTTCCTTAACATTGAATGGATAAAAAATTAGGGTGGAAAGTGGAGCTTGAAAATTATTTATTTATTTATTTTTGTGTCTGGATGTTAGAGTGAAACCAAAGGAGAAGAAAATAGATGTGAAAAAGTGGCATTGTCCCATAATAAAATTATTTATCTAGCAATAGATAGAAATTTTGTGTATATTATGAGAATAATATTATGATAAACATATGCATATTTTTNAGAACCCATATGAGTTATGCATATTTTTTTTTATATAGATTCATATATTTTTGTGTTTACCATACTACTCTCAAAATGCATAAAAAAATTCAAAAAATTGAGAGAACAATACAATTAATTTGTGCATTTGTCATATTATCCTCCAATAAAAATAACTTTACACTTGTAATTGGGACATTTTTATCATTGTATACTATTAACTTTTATTTCTTCCACTTTTCTACCAAACCAAGCAAGAAAAAAAAAATTTGTCCACATATTTGTTGAGAAAATTATTCTAAAGTTTTAAAACTTAAAATAAAAAATTATAAAATAAATAAATAAAAGTTTTAAGTAAGTGTTATTACATGATCAAAATATTTTTAATATTACATAATAATTTATATATATATATATATAATTAGTATATTTAAACATAAATAAAATTATCACATATAATTATATAACAACAAAGTTTTTTTTTTTTTTTTAAAAAAAAAGGCAATTTGACAAAGTAGACACCTACTTGGAAAGGACTAAAGAATAAAAAACCTTTACTCATATTTGGCAGTTGAGTTGATGTGGCATATAGACCGTAGTCCTGGGAAGAAGGCAGAGGCATCAGGGGCAAAACACAGGCCCGCTGCTTAAACGTTTCTGCAGAAGAAAGCTTCTAGTCTCCAAGGTCTGCTTCCATCACTCAATCACACGCAGAGAGAAAGAGCGAGACACTTACACAGAAGAGAGATGGGAGAAGAGAAGCGGCACCAGATGATGCAGAATCTCTTCGGTGATCAATCTGAAGAGGAAGAAGAGCTTGATTCCGAACACGAATCGAATCCCCAACCCAATTACGCTTCTGTAAGATCCCTTTCCCCCCTACCTCAATTATCCTTTCCGCTCCTTCTTCTTATTGAAACCGATCGACTTCGTGATTTTATTGTCTGCCCGCTAGATTTGACACCAATTCTTGTGGGAATTTGTTATTCCCTTACTTTCCCGCATAGCGGTTTTAGGGTCTGCGAATTTTTGTTCCGTTCAGGCCCCTAGTGTCTGATTAGAAGTGCTACATTTGCTGAAGGACTAAGCATTATTGTGAAACAACAGGGCATACTGTATCTGAGTCTATGTATTGCTTTTGGGTGCTAGAGGCTCAGAAAGATGTTCATATCTTACATGCGTATATGCCTGTCAAGTTTATTACTTTTTGTCGTCTCTTTTTCGCAAACAGTATAAAGATGAGTTTTTTAAAGTCATTACACATGAGTAATAGCTGACGTTTAAATCAAACAAAAAAAATTTCCAGGATGAAGGGGAAGGAGGGCTGGAGCCTGAGGGTGAAGGCGAAGGCGAAGGCGAGGGTGAAGTAGAGGGGCATGGGGAGGTGGAAATAGAGAGTGAAGGTGATATTCCTGATGGGGATCCTGATCCTGGTGAAAGTGAAGCTGAGAGAGATCAAAGTTCCCAAGAGGTAGAAGTCGGTTATCAAAGAGAAGAAAGTGAGGCAAGGGATTCTGATAGTGATGGAAAAGAAGACTACGGTCAGAGAGTAGTAACAAGCAAGCGTAGGGATGTGATAAAGAGTGAATCGGAGAGGTCAGAGGAGAACCACTACCCGGAAGATGATGACGAGGAAGTTGATGAAGCTAGAAGTCCAAGGTATTTTACATATGACCACCATTTTATTTCTCTCTTCCTCTCGTTACATATTGATTGCTGAGCAGGATAAGTCTGATGCTTTCACATTATTGTCTATGGTTTTGTACATCTCTGAATAAGCTTTTGCTGATTTCTCTTGCTTATGTAATCCTTCTTATGGTCCTTCATGCCTATATTATATCATAATACATATGCAATATTGAACAGGCATCCAAAATTCAATGGTTGTTAATTTACTTCTCTCATTTTGATCCACAAAATATTCCCAAGTTCCTTTTAGAAACTTTTCCTACATGTGTAGCATTTGCTTGCCTCCACGCTGACTGACAGTTATCATGTTTTGTTAGTGGATCACCTAGAGATGACAAGGATCAGACTCGCATGTTGCATTCTGCCCCTGAAATTCGCGATGTATTTGGTGATTTTGATGATGAAGAGGAGGAAGATGTGGGCTATACAGCACAGCATGACATTGAGCATGATTCAAATGTGAGTGTCAGATGTCAATTGAAATATATATTTCATTTGTCTGTCAATCGCCCACTTTTTAGATTTAAGGATAACAATTAGTGTTTTCTTGACTTAGAGATCTCCTGCAGAGGAGGAAGCGAGTTACGGAAAGAGTCTGAGACCAGAAGATATACTTGCTGATGAAGATGCTCGATACGAGTCAGAAGAGGACAACAATGAGATGAGACCAAGAGAGAAGCCACTTGGCCCCCCATTGGAGTTAGAGGTTCCACTGCGAACACCTCCAGCTTTTCCAGAAAAGGTCTTTCTGTGATTTATATATTAATATGAAGTTATATTTAAATTTCAGGATGTCTGTACAAGACACATAATTGCTGTACTTCTTTTACATTCTGGATATTGTTATCATTCAGGTGTCAATCATGTGTAGCATGCATAAGTGCATGTCTGGGTTGGAAAATGGTTGAAGCAATGTATTATTTTATAACTTTATGACCTATTTGATAGAATATTGCCAATGTGATTGGCTATGAACAATAGCAGATTATGATAACAAGGCCATGATGAATACGTTTGTATTATACAATTGTCTGCATAACTATGTGACTATTATTAAGATGATGTGGATTATGGTGACAAGATATGTTGAGTTTCAGTACTCAACTATTCACTTTTATCTTTTGGCAGATGAACATGATTAAAGTTTCTAATATTATGGGTGTTGATCCAAAACCATTTGATCCTAAAACATATGTGGAAGAGGATACATTTGTAACTGATGAATCTGGAGCCAAGAAACGCATACGCTTGGAGAACAATATTGTGCGCTGGAGGACTGTCAGAAATCCAGACGGGACAACATCTGTAAGTATCTATTGTAGTTTGTTATGCATGCTAAAATGAAGAGGGTGTCCAATTTATGCTTCTGAATAGGAGAGAAAGGTCATGATGATGGTCTTCGTGCATGTCTGTGTATATTTTGCCTTCCTTTACAATCTTGGCTTTCCTGTATACAAGATTTACATTTTTATATATTTTATGCAAAATTGATTTTGAATAGTAAGCTTGATATTAAGATGGATCCTTACCATGGGGTTTGAATGTATACTCTGAAATATGAAGTTTACAGTTTCTTTTGTCTATGTGACTTGAAGTCTCTCCTTGCTTTGACAACATCATATGTAGTTTTGCTGCAAATACATGAACTAGGGTTTTCTAACTTATGTTATGTTGAGACTTTGCTAACGAAGTTTATGGTATTAGAAGGATTTGATGGATGAAATTTGAACTTCATTTTGATTAATTATTTCTTATTTGCTTATCCTCTCCTAGTTTAACTTACCTTCGTTTGGCCTATGAGTAATTGATATATTATGCTCTGTCTGAAAGATTCTTTGAAATAAAAATGACCATATATTGTATGGTGTTAAATGACTTCTATGGATTAGGTAGCTTAATGCTTCTGTAATGAAATGTTTCAACAAGGTTAATGTTGAATAGGACAAGGATGTTAATGCCAAATCGGAATAAGATGCTCCATGTTCTTTGTCTACATAATTCCTTGCAATCCATAGTGGTTTTTTATGTTTTCAGGCCCTAAATCCTTTATGGACAATATAACAAATTGGGTCAATATACTGGTTTCAGAATATACTTGATGTCAATTTTTTATGCATATGTAAATTCAGATTGTAATTACTTAACGTAAGCTGAACTCACATATTGCCTTGGCATAAATTAGAAGTTTGAGATGGTGTGGAAATTTTATCCTACGAATATGCTATATTAATCTTTTGGATGTCAGCAAAATTGGATGTTTGTGTTCTTATTTATCATTGTTACTTGTCCATCAGTTTTTAGTGGCGGCAGCATTTCCGTTGAACTATAGCACCTTTGTTCGCTAGGAAAAAATCATCACACATGATAAAGTTGATATATCACTGGTTTTCTGTTGTTGCAGTATGAAAGCAATGCTCGCTTTGTCAGGTGGTCTGATGGCAGCTTGCAGTTATTAATTGGGAATGAAGTTCTTGACATATCTGTGCAAGATGCACAGCATGATCAAGCACATCTTTTCCTTAGACATGGGAAGGTGAATTCTGATATTCCCATATCTCTTTCTTGTGAGTTATTATTTACCCTCTAGTCTTCTATAAAAAAAAATTATTTACTCTCTAGTGGACCATGTGTTTATGTGTACAGGGAATCCTCCAATCACAAGGAAGGCTGTTAAGGAAAATGAGATTTATGCCATCTTCCTTGTCATCAAATTCTCATCGACTGTTGACTGCTCTTGTTGACTCTAGGCATAAGAAGGTTTATAAGGTTAAGAACTGCATCACTGACATTGATCCTGAGAGAGAAAAGGAGGAGAAAGAAAAGGTATAATCAATTGGATAAATCAGTCACATGCCTCTATTGCTTGTCCCAGATACCAATCTCCAATTTTCTAATGGTTTTACAGGCTGAAAGCCAAACAATCAGAGCTAATGTACTTCTTAACCGTAAGCGGGAAAAGGTGAGCCGGAAATATACTCCAACTGTGGAGAGGAGGCGTCAACTTTCCCCTGGGTTTTTGGAGGATGCTCTGGAAGAGGTCTGGTTTCAGAATAGTTTTTCCTTTCCAGAGATTGTAGTCTTTATTTGCATATGTGTGTGCTGCAATCTATTGTATCTTTTTTACTTAACCCAAGTCAGTTCTATTAAGTATCCACTTTTATTCAGGATGATGAAACTGATTATTATGATTCTCGTCGGTCCCACCGCCGCTTTGAGGAAGATCTGGAAGTGGAGGCCCTGGCAGAGAAACGAATTATGAATGCTAAAAAGGCATTGTCACTTAGTCTCCAGATAGCCTTACATTTGTTGATTATGTTTTACCCTGTATCACTAAATGAGGGTTCTTCTTTCCTGGAATTTTAGTCACAGGGACCCAAAGATATCCCTCGTAAGTCATCCTTGCCACATGCTAAATCATCGCGGCGCCCAATAGATTTCTCCGATGATGAGAGGGAGGAATCTGAGTATGAAACTGATGGTGAGGAAGATGAGAGGACTCTTTCACGTAAGAGGGCTGAGGAGGAGCCTGAGCCAGAGTACGAGGATGAGGAGGAAGAAGAAGAACATTATGAAGAAGAGGCACAAGTTAATGATGCATCAGATGAAGAGGAGGAGGAGGAGGAGGTATTATCATTCTTAAATTATTACATTGAGCTTGCTTTGACGGATATAATGTTGGCTATAGAGATTTGGTTCTTCTTAATTTCAGATTACTTATTATCAGTTCTTCATTTCTGTAAAATTGGGCATTACGGATTGCATGCTTGGTTCATGCATTTTGGTAGCTTTTCTTTCTCTTTTTTTTTTTTTAATATAAATATTCATTCATTTATTGTGTTGCCATACTGGATTGCATGTTATTGGTTCACAATGGTGAAGCTAATTTAATGAGACATTTTCTCTATCTATTTGTTCTCTCTGTGCATATAAGTTGTATGGGAAGAGTTAATTGCTAGGCATCTCTCTGAGCTATTTTCTGCTATATTCCCAGCAGTCTCCTTGTCACAAAAATCTTTCCTGAGATCCAACAAGAAGCCTTCTAAGGAAATAATGGTACATTGTCTTGCTTGAAGCTTGAAAAACGCTCCTTGAAGAGGCTGGACCTTTTATTTCTGAGTTTGGGATTGTTAAACGGAGATTTGGATACTTACATGTGCTATCTTTCAGTATTGAGAACTTTGGAAGGAAAATACTGGTGTACATTAGGTCATCACTAACATTTCATCAGTATATTTAGTAATCATTTATGTTCAAACTTTTTGTCACAACATTCCACAAACTGTATTGTGTGACAGAATCTAAATTCAATTGGTTGCACTTAAACGTTTTCTGTCAAACCCAGATTCTGTCACATCACAGTTTGTGTACAACTGTGTACACAAAATTGTTGGATTTATCATTTCTCCAATATGTTGGATATCCTTAATTATTGTGTTTATTTTTGTGTTGCTATTGTAACTGAGAAGGGAAATCAATAGCTTCACCTGTGAAATTCCTACATTCCGAGAGTTGTACATGTTGGTTGGGCTGCAAGCCTACCTAAATTATTTTGATTTTATTTGATTATTCATTATGGTGGAAAATAGGGATGATAACATAATCAATTACCGTAGTCTCAATGCTGTCTGGATGTTTTCTGGCAGGAACCAAAGCAAAAGAGAAGGGAGTTTAGAGGTGGTGTCAAAAGGAAAGGGTTTGAATCGGATGAAGACTCTCCTCCAAGGAAAACAACAACCCATCGACGAATGGCAGTTGTTTATGATAGTGATGAGGAATAAATTTCTTCCCCAGCCAGGTTGTCATACTTGAGTATCTATCTTAACCTTAAATGTGTGACAGTACTGTGGTATTACTGTCCTCTGCCATGAGGCTAGCCCACATTTTTTAATTGGAGATGCCTAGCCATGCCCTTGCCTGATTAACTTTGGTGTGCGTTTGCTTTACATTTATTTTGGTTATTAAATTATGTGTCAGTTTAAAATGCTATCCCAATGTTCCTTCCTATCATAGTAGTTGAATTTCTTCCTTGTTTGGTTGATTGATGTATTTGGTTTGTTTGGCCCCAGGATGATAAGAGTTCCAAGTACTTTCCCAGCTAAGTTGTCTACCTCTGTTTTACTGTGTTCAATAGATCCTTGCAATTGGGATTGCAATGAACAATTCGCATAGAATGAAGCTATTGAATGTGAAAGAAGTTACGCTGGCTCAATTTTTTCTTTACTAATGTCTTTCATGTAGTTGGAAGTTTTAATTTTTATCCTTATACATAAAGGAAGAATGTTGCACACTAATGCAGTATTTTTCCGAGGTATGATAGTCGTTATGATATCTGGTTTGTATCTGAAATTTTTTAATTAATGTTGATCAGAAGATGGGTGTAAAGAAGGCTGTATTTGAACTTTAAAATTTTCCTTTTGAAACCTTTCATGCCAGCTTATACCCCTGATATTTGTCTTCAGCAATCCAGAGGTAGACTGTCACCAGTATAATGCTACTAAGGACCTCGAGGCTCCAACTCCTCCCGTTTTCTCCTCTTAACATTGATATCATCCGTTCCGTCCCTTGCACTTGAGTTGTATCATAGAATTTAAATTATTTTGAAAGCGAAGGATGCTTTCGAAAGTTCAATAGGATGTTGCAAAGCGGGTCAAGGAACCGCTCCGTTAATGGCAGTGTGTGTTTGTTGGTTGTGTGGTTGTTTTCTTGAATGATGTATTGAAATTTTGAAAATGCTTAGTCTGTATATATCCGTAGTTCCAGCCTTTCAAGACTAGACTAGTATTGCGTTTTCTTAGCGCACAGGGAGAGAGAGAGAGAGAAATTTAAATGGGATCACAGAAAATTAATAACAGTTTTTATAATAATCATTCACATTCTTTATGTGGCAGGTTGCTGAGCGCAAAAGTGGAAAGAAAGGAAAAGAAGTATATTTACGTTACATTAGTCTTTATAATTAATGAATTAATACTGTAATAGGATATTGGATTTGCTACTCTGCTCTTTATAGTAGCTTCCTATATTCCATATTAATCAATAGCAGATATTCCATGTTGCATGTATTATGACGTATAATATGTAGGTTATGGTAATATACCTGGTTTAAGATTACACGGAATATATCTCTAAAAAGACATCTTAATAAGTAACAAGGAATATTTCAGTGCAGAAATATTAAGTTTAATCTATAAGATTATAAATAAAAAAAAAGAGATAAATTACTCTTGTAATGTAATATTTAATAGACAAAAAAAATTACATAAAATTATAAAAAGTTTTCCCTTTCTTACTTCCAAACATTCTTACATACATTTCCATGCTATTACTAATTTAGTAATTTACTATTTCTATCTCTCAAATTTTATTTTAATAATATTATTACACTTTGATTATGAAGTTGACATCTGAATGGAGATTTATTTCATATATTTATGTGCTTTGAGTTAACTATACATTTGGATTTCATTTATTATTTATTTATTTCCTTATATTTTTCATAGACGAATTTGGACTCAAATCACTAGGAGACAATATTTTTTTTAATTAATTTGGAAACACCTGCAAAGCATTAAGACGCCACAAGTAGTAGGCTGTGGGTAGCCAAAAAGTAGGCGGTCGATTTTACACAAATCCAGAAACTTCCACTCGGCACCTAAAAAATTCGAAATTATATATCGTAATAGGATATGTTCTTTTTTTTTTTTTGGGCCAACGAGTAAATATGTTTGAAAAACGATAAACACAAGGAATGACGTGTTATCATATCTACCATTGTTGAAATTTTGTCCCACCCCAGTAACTAATCCAACGGTTACATATATTACAGCTGCGCGCGGTGAAAGTTTTCTCTTCTAGGAGTTTCTACGTTCCCTGTGAAACGTCCAGAGGCCTTCTAGATGGCTCTCTTGGGTTAACAAATAGGCTTTCATGCTTCTCAATGCTTCACTCCGAGAGTAAATCAACTATCGAAAACACTTTTAATTATATACTTCAGAAAGCCAAAATTCCAAGGAATTGTGTATATTTTTTCGTTCTTGGATTCAGTTCATTTAACCAAGGCATCAAGCTTCATCATATAACCAATTTTGTAATTCTCTGTCTCTCAATTTGTTTTTGCTACAGACCATTCCTGTTAAAGGTATGTCAAGTTCTTTTCATCTTTATTTGAGGTCTATTCCTGAAGAACATGCTTTGTTTTGGACCAAATTTGTTGTTATTTCTCCTTGTTCTTGTTGATTTTTCTTTTTCCCACCTTAGTTCTGAGGAGGATTCATGCTTACAACGTATTTGTGGGAACGATTCAGTATTGTTAACATGCGTCAATCGATACAACTAGAAATAGTAGAGCCTTGTTTTTAATATATTGGAATGTGAAAACAGAGCCTCATAAGCTTTTCGAGTCCACTTAGGTAATGTAATGGTACAATGCCTTTAGATGATTGTGGTGGTTAACTGGTGATGGTCCTCGATTTCTGATGCTGTAGCTGCGCTACAGTAACATGAACATTAATTATTATTTTTAACTATCTTCTTTATTTTGTAATTCCCATTTTGTCTGGACTCCAGAATCTTAGTGGTCGAATAAATCCTTTGTCTTGAAAAAAAGAAGAGACATATATTTTATTTTTCTCGCAGGAAAAGTGCAGCCGTTTTATTCTTCCTAGGATTAGTTGGTATTCTGCAGTGTCTAGTTTTCCTATAAATTGTACCTTCCATTAGAGGCAGATCAGTTTCATAGCATTAATATAATTACTCTCGGTTGTTCTATCAAGCTGTCTTTTAATTTTCACTCCTCAATTTTTTGTGAAGTATAAATTTTGGGTCCTTATTCGCATGTCATAGTATATGTTCTCTTATTTCTCTTTTATGTAAATTTCAAGTTCTCAACCGTAGTTTGATTTCCCAATCTTTCGCAGGTTCCAAGAGACAAAAATGAATCCTGATAAGTTTACCCACAAGACCAATGAGGCTATTGCCGGGGCTCATGAATTAGCAATGAGTGCTGGCCATGCTCAATTCACTCCTCTTCATCTTGCAGCTGCTCTTATTTCTGATCCTACTGGTATTTTCTTCCAAGCAATTTCCAATGCCGCTGGGGAAGAAGCTGCACGAGCCGCGGATAGAGTTTTCAATCAGGCATTGAAGAAATTGCCATCTCAGTCTCCTCCTCCCGATGAGATACCGGCAAGTACCACCCTTATAAAAGGCATTCGGAGGGCACAAGCAGCACAAAAGTCACGCGGAGATACTCATTTAGCAGTTGATCAGTTGATTCTGGGTCTTCTTGAAGATTCCCAAATTGGGGACTTACTGAAAGAAACTGGTGTTGCTGCGGCAAGAGTGAGATCAGAAGTTGAGAAGCTTCGTGGGAAGGAGGGGAAAAAGGTTGAAAGTGCTTCTGGGGATACAAATTTCCAAGCTTTGAAGACTTATGGGCGAGACCTTGTTGAGCAAGCGGGGAAGCTTGACCCAGTAATTGGACGTGATGAAGAAATAAGAAGGGTGGTGAGAATTCTTTCAAGGAGGACAAAGAACAATCCAGTCCTCATTGGAGAGCCAGGGGTTGGTAAAACAGCTGTGGTGGAAGGCTTGGCACAGAGGATTGTCAGAGGGGATGTTCCTAGTAATCTTGCCGATGTGAGGCTTATTGCATTGGACATGGGTGCATTAGTTGCTGGTGCAAAATACAGGGGAGAATTTGAAGAGCGGTTGAAGGCAGTTCTGAAAGAAGTGGAGGAAGCTGAGGGGAAAGTGATACTTTTTATTGATGAAATTCACCTAGTTCTTGGTGCGGGACGAACTGAGGGCTCAATGGATGCTGCCAACCTCTTCAAACCAATGCTCGCTCGAGGTCAGCTTCGATGCATTGGTGCCACCACTCTTGAGGAATATAGGAAATATGTAGAGAAAGATGCAGCATTTGAAAGAAGATTCCAGCAGGTTTATGTAGCCGAACCTAGTGTAGCTGACACAATCAGCATCCTTCGTGGGCTGAAAGAGCGATATGAAGGTCATCATGGTGTTCGGATTCAGGATCGTGCTCTAGTTGTCGCAGCTCAGTTGTCAAGTCGATACATTACAGGTATGTACTTTGTTCGGGTTCGTGTATTAGGTGGAGTAGTTTTGTTCTTCTGTTTGATTTGGAGCACATAATTTGTATGTTGATGCATTTATTTTAAATTTTTTTTTTTTGGGTTCAGGGCGTCATCTTCCAGATAAAGCAATTGATTTAGTTGATGAGGCCTGCGCAAATGTGAGGGTTCAACTTGATAGCCAGCCTGAGGAAATTGATAACCTTGAAAGGAAGAGGATGCAGCTTGAAATTGAACTACATGCACTTGAGAAAGAAAAGGACAAAGCTAGCAAAGCCCGTTTGGTGGATGTAAGTATTGCTTTCTGAGAAATTTGAAATCTATCAAGGGTCTTTATTCTCATGTTTATTATTTCTCATATTTTCCGTAGGGATTCTAATTTATTTCGTTGTGTTCAGGTGCGGAAAGAACTTGATGACTTGAGAGACAAGCTCCAACCTTTGATGATGAAGTATAGGAAAGAGAAAGAAAGAATTGATGAGATTCGCCGACTGAAGCAGAAACGAGAGGAACTCCTGTTTGCTTTACAGGAGGCTGAGAGACGATATGATCTGGCCAGAGCTGCGGACCTGCGTTACGGGGCCATTCAGGAGGTGGAATCTGCAATACAACAGCTTGAAGGTAACAGTGAAGAGAATTTGATGTTGACAGAGACTGTTGGACCAGAACATATAGCTGAGGTAGTGAGTCGTTGGACTGGCATACCGGTGACAAGGCTTGGTCAGAACGAGAAAGAAAGGTTAATTGGACTTGCTGAGAGACTGCACAAGAGAGTGGTGGGACAAGACCAAGCAGTTAATGCTGTTGCAGAGGCAGTGTTGAGGTCAAGAGCAGGACTAGCAAGGCCTCAACAGCCCACTGGTTCGTTCCTATTCTTGGGTCCAACTGGTGTTGGTAAGACTGAGCTTGCAAAGGCTCTCGCCGAGCAACTCTTTGATGATGAAAATCAGCTGGTGAGAATTGACATGTCCGAGTACATGGAGCAGCACTCTGTTTCACGGTTGATTGGTGCACCACCAGGGTAAGTGGATTTTCTAATTTAGGTAAATTGTTATTCTGGTATAAAAATCTTTCCTGACTTTCTATCTTGGGACTTTCAGGTATGTTGGACATGAGGAGGGAGGTCAGCTAACTGAAGCCGTAAGGCGAAGGCCTTACAGTGTGGTACTCTTTGACGAAGTGGAGAAGGCACATATATCTGTATTTAATTCTCTACTTCAGGTCTTAGATGACGGGAGATTAACTGATGGCCAAGGTCGCACTGTAGACTTCAGGAACACTGTTATCATCATGACTTCTAACCTTGGAGCAGAGCATCTACTGAGTGGACTCTCAGGAAAGTGTCCAATGCAAGTAGCTCGTGATCGAGTAATGCAGGAGGTATCTTTCGTTGCTTATTTGATATGAACAAATACTTATTTTCTTCTTCATGGGGCTGTATAGCAATCTACTATCTTGTGTCTACAGGTGAGAAGGCACTTCAGACCAGAATTGTTGAATCGCCTTGATGAAATTGTGGTATTTGATCCCCTCTCACATGATCAATTAAGGAAGGTTGCAAGGCTACAAATGAAGGATGTTGCAAGTCGTCTTGCTGAGAGGGGAATTGCCATGGCAGTGACTGATGCAGCTCTGGACTTCATACTAGAGGAGAGCTATGATCCGGTTGGTATCATCGTATTCCAGGTTCAACATGTTTGGTTACTTTATGCTGCTCAAAAAGTGAGGTACTTAACTGCTTTCAACTTTTACTTGTAGGTTTATGGTGCTAGACCGATTAGAAGATGGCTTGAGAGGAAGGTGGTGACAGAACTTTCAAGGATGCTTGTGAGGGAAGAAATTGATGAGAACTCAACGGTTTACATAGATGCAGGCCCCAAAGGGAGCGAGTTGGTCTACCGTGTGGAAAAGAATGGAGGGGTGGTTAATGCATCGACTGGGCAGAAGTCAGATATTTTGATTCAGATACCTAATGGGCCAAGAACTGAGGCTGTTCAGGCAGTAAAGAAAATGAAGATTGAGGACATTGAAGACGATGAAGATATGGAAGAGGGAAGTGCATGATTTATGCGAACATCAAGATTGCGTTTGATATCAGAGTGGTTTAAGATGATGTTGTTTTGGTTATTTCCGCTTCCTTTTCTCCTCATTTAAACGGGTTCGATGAAGAACGAAAACCCCTTGTAATAACTGGTTTTATTTCATCAATCTGTATAATGCTTTTGTAAATTGACAAGAATTTCCTTTTTAGTTACATCATATTTGGCCTGTTATCATTTGATGTTAGTTTTAGTCACATTTTTTTGGGCTAATCATAGTTACTGGTAAATGGAGAGCCATAACAGGTGGCGTGGTTTTACCACTTGTTAGAACATGTCAGCATCGGACGTTGCCTCACTATATATTCCTGTCCTTAGTGGGCATCCCCTCTCTTATTTCTTCCATATTTAATCCTCGCACTTTTCCTTTCCCCATTATTGCATTTTTCCTAAAATCCTTCCAAACCAGTTAACTTCAATTCTCATGGTAGAATTCCTAGTATGGTTGCATTAGAAGACTAATAAACACAAAGGCAATGTACATGCACAATGTCACAGCTGACAGGTTCACTTTTGCCAAACCGATTAGTACTAGCGCAACTACTTTGAGAAAACAAGTAAAACCTATTCTATTTGATTCAACTCACACATGTTAAGTGACTAAGCAACCAATAATATACTTTAGCATCTCCCGCAAGTACAACATCGATAACATGCACATTTTATAGCATCTCACATATTGCATTTCACAAGCAAGCTAATATACAAGGCACGCACACACCAAAGTGTCACACACTAGTGAGCAAATATAACGCGACAAATGTATAAGAAAATGGGCTACTTTTATTGATAGATATGACTGCAATACAATACATTGGCAATGTATACGAAAACAAACAGCAACACAAAGCATACTCCTATGCTAGTACAAAGTTTCATCTCGGGTCACCTGACACTCCTCTAAAGAGACTGATATGTGGATTCTCTCTCGGTATGACTAAACATAATTTTTTCCATCCAACATAAGACTTCTTTTTGGAGTTCTAAGTATCAAAACGTCTATTAAGATATATGTAAATTTATCTAAAATCACGAGCTACACAACCATGTGCCAAACACCCGCACTGGACAAGCATAGTGAAGTGAAAAAGATGAAAAATACTTTCAAACTTTACAAAAATGACAAAAATTATACAATGTTCCATTTGGGCTCAAATTTGGCGTGGGACTTTTCTAGACTCCTCTTTAACTCTCTGCAAAGTTTCAAATCAATCGGAGTTGTCTAAATTCTTAAAATCTACTCGTCATGTTTGCATATCGTGACACACAAGCATGTGCAAGGGCAGTAACAAGCACAAGGATTTGCTAATAGTCTTTAGCCGTTGATTGAACTGCCAAAATTTGCTGGGTGAGGCAGGAAGATTCCTCTGGGCTTATGTGGTATCTATTTTGGGCCCTTTCGGACGATCCAAGACTATATATATCATTGTTATGGTATTTGACGCTTCAATAGGCACTGGGCAACTTGTCAAATGGGATTTGGGTTGGATTCCTTAGAGCAGCTGGACGCTGGTAATCCTATCCTGACTTAAAATAAGAGGAGGCCTCTGGTGGATAGGGACCAAAGTACTCCAGTGAGCACTGATTTTATATTTCTGTACTGGAAGGAGATGAGACGTATCTTGTTGATCCAAAAAAGTTAGAAAGGAGACCTATTTCGGGATGGCTAGGAGGACGTTCCCGCACGCAGTTAGCGAAGGAGACTTCAGATATTCATATCGCAACTTACTTCAATTTCGAATTACTCGTATTTGAAAAATTGTTTTGTAAAGATATATCTAGATTGTTATTTCAACAGCCAGGCCTAACACTGACATCATAAAGAGGCCAGCAACTTTGTATTTTAATTATACTTGTTAATGCAAATCACATTTCGCATGATTTTTAAAGAAAGTTTTTTCAATAATATGATGTTTAAAAGAGTTAATATACAGTTGGGTTGCTATTTCTAGTGATGAAGAAGAATTGGACATTTCCAAAATAATAATATTTTAAAATAAAAAGGTCCAGTTCTAGTTGTTAAGGGAAATAGATCGATGGCGATTTGCAAGTTTGGATGCATACACATCATGATCTGAACCAACTTCCGGCCAGTAGCAGGATGTTTAGTTTTATATAATTCAGTGAAATAAATGGAGAGCTTTAAGTTACTCTCATTCTTTTTGGGTGAGTCCTAGTAAGACTTACAGTATAATTTTGATGTTATTGCAAATATCTTAAAAATTAAATCACTCAATATGTGTTAGAATAGTTAATTTTTTGTAAAATTTATAAACAACATGATATAGGAAAACATGCTAGAAAGTGTATTTAAAAATAGTTACTTTTTGGCACGTTCTTTTTTTTTTTTTTATGTTGTGCCATTTTTTTAACACATATTTAGTGACTCAATTTTTTAAAATCTTTACAATAACATTAAATATTCAAAATCACCAAGTGGATACCACTTGAACCTACCATATTGGGAGGGGTGGTATTACCTCCTCTAAGAGTGAGAAGGATAGTGTCCACCAAAATAATTATTTCAATACTATTATTTAATTAACTAAATAGCTTGTGATCAAATGATATTAAAGTTATATTCAGAATTTGTAAGTTTTGTCTTAAACCTAAAATTATAACTAAAATACAAAAGCAAATAAATATTAGTAACTCCGAACAAGGTTTAGTTTACATAAATCAATAAAATAATTATTTCAGTAATGTTCTTGAGTATTACTCGTCAATTGTAAACCACTTAAATGATGTGCTTACGCTTACTCATGGGAAAGAAAAAAGAGGGAAAAAGTTCAAACGCCTCAAAGTCAAAGTGCGAAAAAATTGACAGATTCTAGGGAGGGTATTTGTAGCCTCCTTGGACACGCTACGGGGGAAATGATCGTCAAAAAATAACGGAAATCAAACATGTTGGCTACTCGTAAATATATCTAAGCTATCAGCTATGATTCGGCTTTTGGTTGAGATTCCTAATGAATTAATAATGCACCAACTAACAAGCCAAATAGGACGGAGCTCGAGTAATTAAGGAGAACAAATATTAAAATAATGTTGCTATGGCATAAAAGAATCGAAAAATTAAGTATCTTAGTATGTGACATAATACACAATTTCTTATAAAATATAAGAATAATAAGATATAAAAAAGTGTACCAAATTATATTTATTTTTAGTAAAAGTTAAATTTTTTGTTTGACACGCTTTCTTTTATCGTGTCATACTTGCATTTTATAAGGAACTGTATATTCTGTCACATACTGTATAACTCAATTTTTCAAGATCTTTACAATGACATTAAATTCGACCTCTGAATTTCACCAAAAACCCATAGTGGGTAGAGCTACACCCCTTCTTATATGGGGTATAGCTTAATAAACACCATTATGGATTGCAATTTTGCTATGATTAATGACTGGAGAACACCATTATGCACTACAGTTTTGCTATGATTAATGAATGGAGTGGCTTATTGTTGTGAGAAATCCTAACGCAAGTGCATGTTATAGTTTTCAAGTAATAAAATGAGAGTGAGTTATCGTTCCCACGAGGACTAATGTTATTAACTATTGAAATTGAGTTAATCTCAATTTTATCTAATCAACAAGTATGAAGAATTTAGAACTTTAAATAAACTGAAAATAAGCTAAGACAGATAAAATGACGAATTAATCCAGAGAAAAATATCTAGGGTTTTTTATTTCACCATAACTATTCCGATTTGTTATTCCTAATTCATTAACCAAAAATAATTTCTTAATTGCTAGGCAATAACCTTAAATTATTTATTAGTTTTTCTCAATGTCAAACAAAAATATTTCTAAGTTATGAATCCACTATATTCTTATGTAAATTGCAAATAACTTAGAAATTTATTTAATTCTATAATTCTTTTTAATTGACTACACAGGTCATGGACTCATGGAGGTATATTTTTATCCTACATGCAACCTATGTTCTTAATCTCTATGATCTATAATTACAAATTACCTCTCAGTCTCATTGTAATTATCTAATCAACTAATTGGTGATCAAACAATTAGAAACATGAAAAATAAGACAATTAATATAAAAAAGTTATTGAATTAAAGAAATAAAAAATCACAAATCTTCTTAGCTAGGCTACATCATAATCCTAGAAGGGAATTTAGTTCATAGCAGAAGAAAAGAACATGATAAAGTAAAATCTAGACATCAGTCAAAGGGAAGAAGAATAAAAACTTTGAAGATAAACCACCAATCTGCTGCCCCAGTTGCACTTCTCAAATCATTATTTTTGCTCTCTTTCTTTGCCTCCAAAAAGTCCAGAATAAGATCCCTAAATTAAAGCCTAAGAGTTGCTTAAATAGTAAAACCTACAACTCCTAATTTTAAAAGGAAAATACAAGCACGTGTACGGATGAGGAAACATTGGGCGTAGCTACGCTGGTCACAGGCGTCATTATGCCCAAAAAGCGTTTCACTTTGGCAAAACTTGTCATCAATGCCTCTTTAAGCAATAGTTTTCATTTTTTCCATTCAAACCTACAAAATAGACATAATGAACACGATTAAGGCTATAAAACTCAAGACACAAATATAAAGTTAAGCTAAAAACATTCATAAAATGGGTGTGAAATCCACCTAACACTTATGCTGCCGCTTCTTTATTATGACTATTTTTTTTTTTTGGGAAGATGCAATGAACAAGTTTTCTTTTTGGCTCGTGTTCTTATATTATATTGTTATTGCATTTTATAAGAAAATTGTGTGTTTTGACACATATTGAGTAACTTAATTTTTTGAGATCTTTATAATAATACTAAAATTNGACACAAACATAAAGTTAAGCTAAAAACATTCATAAAATGGGTGTGAAATCCACCTAACACTTATGTTGCCGCTTCTTTATTATGACTATTTTTTTTTTTTTGGGAAGATGCAATGAACAAGTTTTCTTTTTGGCTCGTGTTCTTATATTATATTGTTATTGCATTTTATAAGAAAATTGTGTGTTTTGACACATATTGAGTAACTCAATTTTTTGAGATCTTTATAATAATACTAAAATTATTAATGTCTGAGTTCGTCATTTTGTATGACCTCCCTTTTAGGAGGTAGTAGTGCTACACCCTTCGGGTTGGGTGGGATTTATAGTGTAATTTTAGTGTCATTGTGAAAATCTCAAAAAACTGAGCATCAAGTATGTGTCAAAACACACAGTTCCTTATAAAATACAATAACAACATAATATAAGAAAACATGCTAAAAAGTAAATTTGAAAAAGTTGTTTCCTAGCAAATTTTTTTATATTGTGCGATTTTTACATTTTATACGAAAATGTGTGTACTAACACATACTAAGTGATTCAATTTTTTGAAATCTTTACAATAATACCAAAATCTCTGAATAAGTCTCACTCAAATTCACCTAATCTAAAAGGTGTAGCGCTACCACCCCAAAAGGGTGGTAGCTTAGCGTTCAACCATCTTTAATCATAGAAGGTTCAATCTATCTCGTGGACACCTAGCTTGCTGAACAACCAACCCACCCCCCACACAACCCTAAATTTGCATATTTATACATGTGATCTGATGTGAATAAATGCACGTCTCTCACATGGAACTTCGACTGGGACCAAATGCAGATACTGTACTGTGAATATTATTTGCTTATTGTGGTATAGTTAACTTTTTGTCTTGGATTACTGTAATATGCTTACAGCTGTCCATGGGTAATCAACTCCTTGAAGTGTGAAAAAATGCAGATTCTAGGGAATTTGATAAAAGCACATGCATTTTAAGCTATGATTCGGCTTCTGTCATTGTACTACGCAGTCCAAAATAAAAATTTTTGTTCACGTTTATTTTTTTGGTAAAAAGCTCAAACCCGTTAAGTACTAATATATGATGCTATTCCAGAGTCCACTAACCAACGGCTTGAGAAATTGATGGTAAAATTCTTCTAAAAAAATGTAGCAAATTGGTAGAAGTCAATTGTTTTGGTTCAGGTGCCTAATAATGCACCAAGCGAACAGGATGAATGACACGGCAAAACATAAAAGGGTAGTTAGGGATTAAAGTAAATTCCTTTTTATATGAAAAGCAGAAAAAGAAAAATAAAAAAATATAAATAAAAAGGGCCAAAAAACGAAGCTTCTCTAGCATGAATGGAGGTTGAGGAAATTTGACAAAGACGTCGAAGATGCTGGGAGCCTGGGAGGGAAGTGGTATTAATGACCTGGGTTTTGCGATGTACTTGCTTTGAGTCATAAAATATTCACTTCACACAAGATATTTTTCGGCAACTAGTAGCAAGCATTGCAACCTAACTTTAAAATATTTGTGCCAATCGAACGTGGAAATCCAATATTCCCAGAAGTAGTGTCTCATTTTTGGAGTAACCAACTCTCTTTATTAAGTACCCTGTAATCCAATATTCAATTCAACCCTCACATTTGAGGGTTGAATTGAATTTGGATTGTTTTTTTTTTTTTTAAAAAAAGGTGAGTTTAGTAAATTTGTTAAAAAAATAATGATGAATGTAACATTACTCAAAATATTTAAGTTTCTATGCCCACTTCCATATGCGAAGCCTACTTCTACTTCCCTAGAGATGGGAGAAGGAGGAAAGCGTCCATTTCTGTAGAGAGAAAAGGAAAAGACAGATTGTGAGAACAGGTCTAATTGTGATTCGCATCTGACGATGCCTGATTTGGTCTAAAGGAGAGAGATGGGTTAGGTGAGGTCACTTAAAAAGGTATATGGTCAGGGTCGGGTGCTTACCCGAGCTTCGATGTTGAAGTAAATAACTAATCTGATATGAAATAGGAGATTTTATATATCTTTTTGTTTTGTCCAAAAGCCGTCCCTTTTTGCTTGTCGCTGGCCCTTATTTATAGGGAGATTTCCGGATTTAGAAGATCCAGGAAATGGCTTCAAATATGGGCTTAGTGATAGTGGGCTTAAATCCCTATGGGCCGAAATATTGGGTATCTACACTTGCCCCCCTTGAAGCTCGGGCCTTGGTGTTATCGAGACCGAGCTACGGGTTTGCAAACAGTATTCGTTTTCGAGATGGGGATGTGGAGAAGATGTTGGTGCGAAGTTTTGAAATTTTGATAATCGTGTCATGGTGATCATTTGGTGCTTTGGACGTGACTGCCACGTGGCCTTTGCGAGGGTGGATATATTAATGACCATTCTGGCTGCGGCGGTCTTTTGGACTGCTTTAGGTGTCAGGGCCGTTTCGGACGTGACGTTTGGCCTTCCCGAGCTAGAATACGACTCTCGTGGCACCGTTGGATCAAGAGTCCTTGGACGGCTGGATTCATTCTGCGTTGTCCTATAAATAGGGGCTGGTAAAACTTCAGTCTACTCTTTTGGTAAATTTTCTGAAACTGGTGCTTAGGTCGGTGTGAAGTGAGGAATTTCTTGTAGTGATTTCAGCTCGGATTACTCCTTTTGTCAAAGGTAACTTTTGCCTCTTTTTCACTCTTAGGTCGTAGGTCATCTTTCTTAGTTCCCTCGTAAGATGGAGAGTTATTCTTCCGTGAACGGTGAGGACCCTATGAACTATCTAGAAGACATTGAAGTAATTTCGTCTGATGGGGGGATGGAGGCCAACAGGGAAGTGGTGAGTGAAAGGGAGCCAAGTGTTCGTAGGGAACAAAATAGAGCGGAGGAAGCTAGTTCTAGCGACAGTAGCTTAGATATATCCTTTGTTCGGCCCTCTGTTCCTTCTTTTGTTCATGAGAGGATAAAAAACACATTTTCCGTGCTTCGCACAAAGTTTGTAAGGGAGTTCAAATTTTATAACAATGAGATTGACTGGGGTCGTAGCAGTTACGATGTTAAAGCCTGTCCGAGAGATGCGCCTGTCTGTGAAAACTGCCCAAAAAACGATTTTTTTACCTTTAGTGCGGCTTATATGGAGAGGGCCGGAGCGGCAATTCTCGCTTCGCGGGATGTGGAGTATTTCGAAGTTTTTCAACTGGGAAGTTAAGCTTTGAACTATTTCGAGATACTTCATCATCAAGGGATCATTGGCTTGATATTCTCCCTTAACCTGGTTAGTGACTAGCTGAGAGTCGCTGGATGCTAGGAGATTCTCGGATCCAAGTTCCAGAGCCAGCTTGAGACCGGCGATAAGAGCTTCATATTCAGCCTGATTGTTAGAGGTCGGAAACTCGAACCGCAGAGATTGTTATATTGTTATACCCTCTGGGCCCTCCACGATGATTCCTGCTCCTCCTCCTTTGATATTGGAGGAACCGTCAACCGATAAGCGCCAAGCATGGGGTTGACCAAGGTTGGGTGATTCAGGAGGAGTGAATTCGACAATAAAATCGGCCAGTGCTTGGGCCTTGATTGCATCTCTGGGCTCGTAGGTAATAGTGTGCTCGGAGAGTTCGACGGACCACCCGAGCATGCGTCCGGCAAGGTCGGGTTTTTGAAGGACCTGCCGTATTGGCTGATCTGTACGGACGGTAATTGGGTGATTTTGGAAATATAGTCGAAGACGACGCGCTGAGAGGACGAGAGCATAAGCGAGTTTTTCTAATTTATGGTAGTTGAGCTCGGACTCCTGAAGGGTATGACTAGTGAAGTAAACGGGTAGTTGGTTCTTGTCTTCGCGAACGAGAGCCGAGCTGACAGCATGGTTGCTTGAGGCAAGGTATATGTAAAGTATCTCGGCTGGCTTGGGTTTAGAGAGTATGGGTGGGGAAGCTAAGTATTGCTTGAGTTCGTCAAAGGCTCGTTGACTCTCTTCTGTCCATTCGAAGTTTTTGACCTTTTTGAGTGCTTGAAAAAAAGGGAGAGCTTTGTCGGCGGATTTTGATATGAATCGGGAAAGAGCTACAATTCTGCCGGTTAGGCGCTGGACCTCCCTTACCGTTGTTGGTGGCTTCATCTGGATGATGGCGGTGCATTTGTCGGGATTAGCCTCAATACCTCGGTGTGTTAACATGAAGCCGAGAAACTTGCCAGCCGCTACCCCAAAGGTGCATTTGGAAGGGTTTAGGCGCATGGCGTGTTTACGGAGCTCGGAGAATGTTTCCTCGAGGTCAGCCAGGTGGTTCTCCTCCGAGCGCGATTTGACAAGTAAGTCGTCTACGTATACCTCGACGTTTCGCCCTATCTGTGCTTTAAAAACTCTGTCCATCAATCTCTGATAGGTGGCCCCTGCATTTTTTAATCCGAAAGGCATGACTCGGTAGCAATATGTGGCCTTCTCAGTGATGAATGCTGTCTTATCCTCATCTTCAGGGTGCATGCGGATTTGGTTGTATCCCGAGTAGGCGTCCATAAAACTCAAAAGTTTGTAACCGGATGCTCCATCGACGAGCTTGTCGATGCTTGGAAGGGGATAAGGATCCTTTGGACATGATTTGTTCAGGTCGGAGTAATCCACGCACATTCTCCATTTCCCGTTAGCTTTCTTGACCATGACAACGTTGGCTAGCCAGGTCGCGTAGGGTACCTCCCGAATGAACTTGGCGTCTAAAAGTTTGGCGACTTCATCTTGGATTGCTGCTTGACGCTCTGGACCCACTACGCGCTTCTTTTGTCGGACGGGTTTGGCCCCTGCATGAACAGAGAGTTTATGGCATATGAAGTCGGGATTTATACCTGGCATGTCGGCCGCTGTCCATGCGAATAGGTCGGCATTGGCAACCAGGAGATCAGTCAACTTTTTTACGATAGGCGCAGGAAGGCCGGACCCCACATTTACTGTTTGATCGGGACTTTGTCCGACTTGGACTGGGATCAGGTCGCCTTTTGGCTCGGGCCGGGTCCCCTGACTTGGTCGGTTGTCCAGCTCGTCAAGGAGAGTCGAGGAGTTGTTGCTGGTGTCTTCCTGCTTTTTGGAGTAGTCGATGGAAAAGCTGATGTTGTAGCAGGTTCTGCCGAGAAGCTGGTCGCCCCGTGCTTGACCGACTGTGCCCAAGGTAGTGGGGAATTTAAGTAAGAGGTGCTTAGTTGATACAATGGCGTCAATGCTGTTGAGGGAAGGTCGTCCCAAAATGGCATTGTAAGCAGAGGGGCAATCGACGACCAAGAAACGAATGTCGGCGCTTGTGGAGTTGGGGAATTCGCCGAGAGTAGCCCTAAGGTTTACAGTGTCTTTGACGCCGACTTGGTGTCCTGAGAAACCGACGAGAGTTCCTGGATAGGTGCTGAGGTTTGAGGTGGGGAGGCCGAGTTGAGAGTAAGCGTGGTAGAAGAGGATATCGGCCGAACTTCCTTGATCTATCAAGACTTTCCGAACTTCGTAATTGGCTATCAAGCAATAGATGACTACGGGATCATCGTGCTCTAGGTCGATGAGTCCATAGTCGGCGTCGGAAAAAGAAATGGTTGGCTGCGATTTGGCTCTTTTGGCAAAGGTGGTGTGAGATATTTCGCGTTGGTACTTATGGGCAGCTCGTTCATGTCTTTTCCGAGAAGACCTGGAGCATCCTCCACCCGCGAAACCGCCTGCAATGGTATGGATAATCCCTGCGGGATTTTGTCTTGGGTTTTCCTGATGGTTCGGAGGGAACCTGCCTGGAACTCTGTCGCCCTGTGGATTCTGATCTGGGCGAGTTTGGCGGTTACGGGGAGGAGATTGGTGCCGTGGTCGGTGTTCCCTGTGGGGTCTTTGGTTGGGGAGAGGAACCTCGGCACGGTATTTTTGCAGATAACCTTTCTGAATGAGGTCCTCTATGACATTCTGCAGGTGTCGGCAGTCGTTGGTATCATGACCGCGTCCTCGGTGAAAGACACAGTACTTGTCTTTCTTGGCTCCAACCGTCTTTTTAGGGGGTGGGAGCTGAGCTAACTTGGTGTGGCAGATTTCCTCGAGAACGCGGGCCCGACTTTGATTCAAAGGTGTGTAGCTGTCGAACCGAGGTCGGGTGGGGGATCTGTCTCTTTTGGGTTTTTTGTCGTCCTGGACCTTTTTGTCTCGAGGAGATTTGCTTATTTCATTCTGGCCAAGTATTTCTTCGAGGTTGATATGTTTGGCTACCTTCAGCAGAAGGTTGGATAGGCTTGCCGGTGGGTTAAGGGTGAGATTTTCGAGTAGGCGCCCAGGTCGGAGACCTGCTTGGATGGCATGCATAACTACTGCTTCGGTGAGGTCGCGGACTTGCAGGGAGAGTTTATTGTACCTGTCCATGTAATCTTTCAAGGACTCATTCTCCCCTTGCTTCAAGGTGGCTAGAACAGCGGAGGATCTTTGGTGAGTCATGCTGGTAGAGAAGCGAGCCTGGAAGAGCTCGGCGAGTTGATCGAAAGTTGAGATACTATACGGCGGGAGGCTTGAGAACCACTGAAGTGCTGCTCGACGCAAAGTGGTAGGAAAGGCTCGGCACATGATTTCTTCTGCTGATCCTGCCAGAAGCATGACCGAGTTATAATTTTCCAAATGCTCTCTAAGATCTGTAGAACCGTCATAGGAGTTGAGGTGTGGTGGTTTGAAATTTTGGGGCAGAGGGAAAACCATGATTTCTTTTGTAAAAGGATGTTTGGCAGCTCGTCTCTTTTTCTCCAAAGCTTGTGATGGTTGGCTCTGAGCGGATATTTGTGGGGGTGCTTCTTGGACGAGGGACTGGAAGGAAGATTGGTTTTCTTCAATCTCCTCTGTATGTGGATTCTTGTGGTGCCTGCCTTGAAGAGTGTCTTGGAGACGAAGAGGAGAGTCTCCGCGGGTTGAAGTTTCGACCCAAGAGTCGGTTTTTTGAACCCGCTGTTTTAATTCTGCTATCTCTGCTTTGTCTGCCATCCGCTCTTGTTTGAGGGTTTGGATTTCGCGGAGTAAAAAAGAGAGAGTGGCCTTGTCTGAGTTTTGATCTGTGTTTACGCAAGGAGGTTCCGGGCTATGAGAAGTGTGGCGAGGAGGTGGGAGTGGCTGTCTTCGGGTAGTGCCTGGCTGAAATGGGGGTCTCGTGGGTGAAGGAGTGGTTTCCGAGTTGGTGCGAGGGTTTCCAAGCTCGGTGGTCGGGTCCATTTTGCACAAAACAGGATCGTACAATGAATTTGTTTCTCGGGGAAAAGAGAGGAAACAAGTTTTCCCACAGACGGCGCCAAATAACGATGCCTGATTTGGTCCAAAGGAGAGAGATGGGTTAGGTGAGGTCACTTAAAAAGGTATATGGCCAGGGTCGGGTGCTTACCCGAGCTTCGATGTTGAAGTAAATAACTAATCTGATATGAAATAGGAGATTTTATATATCTTTTTGTCTTGTCCAAAAGCCGTCCCTTTTTGCTTGTCGCTGGCCCTTATTTATAGGGAGATTTCCTGATTTAGAAGATCCAGGAAATGGCTTCAAATATGGGCTTGGTGATAGTGGGCTTAAATCCCTATGGGCCGAAATATTGGGTATCTACAGCATCCAATTTGAACGCAGCCTAAGGGGTATTAATGACCTGTTCAATTTCTTTTCTAACATGTCAATGACATAATTGAAAACGTAATTTGTCACAAGTAATGCTATTTTGACATTATGGATGTCAAAACAAGCGCTTATACATGTTAAACACCGACTTAAGGAACCAAGTAATTTCCATGTAAATTCATATTTAATATGTGAAACAAGCGCTTACCGTAATCAATAATAAACCACTAAACTAACGCGATCACGTTTTCAAGAGTGTGTGAATTAACAGATACTAGCTAGATACAACCTTCTTGTTTACAAAATGGTAGAACAATCGTCAATTGAATATTCATACTGTGAGACTCGTTCTTTGTTTTAACTTTATTGTGGTCTTAGTTTTATTTAAACATGTTTCTTGCAATTGAACATTTATGACATGCAGGACTCGTTCATTGTTTTAATTTCTATCTTAATTAATGAAATGAAAGGGAACAAGACTAATTTTTTTTTTAAAAAAAAAGGGTCTCGGATGACGGCAGGTCAACTAGTGGCAAGGTCACAGGATGGATTTCTGAAACATTTTCAGCATGAAATCATGATGACATCAAATCCATCTTTGAGCAGAACATCTCCTGAATGAACCTTCTAATGGGAAGGTGATCTATGGAAGTTGCTGGTGAATGGTGATCGAGCTACCCAGGAGGGGTTTTTGTCTTTAGTCAATTGTTTTGAAGAATATTGTAACCCGGCTTGACTTGGTCCTTGCCCACTTGATTTGTCTCATTAATCATCAGACTTCACCAGGAAGGTCACAATATGAATGTAATGGTGGCAGGTATTCTAATGGTGAAAATTAAAAGATACACAAGGTCGTGGTGATGGGGTGGCAACTGGCACGTTTATCGTGGTGCCCTTCCAGAAGAATGATTAGTTTTAATTTTCACCTATGTTTTGAAATATTAACATTACACCACTAAATGTTGTGATCTATGTTTAAATGGTTTTATAGTTCAACTGATAAAGATTGAAACATTCATTTGTAACATCTAAGTTTGAATCTTACTGTTAGTATTTTTGATAAGCAATTTATAAATACAATTATACATTCTCATTGAGGCTTGTGACATATCTTAACATTATAATGAGATAATCTCCTCTCATAATTTCATCCTAAATTTTTAGTTAAAAAAAAAGGTGTTGTTCTTTTTTTGAAGAACAAAACTTAGGTAAAGTTTCATAGGTGCTAGTGGTGTTGTTCTCCTATTAGAACATAATATGTGTATTAATTTTATAATTTAACACTATCTTATCTCTCTCTTAATATTTCTCAAAATACCACATTAACCCTAACGCCTAATTTCGCTCTCTTTCCCACCCACCACTACGTCCCTCCTTCCTTCTGCAACAGTGGCAGTGAAGAACACAGTACTCCGCCTCTGCTTCACCTCTTATATCTAGACGGATAACTTCTCTATTTTGGCTCTAAATTTACTAATTGGTAGCTAAGGTAAGAAACCCTCTCAATATTCCCTTAAATTTCTCTATTTCTCTCCCCTGAACCTCTGCTTCTCTCTCTAGAATGAGTTTCTCTCTCTAAAAGAGGAAGAAAGGTAGGGATGGGGTGGAGCCACCGGTGTGTACCAAAAAGGAAAAAAAAAAGAGTCAGATGACCATTATCTTATGCACAAATTCTATGGCTTGTTTGGAGGGTATTGGAAAGAAATAAAAGGGAAGAAAAATAAGTACAATTTTATGTTTGTGACTAAGAATTAAAGAAAAAAATTGTAGGTGTTTTAGATTTAGCTGGAATGCGTAAAATTTTTCAATTTTTTTAAATTAAAAAAAAATCATAAACGTGTAAGTTACATATCACCCTCCGCATTTATTTTCCTCTCTTTTAGTCAAAACACTCGATCCAAACAAACGCTAGAGGGTTTTGATCTTTGAACTCAAGTAGAGTATAGATAAGTATCACTTGTATAATACTGTTTTTAATTAATAGAAATTTAAAAAAAAAAGAAAAAAAAGTATGACTTTTATAAGTCAAGACGAACGAGCATTGAAAAGGAAAAAATATAAATAAAAAAGCTAGGCTGTCGAGGTATATATCGTGCCACTATGCATTCTGCCCCTGGCCGGCTGGTCAAACTTCATTATAAGGCGTTGATTTTATGTATGGGGTCCAGCAGCATTTTACATCGAAAGGATGTTATTAAACCGGTCAACTCCAGGGTATTAATGTGGTACTTCCATATAACGTGCAACATCAATGCTTTCTTTTTTTCTTGCAAGCAAAGCAGAAGCATTAGAAAAAGAGAAAAATAGCAGTGATAAATAACGCTTCAAATGGCATTTTTGCGGAGATCCAACTTATCGAGCAAACGGTGTCCAAAACAGTTGTTCTTCTTGGAAGCTCTTAAGAGGCGTTCTGGAGTTCAGTGCTGCGAGTTCTTCTACAGCATAAAAGATTAGCTAGAGAGGCTGCTATATCAAGAGTCAAGCACAGTGGTGCAGTTTTGTGAAAAAGCTAGTGATGTGTCTAAAATTTCTCTTTATTATTTTGTTATGTTGTTTAATGATGGAAGAACTTCAGATCAGTTCTAATTAGAGAACTTGATAACATTTCAACACACTGGTAATCCAGTGACTGGATGTTTGGATTTAAAAGAGGCTGTCTGGTGGATTCTGGATAAATACATACCGTGGAGTTGATAAACACCCCTTAGTAAGTTATCCATGATGCGGACAAAATTATCTTTTGGAACTTCTAATAACATTAGGGTGAGCATTATGCTACCTCCACCTCAATTAAGTTAGTTTGGTTGGGAATCACCCAGTGATTTTGGTATCGTTACAAAGATCTAAAAATATTGAGTTACTCAATATGTGTAAAAATACACAATTCTTTATAAAATGCAAGAACAACACAATATAGAAAAACATATTAAGAAACAACGTTTTCAAATTTACTTTTTCGGCACGTTTCTTATATTATATCGTTCTTACATTTTATAAAGAACTGTGTTCAGGCACATACTGGGTGACTTAGTTTTTTGAGATATTCACAACAACACCAAAATTACATTGTAAGTCCTACTAGGTCCTACCTAAAACCTCACCCAAAGGGGGTGGGGTAGTGTTACTCCCTCTAAGAGGATGGGTAGCATAGCCCTCACCTAATGTTAGATATAAAATCAACATTTACCTAATAACTTAAACTTTTAGGTAAGATGGTTCCTTGATATAATATTAGAACCTTCTTGACTAGGTCGTAAGGAAATTGAATCCTTCTACCACCACCCATTTCTTAACTTCACCTAATAACTTAAGCTTTAATCCATCAATTAAGCGAACATTTCTGCACATCATTTTTTAAAATGTGTAGTGAATAAAAAATTATCAAGCACTCTTTTTTGTTTTTTTGTTTCATACGAGCACAATACATTGAGAAAAGTAAAAGTGAATATACAGCTGAAATAAAACATTTAACATCAAATAATTTAGTCATCAATATATATATAAAAGGAGAAGACATTACCTCAACATATGACAAATGTTATAAAATTTAAGTATGTGACCCATTAAAAAAAATTAATTCAATAATAATTTAGAATTTAGAAATAACTTGACAAAATAATTAAGAGAAGGAATTTGATTCAAATACAAATACATAAATTCAATTATAATTTAGAAAGATAATTGTCCATTATCCCTTATCAAATTTGAAATTCAAAAAAGTAAAATAATAATTTTAAATTTAAAATCAAATCCCGTAATGAAGAAGGATAACTATTGCTAATTCATCATTTTATTTTTTTTCATTTTCAAAAAAATAAGACATGTAACAATAGAAAACGGGTGAATGTAGTTGAAACAAGAGAGAAACAATTAATTTGTTAACTAGGTTAAAAAAACAACGAGACCAAAAAATATACAATCAATTCTATAAATTTTAATAGATTATTATGTTGAAAAAGTATTTATATCTACTTAATTTTTATGGTTAAGTGGGCTCAAGTAACAATGTGACAAAAAAAATATAATCAATTCTATAAATTTTAATATATTATTATGTTGGAAAAGTATTCATGTCTACATTAGTTTTTGTAATAATTATTTAAAGATAAACGAGTAAATGTGATTAATATTAGAAAGAAAAACAATTAACAACGAGACTAAAACATATGCAATCAATTCTATAAAAGACCATGAAACACAATTAAAGACCTTATGTTTGTCTCCCAACGGGTCAAATTAGAACACAAAAACATTATCAACTAAATATTGCACACTAAAATATGTAGCAAGCCACCAAACCCTAGCCATTGTTTCCTTGAATGCTATCATATTAGCCAATTTACTTGACAAAATCCTACCCACCAAAAAAATTCAGAACTGTCATATATCTCATTTTCTATATTTTATTACTCATTTTTTTATGTTGTATTAATTTAGATATTTTGATCGGATGCTAAATTTTGTGGGTTACAATAGATCAAAGGGTTTAACTTTAATTATTGATGAAATCAATTGATGGGTGAAAATATTTTCCATCTCTCTTATTTTCTATTTGATTTTGTCATACTTATTTAGATCTTTTCCATATTTAATTTGTGATCAATTAAAAAGAAAAAATATATTACACTTAACACAATTTAAAAAAGAAAAAGAAAAAAGAGGATGTGAGTATATATCATGGGTATTTTAAAAGTAAGACTCACACATAGACCCGTGGTCGGTGGAAGAATTTTCCCTAGATATGAGTGGCCTAAACAAACAAACGTGTATATGTATAACTCATTAACAATGTTTGGGGTATAAAATATGTCACATTTAAAATTGCGAATATATTATTATGTTTATCCATTGGATGTGAAGGGGGGGTGGTTGGGGGTTCAATTCTTCATAGTGTGTACATTGACAGACTCTTTTTTTTTTTAATGTAAATTGACAGATTATAACAACTTTCCCAATGGGATAATGATCGTCAATTGAGTGGGGATAGCCGTTCATCGATTTAATTAGACAGGCCGGCCACATTTAAATCTTCAGTTTCCTTCGACATATGCAACCAAAAAAGGTCAATTTCACATGATGTCCATTCACTTATGTTAAAGAGGAAGAACAGTCAAAATTTAATAATTTAGCGCTGGTATGTTTGATTTCAATTTTAAATGGAACTAGAAATGTTCAGTTCTTTTAATTTTTCAAAGTTCCACTTGTTTTATATTGAGAAGAGGTCATGTCGGTTTGTGATAATAGAGCAGACGCGCGAATTGCGTCATTGAGGACAAGTAGCAATATAATTTTCTATAGCGGGTTCTCGATTTGACGACGCTGTACATGTCAACAAAGTAAAAACTACGATATCTTTGGGAAAAAATATCTTCTAAGCGTTAAATATTAAACAAAATTATCACTCTTTTAGTATAAAAATTTTAAATAAGTGCCTGCAATATCATCGTAGTTTAGAGTATAACTAAAAAAATACTCTGTAAGTTGAAAGTGGCTAGGTGTCATAAAGAATTGAGTGAAATGATGACAAAATTAATTATGTAATTATCATCTATTAATATATGAGATTATTTTACTTTAAGATGTACATATGATATTTTGTTTTGGTACATGTACATGTGATAACAACTAACAAATACTTGTAAGAAACTTTTATGCTAAGTATTTCCGAATATTTTGTTTTTTTTAGGGGACACTGATTTATGAGTTATCACTACAGATGGTTGTAAACTGTAATAAACAAAGACTTAAAATAGATGGAGACAGGGTAAGATATATATATATATATATATATATAAGATACATTATCGTATTCTGTAATTGTGGTGCTTATTAATCTAATGACAGAAATTAAATTGGTGTCATTATCTACGCAACTCTCGTGCCCTAGCACTAATCATAAAGCAAAGTATTTTAAGACACTCCTGAGTCCTGATAAACTAATAATGGATTCCCAATAAAAAATAAATAAAAAAATCAAATGATGGCTACCGGGGTTATTAATAAATGAATTAAGGAACATGTGTCAATANTGAATTAAGGAACATGCGTCAATAATTTATTAGTGGCTCCTCTGCAGGTCTAATTTTGTTAGCAGTTAAATTCCTCCGATGCCGACACTAGCAGATGCTGCACAACAACTGTTTAGACTGAACAGAGCATTACTTAAAATTCCCAATTGACTTTTCGCAACGGTGTGGGTCTTCCACCTCTCCTGATTCACCGATTGATTCCTTTGCACGAGTTAAAAAGTAAGATCTCAACAAGTTTTTTTTTTTTTTTTTTTTTTTTNAAAAAAAAAACTCTTGCTAAACTATGAAACATACTTTTAGGGGTTACTATTCCCACTCAATTGGGTAGGAATTAGAATTCAATAGAACTCACTAAGTAATTTTTAGTATCGTTGTAAAGTTAATAAAAAATTGAGCTACTTAATATATTACAGAATACACATTTTTTTTATAAAATATATAAATAACATGATATATAAAAATGTGCTAATTCCTTTTTTTTTGGTAAAATTTTAATTTTTTTCAGCATATTTTTTTATATCTTGTCATTTATGTATTTATAAAAAATTAATTATTTTGTTACATATTTAGTAATTTAATTTTTCAAGAGTTTCATAACAATACCAAAATCATTAAATTAATTCAATTAAAACTCATCTAATTAAGTGGAGGTGTAGATTAACAAGAAAAAAAAAAAAACGTACACACACGGATTTATCACTCATATGCGAGAAATGCAGGGGTTGAGCTGCTGGCTCACTGCAGCCATGGTCCCCAAAAATTTATAAAATTAAAGATTTTTCTCTTATTTTTCGAATCATGTAAAATATAATTTATTGCTTCCTTCAACTCTCTATTTTACAAGTTTAATTGTAGATATAATTTCCTCACATATACATAAAATATGATTTCAGTAATTTGTCGCTCAACAGGCACTACCATACTTTCTTTAATAGAATTAGTGAGATCAAATATTAAAAATCATTTATCTATTGAACTTATATTTACTAGAAAATATAGCAAGAACGAAGACAAATTTTGTCACAAATGACATAATCATTTGGTATATATAGAAAGTGCTGAAAACTGTTTAACTAAATAACATAAAGCATATTAATTAAGTCATTTTCAAGGCTTTCATGTTCAAATTAAAAATTATGGTCAAAACATTAAAAAAAAAAAAAAATTATTACTAAAATATTTCAACACGAGAAGATATTTTTTATAAAATCTGTAAAGTTTTCTGAAAAAATGAACTTTTAAACTTTTTAAAAAAGATTATTGAGTTTCTTAATTTTTCTCTTGATGATATATATAAATAGACTCGGCACATTGACTTCAATATTATACTTTGTCAACTTATTTATATATTTATTACAATTTTAAACTTATTTACTTTAATATTATACTTTTTTAAAAAAAATTAAAAATTTGTTGGGCTCCATCAAACACACCGCATGCCAACTTACATGTCCACTATTTTTCTTCATCCTTGAATTCCAATGACGAAAAATGATTTATTTGTTAATTGTTTTTCTTTTGGCTGACGCATGCATGTGAGTGAACAAATCCTAGTATGCTGTCAGCCTAAACAAATTGGCACTTCACTGAGAATGGGATTGTGACACAGTGAACACGCCGGCTTAGATTTAATTTTTTTATAAGTTTTAAATTTTTTTAAAAAAATTATAATATTTAGATAAATAAATTAAAATATATAATAATTATGTAAATAAGTTATTAAAATGTAATATCGAGGTCATTGGACAACCAGACTACGGGTAGTTCAGTCCGAAGGAGTGTGCTTTTTTGTCTATTGTCCCATAAATTTAAGTTATCTTTTGTATTTTCCCCGTTGTTGGAGGAACATAACCAATAACCAAACCTTCAACATTTTACTTTCTAAGTATGTATAGCTGCCCTGACGATCTACCTAACATCCACTCATTAGAAAAGTCAGTTGCCACGTTTCAACAACCCCTAATACCGTGCCCCTTCCTTAACTAAATTACAGGCTAAGGACCTAAGGTTCTCTATATATAATGCGAGAGTTGCCCTTCAAACATCAGCACAAAAAACAAAAATTGAAAGACAGGAAACAAGAGATCCTTCTTACCCGGACCATATAACAAATAACCTTCATCAAACATTCAACTGCCAAGCAGACTCCCTCAGATGTCTCCTTTGCTTCTTATCTTAGCTACTATAGTAGTAGCCTTCCTTCTTTACCGTCTTCTCAGCCTATTAACTCGCCCTTCTCATCTACCTCTTCCTCCAGGTCCAAGACCATGGCCTATCGTCGGAAACTTGCCTCACATGGGTCCTGTGCCACACCACGCCCTTGCAGCCCTGGCTCGTACCTATGGGCCTCTCATGCACCTTCGGTTGGGCTTCGTCCACGTCGTGGTGGCCGCTTCGGCCTCCGTTGCCGAGCAATTCTTGAAGATTCATGACGCTAACTTCTCCAGCCGGCCGCCCAACGCCGGAGCCAAATACGCCGCTTACAACTATCAAGACCTTGTGTTTGCACCTTACGGCGCACGGTGGCGCATGCTAAGGAAAATCAGCTCCCTTCATCTATTTTCCGGCAAGGCCTTGGATGATTTTAGACATCTGCGACAGGTTAACTCTCTTTTCCTGAAGCTACTTACATATACTGCTTTTAATAATAAGAACTGAAAAATAATTAATTTTGGTTGGATGTTTTGCTTTCATGCCATGTGTAGTTTTTAATCCAAATAATAAAGTATTACATAATAGCTTGATAACTTTTGAAATTTTATTCTTTGTTTTTTTATAATCAGTTATTTAAATGCAGTTCATCATTCATTCGAGAAAATCTAAAGCCCTTCATCTATGGTCAATTACGTAAATTACAATAGGACTTCGACGATCAGATTTTTCTGTCTTTTCTTCCGGGTTTGTTAACCCTCTCGAAAGGAATTGAGAAAGGCCAAACATTTTGGTTAAGCTTGACATCTATCCTGAGTTTAGTTTAGGATTTTTTTTATTATTATAATTGAAGGCTACGTAATAAAAAATAGCTTGTCTTTATTAATTTTTTTTTTATATAATGATCATTGTTAACTTAATCAGCTCAACTAAAATTTGTAAAACTCACCTCAACAAAAAATTGCAAAAACTTATAATGTCTTTTTTTTTTTTTGGTAAAATTATGATGTCTTTACTATCATAAAATCTGTTTACATTTTAAAATATATCAGAAATTATTTTAATATCAAGTAAAGTTTTAATTTGAATAATTTAAAAAGACATGAGTTTTTAAATTAACATTTTTAAATTCAAATATATTTTATATTATGTTTTGGACGAAGAGTTTTATATTATTAGTATCAAAATAAATATTTCTTAAACTATGTGGCCAGTGCATATATCATTAATTATTAGAAGAATAGAAGTATTATTTATTTATTTATTTATTTTTGGTTTTGATTTTGAGTATGGAGGTAGGACTTGCTCACATCTATACACTGAATGGGTAAAATCAAAATTATCAAATCACACATGATAATCCACCTATGAGTTTTCCCATGAAGACAAAACAAAAATGCGTAGTATGTAAAAGAAAAAAAGTAACGGGTATACATAAAGTGGCCCATGATAATTTTTTAATAAATTAGTTTAATTTTATAAATTTGAGAAAAAGAATATTTGATTTTTATTAAAATAAAATAATTATTTTATTTAATTCTTTTTATGTCGTGTAAAATATCCAAAATATATTTTATACTATGTGATTATAATTTAGTGTTATGTAATTATTTTATATATATATATATATATATATATATATATATATATAATTATTTTTTAGTATTATATAATTATTATGTTAAAAATATAGAATAATTATATCATATCAAAAAATATTTTAAATATTTTACTTGATATAAGAAAAATTAAATTAAAAAATTATTTTATTTAAAACTAAATAATTTTTTTTCTCAAACTTTTGATATCAAATAATAATTTTTTTACTTTTGCTACAGAGGATGTCCGTGATACCTTTAGTCATAACTCCGGGTATGGGGTGTGGCCCAAATCCAATGGGGGAGATAAATATTTAGGATAGAAACTGTTCTTTACTTCTTTTTCTGATATTTTGGGTTTTTAAAATACAAACCGTTCAACGTTGGATCAGATCAGTGATCTTAGGACCTGTTTCTGTGTTTTTTATGGTATAAATGTATAATTTTTTATTATTAAACTACACTTAATAACTTATTATTTATGCTATTTTATCATCATATATAGCTGCTAAATTTCATTTTTCACAAAGAACTATTACCTTTCATTGATTTAGTCAATGAAAAACAAAATTTAAAACATAACAATAATTATGACTCACTTAAAATATTTTTTTAGTGATTCACCTAAAATTATTTATAATTTGAATTACCTAATAATAATTGCCTAAAAAAATACCATTGCAATTAATATATATCTACTTACAAGCAAAACTAGCAACCAAACCCGTCTGCCTTGATTAATTTTTAAAGCAAAAAAATAATTATTGTTATCAATACAAAAGTTGACTTAATAGCTGCCAAGAAAAAGGTACTACGAAATGAATATTAAAGTTGTTGCTTAGAAGATAATATCAAATTCAGTCTAATTCATGTGGCAATAATTAGTATGACTTATTTAATTATATGCATATGCAGGAAGAGGTGTCCAGATTGACGCGCAATTTAGCAAGTGCAGGCTCAAAGGCAGTGAACTTGGGACAATTACTTAATGTATGCACCACCAATGCATTAGGGAGGGCAATGATAGGGCGGCGCGTGTTCAACGACGGCAGCGCGGGCTGTGATCCTAATGCTGACGATTTCAAGTCCATGGTGGTGGAGTTGATGGTGTTGGCCGGAGTTTTCAATATTGGTGACTTTATCCCTGCGTTGGAGTGGCTGGACTTGCAAGGAGTGCAAGCTAAGATGAAGAAACTACACAAGAGGTTTGATATATTTTTAACCAGCATTATTGAGGAACACAAGGTTTCTAAGACAGAGAAGCACAAGGACATGTTGAGTGCGTTGTTGTCATTAAAGGATGTGCCAGACGATGAGGGAACTAAACTGACAGATACAGAGATCAAAGGCCTGCTTCTGGTAAGTGGTACCTACCATTCTATCTATTCTCTCGTGTGCATATCTACCCATTTCAAAATCCAATCAACATTGGCGGCGTTTTTCTCTACATTCATTACAAGCTATAACAAAGAAATTATTAATTGATTTTGACCTAGCCCAATCATGAATCAGTTTTATAACCAAAAAGATTTGTGGGTCTCAAATCTCATCTCAAGTTTTCAACCATTGAAATTGGTCCACAAGCAAAAATAATGCCTTATGTTGCTTGTGACTCCTGATCTTCCACAAAGATCATTTTAAATCATTTCACTTCGTGAAATCGCATTATTTATATTATTGGGCAGTCTAAACACACACACTAAAGCATTTAACATAAGCCCAATAGAACCTCCTTATACAAACCACACATGTGATCTGTATATTTTAGCCGAAGTAGTACCAACCACACAACCACTCCACAAATCACAATAGAGCCTTTGTACAAATTTGCATCAAACTCCTTGTACATGTGATCTCTCCTCTTTCTTTGACTCATACAAGCAAAAATAAACCCACAAACTGACAAAAGCATGTACACGTCTTTTTGTTCTTTTGGACACATCATGAAAGAATGGCCACTGGGTTAGCGAAATCGTCTCATGATTCTATCCTCATTAAGTTTTTTTTATTTTTTGTTTGGTGATGGTACTTCAATACCTTACAAAATAAATAAAAACAAGTTTGCTTCAGTAGTATTATCTTTTGGTATGTCTGTTTGTTCGGCTGAAATTTATCTACTGCAAGTTACCTGAGTAAAGTTTTGAATATTTGTATCAAAATAATTGCAGAACATGTTCACGGCCGGGACTGACACATCATCAAGCACAACGGAGTGGGCCATAGCAGAATTACTCCGACACCCAAAAATGCTGGCCAAGGTCCAACAAGAGTTGGACTCTATTGTGGGCCGGGATCGGGTTGTGACCGAACTGGACTTGCCCCACCTTCCCTACTTGCAGGCCGTGATAAAGGAAACCTTCCGTCTCCACCCATCAACTCCACTTTCCCTTCCAAGAATTGCAGCTGAAAGTTGTGAGATCTTCGGCTACCACATCCCCAAGGGTGCTACTCTCTTGGTGAATGTTTGGGCCATTGCACGCGATCCAAAAGAATGGTCCGACCCGTTACAGTTCATGCCCGAAAGGTTCCTACCGGGTGGTGAGAAGGCTGATGTTGATATTAAGGGCAATGATTTTGAGGTGATACCATTTGGTGCTGGACGTAGAATATGTGCTGGCTTGAACCTTGGGCTCCGAATGGTTCAGCTACTAACTGCAACCATGGTCCACGCGTTTGATTATGAGCTGGAAAATGGGCTGAACCCAGAAAAGCTTGACATGGATGAAGCATATGGGCTCACCCTCCAACGAGCAGCCCCGCTATCAGTGCACCCTCGGCCCAGGCTTTCACCACACGTGTACTCAGGAATTCCATCTTCCTAACTTGGAAGTTTTGCTTTATACCTCTCCTCCTTTTTCATAATTTGAATATTCTTAATAAAAAGTGCTGCACTTGGTGGTTAAAACGGTTAGCTGTTTAGTTCATGAAGAATTTTTTTTGCTTTGTTTATGAATATTCAAGAAAGGGGAAATTAGTTATGTAGTATATGAATCTTCTTAATTTGTAGGCTTAATTGTAATTTTGGTCCTCGTATTTTAATCACTTGAACGTTTTGATCCTCTTCTTTACAAATGAACTATTGAGTGCATCTATATTCATAAAATATACAAGTTTAGTCCATTTATCTTTAAGTCAAAATTTTTAGGTTTATTTCAAGGTGTAAATTTCTCTGATTCATAATCTCACCGTTCAGATTGAAGGGCTACATCTTGTGAACCTCCTCACTAAATTTGAGCTCGATCTAACGGTGAAACTCAGCACAAAATACCAAAATCATAAATTTTCATCTAACAAAAAATTTAGACTTATTCACCGTTAGATCGAGTTGAAATTTAATGGAAAGATTCACAAGACCTAGTTCTTCAATCTGAACGGTGGGATTATGAATCAAAAAACTTTACACCTTAAAATAAACTTAAGAATTTTGACTTAAAAATAAATGAACTAAACTTGTACATTTTATGAATATAGAGGGACTCAATAGTTCATTTTTAAAGAAGGAGGACCAAAACGTTCAAATGGTTAAAATAAGGAGACCAAAATTGCAATTAAACCTAATTTGTAATGTGAATATGCTTCATAGTTTTCACGCTGTATTTTGAAATAAATGATATAACACATGATTTGATTTTGCTTTGATAGTCAATATGTACAGTTCTTCCGAATAGTAAATGAGAGTTTGTGAGATCAAATGCAAATAAAGTGGTCCGAATGCAATTTTCTTCTTTTTTCCCATTCAAGCATCCACAGATTTGTAATTTTGCACATCTCTATTGCTAATGGTCCCCGGTGGCGGTTGCTTTTTGTTTTGTGTTGTTTCAATAGATCACCTATTATGGGGTAAGAATAAAAACGTGGAAGAGAGTGCTTGATTGGTAAGAATGCATTCTCCAAAAGGATAAGATATTATAAAGCAAAGTATGATTTGTGTCAGCCATTTCGAATTCGTGTTGAACATTCGGGGGAATGAGTTAATATAATACAACGAGGTATAAATTATGGGTCAAATACTAAATAGAAATTTCTTATAAAAAAAATATTGTTTTGTTTTAATTGTTTGAAGAAAAGAATATTTGGTTTTAAATAAGAGAGCTTTTTAATTTTATTTTTTTATATTTTGTGAAATGTTTAAAATGTTTTTTTATGTTATTTAATTATTTTATTAATATATATTATTATTTTTTGTGTTATATAATTATTTTGTTCACATATATAAATATTATGTTAAAAAATAAAATAGGATAATTACATATATAAACAGCAATTCATATAATTAGAAGATATTTTAAACATTTTATACAATATAAAAAATAAAATTAAAAAATCATTTTATTTAAAATTAAATGAACATTAATTTAAAAAAAAAAATTAAAAATGACTTTGTGGGATATGGCAATAGAACCAGAGAAAGAGTGATGGACTGAAATAGAGCTTTTTCACTCTTTGACAAATCCGATAATCGGATTTTGCAGCACATTATTCATGAGTGGATGGCCAAATCTTTAATCTACCATATTTTAAAAAGTAAGTTAGAAAATATTATTAGTTTCGTTTTAATAATTTACTTGGAAAAACATTGAGGCTGTGGAAAACTATAGAGAAAATATGATTATAATCATATTTCATAATGGACTAATCATTGTTTTATGTAGCTTGTAATCTACGATTATATAATGAGATGATTTATATGTTTAACTAATAAGTATAACATTAACCTATTCATTTTGACGTTTTTAAATAATTTTTAAGGATTTTTTTTAGTAAATTATATTAACATATCTCTTGAATAAATTCATATTTTTATTTTGAATGCTGCTTTTTTCATTTTTTCCACACTACTTTCTTCTAGATTTTTTTTCTACATTTTTTTTATGATTGAGTGTAAAAATAATTTAGAGATAATTATTGTTTGGGTCATTTTGTTTGTAAAAANGCATGCCAATCATTTTTTTCTGAGTTAGGCATTCTTCATCACAAGAGCTGCATCTATACTCCCCAACAAAATGGGATAGTAGAAAGGAAGCACAAACACATCCTTCAAATTGCTAGAGCACTTATGTTTCAAGCACACTTACCTATTAAGTTTTGGGGTCATTCACTCCTCATGGCTGCATATATCATAAATAGATTGCCTACTGATATTCTGAACTGGAAAACTCCTTATGAGGTTTTACACAACAAGCAACCAGAATACAATCTTCTTCGCTGTTTTGGGTGTTTGTGTTATGCCACCAATCCTCACCCACATAAAGACAAGTTTGAGGCACGTGCATATAAGTGTATCTTTCTAGGATTTGTCACTGGACAAAAGGCATATAGGGTCTATGATCTACATACACACCACATTTATACTTGCAGAGATGTTATTTTTCATGAGACCATATTTCCTTTTGCCACACTTTCCCCTGAAGACAATTCGGTTTCACTTCCTGTCCCTTTCTCTGATTCTTCTGTCATTGTTCCTCCTCTTCAAACACAACCTCTCACCTCTCTAAATTCACCACTTATATCTCCTGCTCATACATCTAGCCCTTCTGGACTTTCTCCCTCTCTTTCACCTGCACAGCATATTACCTCACTTTCTCCTGCTGTTCCTATCCCTTCTTTACGCCATAGCACTAGACAAACCACTAAACCTGTATGGCTTTCTGACTTTGTCTCTAATGCATATCTTCCTATTGGTTTGCCTGCTGCTATTCCTGCTCTCTGTACACCTGTTAATTCTGGCCCTTCATCCTATACCCCAACCACCTTCCCATATCATCAATCCTCATTTTTTACCCAAGAATACCTGTGTTTCCTTGCAAATGTGTCCTCTGTTCCAGAGCCTTGTTCCTACTACCATGCAAGTCAGAATGATAAATGGGTTGAGGCCATGAACACAGAGCTGCAGGCTCTTGAATCCAACCACACTTGGGACTTAGTTCCTTTACCTAGAGGTAAGAAGGCCATTGGTTCCAAGTGGGTTTATAAAGTTAAGTACCTGCCTGATGGGACCATTAATCGTTACAAGGCAAGATTAGTTGCCAAAGGCTATCACCAAATTGAAGGGGTTCACTACAAAGACAGCTTCTCTCCAGTGGCTAAGCTTGTCACAGTAAGACTGCTCTTGGCTGTTGCTACTACTAAGCATTGGCCTTTACACCAGCTAGACATCAACAATGCATTCCTCCATGGATATCTTAATGAAGAAGTCTATATGCACCCCCCACAAGGTTATAGCAAATCTCAGCCACATGAGGTTTGTTTGTTGAAAAGGTCCCTTTATGGCTTAAAGCAGGCCTCTCGTCAGTGGAATGCTGAGTTTTGTGCCAAGCTTAAGGATTTTGGTTTCCTGCAGAGTGCCCATGACCACTGTCTCTTCACTATGCACTCATCCCATGCCTTCCTAGCCTTGCTGGTCTATGTTGATGATGTCCTCATCACAGGCACTCATGAGGCAAACATCCAACAAGTCAAGGATTTTCTTCATGCTACCTTTACTATCAAGGACTTAGGCTATGCTAAGTACTTCCTTGGTATTGAAATTGCTCGAGGCTCTACTGGCACCTATATCACTCAGCGAAAGTATGTCTTGGATCTCCTCAAGGATGCTGGTTTGCTTGGGGCCAAACCTGTGGCTACCCCCTTACCCAAGGGACAACATTTTTCTTCTGCTGGAGCTCCTCTTTCTGCACCTGATGCCTATCGCAGGCTAGTTGGCCGTTTGCTCTATCTTAGCCTCACTCGACCTGATCTCACTCATGCTGTTCAACAGCTCAGTCAGTATATTCAAACTCCAACTCAGGCCCATTGGAATGGTGCTATCCACGTCCTCAAGTACCTCAAAGGTACTCCTTCCCGGGGGTTATTCTTCTCTTCCACATCTGATTTCTCCCTCACTGCATATTGTGATGCAGATTGGGCAGCATGCAAGGACACCAGGAGGTCCCTCACTGGCTATTGTATCTCTCTTGGTAATTCTCTCATCTCTTGGAAGACTAAAAAGCAAAGCACTGTTAGTCGCTCCTCTGCTGAAGCAGAATATAGAAGCCTTGCAACTACTGTCTGTGAATTGAGGTGGCTTAGTTACATTTTGGCTGATCTTCAAATTCACATACCCCTGCCTGTCCCTCTCTGGTGTGACAATCTTGCAGCTTTGCACATCACAGCCAATCCTGTGTTTCATGAAAGGACCAAGCACCTTGAGATTGACTGCCACCTGGTTTGTGACAAATTTAAGGAAGGTTTTGTTCTTCCTCAGTATGTTTCTACTAAGGCTCAGCTGGCTGATGTTTTCACCAAAAATCTTGGAGGTCCTCATTTCCATTCACTTCTCTTCAAGTTAGGCTTAGTGGACTTCCATCATCCACACGCTCCAACTTGAGGGGGGGATGTAAAGATTATTTAAACTGTCAGTTAATTTTACCAGAGTCATTAGTTAATTTACTAAGTGTAGTTAATTCATTAACCAAGGTTAGCTAATCTGTTAGTTGTTAGTTAGCACAGCTGATCTGTTATGCTTACGTGGCAGCCTTTGTATCGTTCAGTTACTGTATATATAGAATAGCACTTGTACAGAATCATTAAGTGAGCTTAATAGAAAATACTGAAAGTTTCCACAAGATTCTGCGTATCAGTTTTCTTTCTTGTTCTTCTGGTTTATCTTCATCTGAAGATTTCACATTGTGAGATCAAATGCAAATAAAGTGGTCCGAATGCAATTTTCTTCTTTTTTCCCATTCAAGCATCCACAGATTTGTAATTTTGCACATCTCTATTGCTAATGGTCCCCGGTGGCGGTTGCTTTTTGTTTTGTGTTGTTTCAATAGATCACCTATTATGGGGTAAGAATAAAAACGTGGAAGAGAGTGCTTGATTGGTAAGAATGCATTCTCCAAAAGGATAAGATATTATAAAGCAAAGTATGATTTGTGTCAGCCATTTCGAATTCGTGTTGAACATTCGGGGGAATGAGTTAATATAATACAACGAGGTATAAATTATGGGTCAAATACTAAATAGAAATTTCTTATAAAAAAAATATTGTTTTGTTTTAATTGTTTGAAGAAAAGAATATTTGGTTTTAAATAAGAGAGCTTTTTAATTTTATTTTTTTATATTTTGTGAAATGTTTAAAATGTTTTTTTATGTTATTTAATTATTTTATTAATATATATTATTATTTTTTGTGTTATATAATTATTTTGTTCACATATATAAATATTATGTTAAAAAATAAAATAGGATAATTACATATATAAACAGCAATTCATATAATTAGAAGATATTTTAAACATTTTATACAATATAAAAAATAAAATTAAAAAATCATTTTATTTAAAATTAAATGAACATTAATTTAAAAAAAAAAATTAAAAATGACTTTGTGGGATATGGCAATAGAACCAGAGAAAGAGTGATGGACTGAAATAGAGCTTTTTCACTCTTTGACAAATCCGATAATCGGATTTTGCAGCACATTATTCATGAGTGGATGGCCAAATCTTTAATCTACCATATTTTAAAAAGTAAGTTAGAAAATATTATTAGTTTCGTTTTAATAATTTACTTGGAAAAACATTGAGGCTGTGGAAAACTATAGAGAAAATATGATTATAATCATATTTCATAATGGACTAATCATTGTTTTATGTAGCTTGTAATCTACGATTATATAATGAGATGATTTATATGTTTAACTAATAAGTATAACATTAACCTATTCATTTTGACGTTTTTAAATAATTTTTAAGGATTTTTTTTAGTAAATTATATTAACATATCTCTTGAATAAATTCATATTTTTATTTTGAATGCTGCTTTTTTCATTTTTTCCACACTACTTTCTTCTAGATTTTTTTTCTACATTTTTTTTATGATTGAGTGTAAAAATAATTTAGAGATAATTATTGTTTGGGTCATTTTGTTTGTAAAAAAGATCCATAAATTTTTCATACATATTAATTTCAATTAATTATTTCAGCACTCTTTTAGACTAACTATAAATGAATATTCTTTTTACTTATGTGGTTATTCATAGTTTTTTTTTTTTTTTCTCAAAGCTATATGGGTATCTTGTAGACTATATGTAATTATTTTTCACTCAGTATATGGTTATACCCTATATTACACCACAATTTATTTATTAATACAGAAAAATAATTTTTTCACAAACAATGATCATCACAAATTATATGATAATTTTCAAAGAGTAAGATCAATTTCTAGTGGATGTAAATTCACTCTAACATAAGTAAGTATCCTATTGACTATATGTGATTATCTTTTAGTAGCATGTAGTTAATGGTTACAATATGTGAATATCTTGTAAAAATAATCATAGTGGCAAAACATGTAGTTTAAATAGTGCTAAGGAACAAAATTAAAATTAATATATAAAAAAACTTATGATTTTTTTTCAAAGATAATGACCCAAATGAATAATTATCTATAAATAAAAATAATTTTACTTATTAGTACATTAATAAGTCTCTTTTTACGATGTTTATTTTTTAACATGAGACCCATATCATTTATTTTTCTTAATGTCGGACAGAGACATGTTAACAAAAGCTTAATTTTATTTTTAAAAGATGATTTTAATTAGTTATTCCACTATGTTCAGAAAGAAACTTCCACAAGCATGTTCGTTCTTGTTTGGTAATTAATTATCGTCGTCGTTTTATGTTGCTTTGCCTTTGCGCCCTCCACAATTCGTCCCCCAAATCAAGCATACCTCCATAATTGATCAGTGAAGTTGCAAGTTCAGCTAGCAAATCCTACAAGGCCAACGATCTCTTTAACTTTGCAGGGTTTCCAGATCAATTTATTTCTCCCTTCAAGTCTGCTTTCCCACCAACAATGTTCTTCTTTTTCCTCGAGTCCCTTTTATTCTCAATCTCCCAATCTGATCTCAACCTTTGATATTAGGAACTAAGAAACAAAGAGGCATAAGGAAAAACGCAGCTTTCACTATGTCAAGGAGTCTCCACCAAGCCACCAAAACCTCACTTACTCTCCCGCTAATTGCAAGCTTTACCTCCAACACCAGCGATCAGGATCTAAAATCGCACTTTTCCTTATCAAAGTGTAATGAATTCTGGTACGACACCTTTCTTGTCGTTCCGTCGGTTTTATTCGTGCTCTATCTGGCTGTCCACGCGAAGAGGAACCTCAAGAAGCTCTGTAATCGGGGCTCTTATATAACGATTTCCTATTATGCCCTCCTTTGGCTTGTTACCCTTTTAAACCTCGCTTGGTGTTTTCTTCAGGTAAGTTACTTGATTTCTTATGTTCCTTTCATTTTATCTGGTGCTCCAATTTCAAGAAAAAGGAGGAAAATAGTGAGGAAGTTGAATTTTCTGTTCTCCCTTGTGGGTTCTTTTTGGTTATTTGCGTGGGAGCTAAGGAAGTTCCTGCAAATTTGATTATTACTCAAGTTTAGGGCGGGTATTAGAATGCTTGGTCAGTGAAATTTATGAAAGCAAATGGAAGTGTTGAAGATTTAGGGTCAGAGATTATAAATTCCATTTAGACCTTAAGCAAATATAACCTGTGTTCCAGATGAGGCTGTGGTTCTGGTTTATGGTTGTTGAGAGAAATATGAACTCCACTGCCGACACTTCACATAATACATTACACCTGTTTTTACCTAAGCTAGATGTTCAGTTTGGGTACTGAAAGGTCCGAGGAGGGTGAATGTTTTCAAATGACTATGCTGTAGGAGTGTGTTGCTGCCATCTATTGAATAAGGTTTTGTTAGTATAACTTCGTGGCAGTTTCTCAGGAATTTGCTAATATATATGTGATTGTGTCTTAGGAATTTCCACCATTGAATTTAAATACCTTGTCCATTGGAATTTTGTAGTACCACAAAATTTATAATCATAATTTTTTTTTTTTTAGTTACCATTTGTCTTTGTAGTTCCCTAGTTGAGTAAGTATATTGTATTTATCATTGCAAGGAAGAATTCCAGTTGGTCAAGTTGAGATGATAGAAGAATGGCATGAGTTCCATACAACCTTCATCAATGAGAATTCCAGTTGCATTTGCTGCTCTTTGCATGTATTTACTCTTCAAATTTTCAACTTATTTCTTTTTTTAAGCAGGCATGGCAGTGCTCTCCTGGCAAGGAGGTTGCATGGGATCTCCTGTCATTATTTACGGCATCTGGGATGCTTTGTTTGGAGATAAGCTTGATGACCTTCTTACTCAAGGATAATTACATGAATGGGATGGAAGCCCTGGCACGCACTTTCTTTATATCAGGAATCATTGTCATTGTTGATACACTTCTTAAGGTAAGACCCTGTTTTCATTCATATAGTTGTATGTTTTTGGTGCATCAGGAGGCCAAAGGCCTAAACGCGCGCACACGCCTTCGAACACACTCACATGCCTTCGAACACACTCACACACACTCATGATTTATGCACCCAACCACTGGGACAAAGCCCCATGGCTTTCATATAGTTGTATGTTCATGTGTGTGCTATGCAACTTTTATTTGCTATGTGAAATATGAGAACTTTTTAGGGCTGAGCCTGTTTGGGGTCCAGACTTGTTTTTTCTTTTTGCTTCCTTTTTGTTTCCCCTTTCTGTATAGCATGTTAATCTCTCCTTGCCAATTACTGGTTAGTTTCTAGCTTTCAATAAAACCCTTTCCCAGTAAGTATTGAACACATAGATGTACTGTAGCCATAAACTATTGTACTAGCAATTTGCAGAGAACAAAACAAGCTAATATTCCAAATCATCACTCCTCCTGACCTGCAATGTAGATTGCCATGATTGCAACATTCTTTGAGGCCATAACAAAGAGTGCCAAGAACGTAATATACAAGCAAGCCTTGCAGCACAAAACATCATGCTAAAGAAAATATGCTGTCTATCTGCTTAGTGAACTTCTTATATAGAGATTACCAATATGGCTCTAGTTTTCATCTATAAACTCACTAGTCACTCCATAATGCTCATGCACCTCACCAAAGGCCATCTTTTTTTATCCACTTCATACTTCAAGCCGCTACTCTGTATTAAGTAGTTCCTGTCCACTGTAAATGTCCGTCTTCCCAAGAGAGCATGGTAATATTTTGCAATCTGATGTTTGTAAGCACTTATTAGAATATGGTTCCAAATTTTTCAATGGTTCACCAATATTTTATGTGCCCATCTTTATCACTCCATAGAGAAGTTCATTTTTAGTTCCTCCCTTATCAGGAAAAATAAAAGAAGTGGGTAAACTTCCAAATATTAGCTGTATCCAGCCTGCCAAATGCCTCTAAAACTGTTCAAAAATGGAATGCCGTTGAAAAGTAGCCTTAACTGAGGAAACCAATGTAACTTTAAGATTTGTCATTGGAAGGCTTTTGATTTCATGTGTATACATATGAACCTCTCTTATTGACTACTCATTTATAGATGGAGCGCTCACCTCCCAAATTACAACAAATAAAAACATGCTTTTGATTTGTCTTATCTGGTGTGACAGATTTAACTTTTGTTCTCTACTAATTTGGAAATTTTTATGTGCCTCAAATTTTAGTGACATGGATCAGTGGGGTATTGGTAACCGCAATGTCTTTGGTCTTTAAATTCACTTGGAGGCAGCTCACAATTGCTATGTAATATTAGCTTTAATTGACTCTTAAAATAGGGGGGAAGAAGGGTATCTTAGGCATGTCAAGAGCTTTTGTCGAAGAAATTTCAGAACAATAATACTTATTTTTAGAATATTGCGGTGAGAACACTGACGTGATGTTGTATCAGATGAGGAGATATTATTCTAGACTGTGATAATAAATTACTGAATAAATATCTCTGGGTACAGATGTCCATTAATGTAATGCCTCACTGGGAAGCTTGCTTGAATATCTTAAACTTGAGCCAAAATTCACCGTTTTCCAGGGCTTGTCGGAATTTTAGTTTATATAATAATGGCAGTTACTTTGCTTCTTGTGTTTTGAGGATTTCTTATTCTTATCCTCTTTCGACTTGTTTCTCTATAGTGGCATTTATCACTCACAATTATTTTCTGTTCGTTGCATGTTTTTCTGCTTGTACATGATGCATGAAGTTGCTTCTTCCTGTCAATTGCTGGTTGTTCTCTACGGTTAATTTCCCCTCATACATATCTGTGACTGGAGTTCTGCTAATTGAGTACTTTTTTGTCAGACAATATATGTGTTTGGATTTGGGGTCCCATTGTTCAATCGTGATGTTGGAAGCACACATCAGATAAAGTGGGGATTGTGGATAATTCACAAATTATTGCTTGCTGTAGCATATGGCTTCATCTTATTTGTACATTTCTCTAAATGGAAAGACAAGCTCCCACGTGAGTACATCTATAATTCTGTTGTCATCTATGCACTTGGTGAATTCTTAGTGTAACCTTCAAATTTCTTTCCTTTTGCAGCCAGACCAGCATTCTACAACTATGTTGTTGTAATGTTTGTCTTCAGTGCAATTGCCCTGTTTGCTTGTGGACTTGCAGGAATTGGAGCGGGCTTGGGCAATTGGTAACTTTTTATTCCTACTCTCCAATTAGACATGATACTCATTTGTTATAAATTTTGCACTAAATGATGGATTCCTTCTCTTCTGCAGGTTGTACGATCTCACTGTACTTTGTTACCACTCTTTATATCTTCCTCTTCTGTATATAACTTTTCTGGCAGATTTTTTCCAGGTAATCACTCTACCCTATATTGCTTACTGTAACAGTTTCTTTTTGGTTTTCTATAATATGCATGAACATCATATGATGTTTTGCATTTGCTGCAGGAGGAAGATTTCCTTTTGGATAATGCATATTACTCCGAGATGAAAGATGCCGGATTCTTTGACGCTGACTGGGAGTAGTTCCTTGACCACTTGTGAATCGAAGGAATCTTTTGGTTTGTGTAAATATTTTTAGATTTTGATTGGCTTCAGTGGCTGCAGTAGGAGAAGAAGTTTACTTTGCGATTTATGGATGCACTGATTTGAATATATCCGAGTACCGGTAGTCTTAGAGTGAGAACCCTAGCGTTGTATCCCATTGTTGACTTGCCTTGTATGGATCATATTTACTTATATAGACTAACTAATTCAAATAATAATTAATCACTTTAGTATGTCGTAAACATCTGCACGTTTTGGGATTTGGAAAGAGGATAGAGGTGGAATCGAATTTTAAACAGTTGACATATAAAACTAGATATAGTGCGACGATGGGTTTGTGATTAGTGCTATAGATTTTACTCTCGTGTCAAATATTCAATTGGATTTAAAGCCGAATTGCTGTTGTTCACAGTCAATGAACCAAGGCTTGAGACTCTGAATCCGCCAGGAAGATGATATGTTGTATTGAAAAATTTGAAATCATGAGGATAGTAAATGCCAGTGAAAATTTCTTATTATGGTGAAGTACAGTGTGATTATCATTCAACCTTATGACAGTAAACTACATATTGCATTATTTTCCACATATTTTTGGGAACATTTTCAGTAACACCTAAAAGGTAATATTTGCGTCACTTGTACTCAACTTCCTAGCCACATGTGACCGTCTATCTACGTAAAACAAATCACAAATGCTGATTTGGACGGTTCTGATGCGCTCAACACTAAGGCAAGAAAAACGCTTTCGCGGACTATACTATATATATACCTCCATGCGCGCGCTCCCTCCCCTTAGCATACTCCCGCGCTCTCCCCCTCCCTCCGGTTCTCTCTCTCATTTCGTCGTAGAGTTATCTATATTCAACACAAAAAATATTCTCTGCAATTCTCCTTTACCGAATATCAAAGACGATCAGATCGAGCAGCAACCTCGCCGGAGAAGATATATGTCCGATCTTTCCGATTCTACTTCCTTCTATGAATTTCAACGTTTCTTGCGAGAATCATAGCTCATCGGTCATCGGTGGATTCGATTTTTGCATTTCGTTGGCGAAGTTCTCAGCAATTCTAGCAGAGCTTCTGATTGGTGAGTGAGGTAAGATTGACTTTGAGGTAGAGATTATACGAAATCAAAGGTTGGAGAAAGTGAAGATTTGATCAGAAACATGAATGTGAAATAGAGTTGTACGCGTTTCTTGTGTGGAGCCGAATTCTGGAGTCAGAATTTGAGTTCGGAGAGAAAGTAGGAATGTGAAAGCAAACGAAGGATATTCTTTCTAACGAACAATGTTGTGTGAAAATTCAAAGTTCAGACCGGAAATTCGGAAAACCTCGTCGCAGATGATTGAAAACGATGTAGTCTCAGTTTGCTCTGATGATCGCGAAAATTCTGGAAGCTAGGAGAGCAATCTATTAGAGAAAGTGAAAATGTGCATGTTTTAGTTCAATCTACGGTCTTCCATCGGATACCACTCGCTGTATTCCGTGAGAGAGCTTCAGAATTTGAATTCTGTCAAATTTCAAAATATCATGTTGGCGTTGATTTCGGTGCACAATCGATCATAAAGCAGTGGTAAAAGAATTTTGGCTTTGATTCTGATCTTTGCATCCACAGCACTTACAGGTTATTCTCTAGTCAGAAGAATGCCATCTGTGACCTTCAATCGGAGGAGATTACGCTCCATCATTTCCTTGGTACGCGATGAAAGGCATTTACATCAATCAGAGGTATGTTTTCTTCATTCAGAATATCAGTCCTAAAAAGTCTTTAGACTAACCTTACTTTTCGTAATGCTTACTTTGCATAGAAATGGAATGTATTCACATAAACAGAGTGATTTGCAAATTCTATCAAACTGCTTGTTTAAAATATTTAAAAAAAATTCCATAAAAATATTAAATTTTTTAGAATAAATTAATATATAAGTAATTTTTTTTAATAAAACTTGTTTAAAATTGATATTAAATTTAATTCTATCTATATAACGGTAAAAAAATCATTTTAAATATAATATTTAATTATTTATAAATCCTTCCTGATTAACAAATCATTTATTTTCAGGATAAATTATTTTATTTTTATTTAAAACATGTTGAAGACATGCTAAAAAATAATGTTCTATAAGCTATTATATATTATATGCAAAATAATTCGCAAATCAATAGAATAAGTAAATCTAGTTGGAATCATATAAAAAAAAGTAAATATAATTGGCAAGAAATTTCATTTGGAAAGAATTCATTTCAAATGAATTAAACTTTACAATTTTAATAGTCCAAATACTACCTTAAAAATTTGATGAATTTGATGTCACTTGGAGATACGAAGATGAAGACAGCTATGAATGCAGAAGTATGGTTCCAACACGGTCGCAAACTATTTTCTAGATCGTAGAGGTGAGTGTATAGCAAATTGACATAAATACTACGTTTTAAAAAAAAAAAATTATCCATATAAGACAGTTTTGAAATATTTAATATGGAGTACTTTACAATAAAATATTATTTTACTATTGAACAAGACTAAATCTGCTAACACCAACTGATGGAATATTCGGTATGACAGGTGGGACCCGCCAAATCCCATTTGACAAAAAAAGATACACACCAATTAAAATCTAGCGTGTTTTAAGACATTTCATCAGTTAAAATTTAACAGATTTAGCATTGTTTAATAATGAAATAATATTTTATTAAAAATCATAATGTTTCAAAACTACCTTATATTAATAATTTTTTAAAAAAATATATTATTTATGTCAGTGCCTATCGAAACCATTATGTNCTTATATTAATAATTTTTTTTAAAAATATATTATTTATGTCAGTGCCTATCGAAACCATTATGTATATTACTAACTGCCATGTTCGAAATAGAACCATTGTGGTTATTTATCTATTTTTTTTGAGTAAAAATACTGGTTGATTGTGGGCCAATTTTCTGGTTTAAGCTATATTTTCCAGTCGCTTTAAAACACGTCAAGAGATGAGAAAACTATCAGAACCTGTGCAAGATATTTGATCCAGGCACCATACTGGCCCCTGATTATACGATATACCGTTAGTACCTGAGTTTATAATGTCTTATCTATTTTAATTACTGATCCATTCGTTTGATAGAAATATTAAATTTAGCTGGTAATTTACCAAATGAAGAATGAAAGCTGGCAGGCCCTAGCAGCGCAGGTTAGGGATGGACATCTCATACAAGATATCTAAGTCCAAATACAATTGAATTTAATACAATAAAAATGTTTCCACTATTAATTCAAAAATCATATCTAGAAGTATTTTCAATATGTAATATTTGTCAACTTGACCCTAAAGTTCCAAAATTAATTTTCAATTATAATATTAAAGTTCATAAATTCAAAACATCTTATTGGTCAAAATTTTAATTAAATATATTAAAATTGCACATCATATAAATATTACAAATGTCAGATTGTAAACCCTATTTACAAAGTCTTATAATGGAATTTTTACTAGTCACAAAATGGGCGGTTCCACTACTCAATGTCCTGCTTCTATTTGCTGACGCCCAACAAGTTCTTCAATTGATTGTTCTTGTTCAAAACCGATGTAACAATCTGAAACTAAAATCAGCTTCATACCCTGCACGACAAAAATATAGGCTTAGAAAAACATACTTAGAAGATGAGAGTGCTATGTTACAACTTATGAAATGATGAATCAGTTTGACCACTGATCTTCAAGTGTCAACAAGAAATGTTCCTCCCCATGCTTCACAGACGAAACAAGTAAATTATGGACCCAGTCCAAGAATGGAAATTACTTGAGAACGTCAACATTATCACCGAATGTTGAATATAGTTTTCATCACTAACTTAGCACCTCCACCGGATATGTTGCCAAGCTACAGGGGCAGGTATCCAATAAGATGCGCTAAGGGGCAATACGCGATTTATGAAAAATTAAGGATACGGACAGCAGGCTAGCAAGTTTGGTGCATTTTGAGTCGTTCCGAAATGGGTTGACTCCTGTTGAACGGTCATGTGTCCCATATGTGAAAAAACGCACCCAGAGCAATTCTGACACCAGAATGGCACTAAATTTCCCGCTTCAGTGCTTCTTAGTCCACCAGAACTTAACTTGAAATAGTTTAAAAATTAAAAAATTGAATGTGTAGGAAGAGGGGGGAGGGGGGCAATATTTGGATGGAGAGAAATAATTTTTACCTGAATAGTAGCTGGTGTTTGTGGCAACTCCATGGTGGTAACAAGCTGACCGGAAAAAGAAACTCTCTTCAAAGCATATAGCTCAGATGTAGACGTGTTGCCAAGAACCAACCACCATTGCTCGTCTTTTATCTGTGATCAAGAGAATCATTAACTACAGCTTGTCAGAATACTGATACCAGTAAATATGAAATCTTTACCTTAGGGAATCGAGGTACAAAAGCTCTAGAAGAATGTCGTCTAGAATTGGTCTTTTCCAATCTGACATGCAAAATGCAGGACTTCCCACCATCAGTGTCCCTCCTTTGAACCCTTAATTTCATTTTAACATGAGGGAAATGCTGCAGATCCTGGTTAAAATATAAAAGAAGTAATGAACCGATATCAACCAAAACACATGCAGTGTGCTTGCCTTTCAAAATGACTAGATACAACTATTTTGACAAAGACCATTCGTATGCAGGAATTACTTATAACAACTCCATCTACTCCCTCCCGCACCCTCAACCCAGTAAAAAAAATACAAATTCAACCTAACCAAATACAGAAGCCTGCCCAACTATCAAATAGTGGGGAGAGAGAGAGAATCAAGGATCAGATGTTCAAAACTGGGGCCAACCACAGTCAATGCGTGACATATATATTTGTATTAAATAATTAGTAAAAATAATAAAAGAAATCTGGCTAAAAATCATGAATGATGAAATAGAATGTTATGAACATAGGTCATAACCATGGAGAAGTAACTTTATTAATAAAAAAAAACTAAAATAATGAGTCCTTTGGCGAATGGAAGGTTTTTAATTTAAATAAGTAGTGAAGTAGATGAAATTTCAAATAACTTAGGTGCTTTGTTTGTGTGATTACAAAACTTAAAGGAATCAAGATAATAAAGCAACGAATTCAACATGCTACAAGTTATCATCAGACTATCTTTAATTGGAAGAAGATTTCAATTTTACACTAGATATTAGTATTTCAGATTAATAGAAACAGAAAAGAAAAAGAAAATAGATTGTATATGTAAATAGTGATTTTAAGAAAATACATAATAATACTAAATAGATATGACTCAATCCCTTTAGCAGGAGGCAAGGTTACCTAGATTTCTAAACTTGATAATACAGTCTAGTGAATGAAATATTTTAAGTGAGAGATATGACGGCTTAAAAGGTTCCCTGTGATCCAAGTCAAAATCACACATAACGGCACTGGTTCTCAGTTAAACATGCAAATTTACTGGTTTTTAGACCAGGTTTGATGAATAATTCAGCTGGGTCAAGGTTAACTTTGATTATGTGGCAGAGCTAGTCTAAACCCTAAACTCACTCCAGCAGTCAAGCCACTATCACAAGCTGGGTTACCAGATTTGAGGGTTGCTTCAGTATGTGGTAAGGGAACTGGAACATGGTACGTAGGTTATACATACATACACATACATTTATACATGCGTACCACAAATTCTATTCCCATACCTAATCAGGAAAGTTGTACCCAAAACACAGTTTGTAGGGGGAGTAGACATAGTGAATTATTAATAATGCTATTAGGTTTTATCCAAAAATAATAATAATAATAATAATGCTATTAGCAAAAGGAACTAAAGCCTAGCAACTCCACTATGTTAGACCCACATTGTTTTCAAAATCATTCACATGTGAAGAGCAAATAAGCTTCTATTTTCCTTCACTCCCCAATCGAGATTTAAACTAGCATATATTCACAATCCATGACAATCATAAAAACAGGAGAAATTATTAGAGAGTATTTTGTACCTGATACAATCTAGAAACAGGGAAATTTCCAGCTACAGTCTGCAATACTGCCTTAGGGATATCTAGTAGTTGCTGTAAAGTGGAAATTCCACTTCCACTTAGTGAACTTATCAGATTGGAGTTCATGCATGGCAACATCCATAAGGCTGAATCCTTATCAAACCACAAACCCTGAAGAAGAGAATGCAAGGTTAAAGGGGAATCATGAACAACATTAGTAAGATATCAGGATTCATCATTAAATACTGTATACATGGGTTATAAGGAATGATACAAGCATGATTTTAGTGCAATTTGATGTATAGTTTGTCCTTTTACAGTAGGAGCTAATGTGCTGTCCACTTAGAATACCAACAAAGTTAAATTTTTGAAATATCAATATCTTTAAAAAGAAAGGAATTGGAAATTCAATGAAGAAAAGAGTGTGTAAATGGTGCTTTACCTCCTTTTGATACCAGTTACCACATAGATCAGAGAAAGAGGGGCTAGGATTCTTCCATCCAAATTGAACAGAGATATAAACCATAATACATGATTATTTCCCTTGGCCTTAACATTTGAGATCAAGTACTCAATTGCTTCTTACTCTTGTCTCAAACACCTAAAGAGTCGTAGTCTCTTTTTCTCCCTGCCAATACCCATCTCTTCCATCTTATTCACCATACCCTTTTTCCTTTTATCCCTCTACAGTCTAAACCAACTAACAAAGCAAAGCCACTTGAAATAAATAATAAATGAATGGGAAAATTTAAGAAAAAAGCTATGCCTCTGCATCATATAATTTATGTCATTTGACCTCAGGTTTCCCGGGATGTGAAATGATTCATGTACCAGAACTTTGGCGTGCTGATATAAAGACATACACTACTAAAATTATACATAGGGAAATAACTAACTAGTATTTGTTGCTCAATATCTCTGAAATTCAAGGATGGTAATCTACGTGTGGCTAGTTGTATGTAAAATTGTCCAGTTGTCAAGAAAAAGAAAAGGTCAGCTGTGGGACTAAAAGAAAAGTATACCTGCATGACCATTTGAAGAAGATGCATGCAAGTAATTGAGCTTGAAAGCCAACCACTGTTTGCGCATATATCAATCATGGCCTGAATTATACGTATACTCTGATCTAACACTGATTTCAAATCAGTGATGTAGTCACTGATTGGTAACTCCAACTGAGAAAAATGAGCCTGTATCCCAAAAATCTAGTACAATCAGAGGTACAAATAAAAGAAAAACTAAAGAGACAAACTTCATGCTAAATTCATGGTTAAAGACATGGCTGACCTGAAATAGAAGATTTGCTTTCACATGAGGATCGTCTAGATGATTCTTATCCACCGGATATCTAACTTTCTCAGACAGTGATTCATTGTATTTTTCCTATAACATAAGATGATATATTGCCTACTTTAGTGGACAAATTTAATTTTGGGACCATGAAAAGACCAACTTTGATGTAAACAGAAAATGTAGCAATAATCAAATTTGAGAGGAAGCTAGATGGCTAATGTGCAAAAAACACAGACTTAGAATTGGAACAAAGAAAATATGAAAATATAAGATACAACCTAAATCTTAGTGCATTTCCATTTCCAAATGTGCCTCATCCCAAAGAGGTAATAGCTTAGATGACAAGAAAAATATAGCACATGCTTGCTTTATCTACTTACAATCTGGAAAAAAATACTACGGTTAGGAGATGGTTGAAAAAGATAAATACCTCATTATGACGCACAGGGAGTTCATTGAATTCAAAAGCAGCTGATAAAATATGCAAAAACACCTACAGAAAAAACCATCTCTAAGTACAATGATTTTAAAAATGGATAAAACAAACAATCCATAAAAAATATGAGAGAGAAATTTTGAATTTTTTTTTTTTTAAAAAAATCTTACTTCAAGTGATGTATTGGGGCCTATGTTTGAACCAAACATTGATACAGTCATGTAGCTGAGGTAATACTGAGATGCTATTGAACCCAGCATCATGGGCTCCACCATCTCATCATTCATCTTCATGCATCCACTGTCTTCCAGATCCTCAAATGTGTTCTGTACTAAGCTGGCAAAAGGAGAAAAAAAAAAAAAAAAAANAAAAAAAAAAAAAAAAAAAAAGCAGTCAAAATGCCACTGATGAGAATGGGGAGGGCATCTCTCAAATAAGGTTTTGGTACTTATAATTTTATACTCATTACCTAGACAAATATGAACTTAGAATTTCAGGTTCTGCGATCTCCAAGCCATAGTAAGCAGGATTAACCATCTGGTAGAAAAAATATTATTAAGCAAAGGAAGGAAGAATAACACACGAAAATGACTATTAGGCAAAGGAAAGAAGAATAACAATATGACCTAGAAGTTAAATTTTTATTTTAAAGAAGTTCAACCACCTAATAAGATGTGTTCTCTATTGCTTATCCTTATCATATACTAATCCTAATTTCAAATTTCAACTATCCAGACGAAAAAACTCAGTTAGCCAGAAGTTAGGTAAATAATCAACGTATGACATATTGTTACACTAAAATTACTGCTATGCTGACACATTCTTCTTTCTTGCTTCATTTTAGTTAAATTCTCTTCAAGATACATAGTATATAAATTTTATGCTTTATTTATTCAAATTCCATAGCCTGATTTTGTCCACTTAGTATTTATCTTGATATTAAGGAATCGCAGTTCTGTTTTACTCATCCCATAAAAAATTAAAAAGTATAACTGTCAACTATCAGATACATAATACAGATTTTGCCGCAACAAATTAGAAAGCTATTACAAAAAAAAAAAAAAAAAAATTACAGAAGATTGCTTTTGTTTTTAATGAGAGGAGTATGGTATAAGGACAAACCTTTGAGACTAACATGGAATGCATATATAAAAAATCGCTAGTTAATCTTGGAAAGAGATTCTGTAAGTCTTATTGGTCTTTTCTAGGCAAACATAGTCTTTTTTCCTGTTTTCTATCTTTAGTTGTAGTGTAGTACCAAAACTGACCAGTCTTCGGAATAAGTAAGTCCATGTAAGATAATGCACTGCATCCTGTTTATGGCAAATTGTTCCAGAAACAATTTCTGCATTAATGTGAACATGCAGTTGATCCCTCAGACTACTCTCAACAGGAAAAGGCTCATACAAGAACTGCAGATTCATAAAACAGCTAATCGTTAGTTCCCAGTAAAATAGGTCGTTCAGGTAAAGACTAGTTTAATCTTGAATCTCAATTTTGACCTTTTTATAGAAGCTCTTTTTGGGTTCATGAACAAGAATGACTGCTTTCCCATGCTGATCATATTGAGGCCGTCCAGCACGACCCATCATTTGCAAGATATCAGTAATTGGAAAATCAACATACCTCTTCGCTTTTCCGTCATAGTATTCTGTCCCCTGCAGAAGAAACAAACTATAGTTAAATAACATAATAAGTGCTGAGAGAAGATGATAATACTGTGGTCTACTATTAATATGCTAGAATGCCAAAATATAATGAAATTGCTAGTTTACTGTCACGTTTGGTTATTGTAGCATGACTGATGGAAAAATTTAGATAAAGAACATGCTATTACAGCTACATCACCTTGATAATTACTAGATGAGCTGGAAGATTCACACCCCATGCCAATGTGCTGGTACAAACCAATATCTACATGGATATCATACAATAATCAGTAAAGTACAGGCCGAAAGGCACATATTTTCAAAGAGTTTGTATCTTTAAGACAAAGAAAATTGACAGTTTTTAGGTAAAATATAAGTGCCTGAATCTTGTTGTTTGCAAATAGTTCCTCAACAAGGGATCTGTCTTTGTCATTCAGTCCTGCATGATGTAACCCAATGCCAAATTGTAAAGTATGCCTCAGGTTCTGGTCAGTGACTTGAGACAGAACCATCTGCAGTGCTTCTTCTGACATATTAAGGAACTGCCGTGGAAGTTCATCTGAGGCTGCAAACTTCATCCACGGAGAAGCAAATAAATAACTGGTAAATAGTAATGAAATAATTTCTGTTCCCATCCCCAACATAAGATTAGATTTTTACCTGAATTAGGTCCAATGCAGTAAGTCTTGTCTGGCGTCGTGATGACACGAATATAAGTACTGGTTTTGTCGGTGAATGTGTGCATATTGCAGCATATGCTGGTTTGTTCATACTGTTCATCCTTGGGCAGTAAAACTTTCCAGGATATCCCTATAATAGGGCCAACAAGTTAACATATATGCAAGGTTCTCTTCCACTGCCAAAAAGACTAGCAAGCCATGAACAAGGAAATTGCAAACTAAATCCTTTGTGAAGCAACAGAATTAAACCATTTAATTTCATTGAAAATAGCCTCACAGTTAACAAGCTAACTGGCACCTCTCTAGATCAGAATATTTCTTGATTATACGTAATTTTTTTTTATCTAAGTAGTTGCTTATACACTCCCACTAAACCTTGTGATATCTTAAATTAATCTTAACATGATATGAGCAAGGTCATCCAATTTATCCCAAAGAATTAAATGTTCTTTAGCAATCATGGGCAACAGATGTCTAAGCAATAATATACCTTCACAAGTTCAAACTCTAAAATGTATAAAATTTTGAAGTCATAATATCAATCATAATCACTTAAGAATATGGTCACTGATTGCTGCACATACATTAATTATGTTTGATTCAAGCGGCGGGCAGAAGTAACTTAACATCATACAGATGCTTCTTCACAAAGAAATGGTAAATTCCATCTTCGAAAAAAGCTCAAAAATCAATCTGCTAACAGATCTATCCAAATAAAATGGAGAAATTATAAATCATGGATCAGAAAGTAAAGAATAAATAATGCACAATTTCTTAACAAGTGACAAGTTCTGTTAGCTCTGTTATATTGATCCCATTCATTCATTTCCATTTATTTAAAACTACAAACTAGTCTCGCTGTATGTGTTTAAATCTGAAGCAGGGAATGAAATACTCAACGTAATGAGAGAATATCACCATTCACTATACAACAAATTGCACATGTAAATCCGTAATTTAAGTGAGGCATTGTATCAACTTGCCTGAATATGAACTTCCAGGGGTACAGGTCTCACGCTTGGCTTGAAATTGAAGAGCCCAACTTCCTCAACGCCCAACCAATCAGCTAAATCACTAAATATATTTAAAAACAGATATAGTTAATCCAACAAACTGATTCCAAATACTAAATTTACAAACATTTCAGGATAAAAACAGACTCCTTGTATGTGGTTTCACAATAATGCTACAACAGCTGAAATTTGTAACCTAAAAAGTCTATTTTGTTGAAGCTAAACTTCAAACGTCATGAAACTACAGACCCTGATATCCCACTTGAAAGAAAAAGAAATAGAAAAAGTAAAAAATAAATGATGTGACATGCAAGGCCATAAGCAAAAAGAGAAGATAACAATGTGACATTTTGATATTACATAATAAGCTAATATGACATGCTGTTTTAAAATTGGCAATATCAACATGCAACTCAGTTCCACCAGAGAGAGAGAGAGAGAGTTCCAACTCCCATGTATAAACAGAAGGGTGGAACAAAGGAAGTGCAACAAACAAATGTACCATACCCAGCATTAGCTAGAGCAGTGGAAAGGCCTATAAACCGCACTGCACGCTCTGTTTGTGATGATATGTATCTCATCCGAGAAACAATAACCTGGAAATAAAAGTTTTCCCAGTTGATACTTCAAAAAATATCCATATAAAAGGGAAAAGGTATCTAAAATACAAAATGAATTTGAATCGTATGAAGCAATGAAGCATAGTTATTTTTTCAGAAAAAATTAAATTAATATTAAGTTTAAGAATTAGTTAAAACATTTTTCACTTAAACATATGATAAATATTCATTTCACTTAACTTGTTAAACTAAGTGATATCATAAAAGCAGTTATATCTTTTTTAATGAATTTCATTATAGGAATGCCAGGGGGAATTCATGTACAAAATGCCTTCATGTAATTATTTGAAGCTAAAAATAGTAATCTGAAAATATTTTGCATTACAGTTGACACACATGATCAGTTAAATATTGCAGAAATAAAGGTAAAGAAATGTTACACTGATGTTCATTATTTCTTTTTTTTGGGATAAAAGAATGAACTGTCAAGAAACTAAAAAAAAAAATTTGCAGAGAAGATCAGTGATATGTTGCAAAACTTAAATAAGTGTATACCTCAAGAATTGGCCCACGGTCAGCTCCCAGTAAGTGAATCTCATCCAATATCATAAGTCCAACCTATTGATCAGCGCCAGCAGGATGCAAATATGAAATATCAGAACACTTTAATAATAATAATTGTTAGAATATTAGCTGTAAATACTGTAGTTATTATAGCATTTTTTTAGGCTTGTAATTAGCTTATGATTAGGCCCGTTATTGCTGTACAGTTAATATAAATAATAGATGTGAGAAGCTAGTCTCACAACCCTTTCCACTATTCTCACAATAATAATACTAATATAGATCCACACAAACACTGAAGACATTTAAATGCACCTTCGTGACGTAGCTTCGACTATGCCAATTCCGACTGATACCATCCCACTTTTCAGGAGTAGATATTATGACATCTGCAGACAAGAGGGCCATCAAATCGGGGGTATAGTCTCCAGTCATTTCAACCTGATAAAAAGTATGAGGGTTACCACCAATACCATGTATAATTCAAGAATGTCTTTCCCTATTAAAACAAAGATTAATACCATCTTTTTTCCTAGCTGAGAGACAAGACGCTTTTGCCAATCATTCATTCTTTCCCTAACAATAGCCTTCAAAGGTGCAATATAAATAACCTGCATGTTTGGTACAGAAGCAGTTTTTTCTCTAAGCAAAATGCAGTAATAACAAAATTACAAGCAATGTATAAACAAGTTACACCACCCAGGCAACAACAAAGGAATTTACAGTTTTTTTTTTTTTTCCCAAAATGTAACATAAAAAATTAACAGAGCATAGGTTGCCACACAAGATTCCTTCTTTTTTCTCCGTTCAATCTGCTTAAGAAAATTATAGCCTTGATAAAGTGCTGATCTAAAAAGGATTTTTTTTCTTTTTCCAGAAAAAAATAAAAATAAAGTTTGGAGAAGCTAAAAATTTAAGCTACCACCAAGTAAGCTGAAAATAGCAATTTTGCTTTGTTTTTAAGAGCTGAGATTTTTAACTCACCAAAAGTACATTTCTACCCCGCCCTAAAAAAAAAAAGAGGGTAAAATTTTCCCAAAAAAAGGGCTTATCCAAACAAGCCCACACTTTAATGTTTACTGCAGCAGAAGATATGGATAGTTGAAGACTTCAAGCAGACACAGATCTTCATTGCTGAAGTGATGGTAGACTGTAACAAAATTTCAGACAATTTTCTTTTTTCTCTTTGTTTCCCTCTTGCACTATAGGCAGTTTCTTTTGCCCTTGCAAGCATAATTCTACTTTGCTATGCACCTTCTTTTCCCTTCATAATTCATATGATCTCAGCCTCCAAGCAGTACACGAACCAAAAAAATGATCAAGCAGCATTATTTGCAATCTCTATAATTACACTCTCTTGGATACATGCTCTCAACGTGCATTAAGAAATTTAGGTACAAACCTTCATATCAGGCTGTGTATTGAAGAGACGAAGCATAGCAAGCTCAGCAGATATAGTTTTTCCACTTCCAGTTGGAGCTCCTAAGAGAACATTATTGTCTGTGTGATACAAGACATGAAAAGTCTGCCCAAGTCCAGTAAACGGATTAAAAAAACAGTCTCCATAAGTTGGTTTATATATGTAAAACCATGATGCATAACCTAACAAATCTTGTAGTAAAGCGGTTGCACAAAACCTGTGTTTGTATAGGATTATAATGTGAAAATCTATACAAGGCCTCATAAGCACTGTTGCCAAGTGAAGTCACAGGGAGAGGTTTTAAATCTAGGAGTTCTGTGTGAGCAGTATGAGCCTGAAGAAAGCAAGTCTAATTGTGAGATAAAGCTGTACCAGGAGGCAATTGCCATAAAATTGTGTTAGAAACAGAAAAGAAATAAATAGAAATACAGTACCTCAGGCAGTGCTAAATTATGAAAAGATATAGTGTAGAATGCCTCTGCATGCAACCAAGAATCAGAAATGGCATGAATGTAGTATTGTGGTGGATGAGGTTCAAATATCGGCACAGTGAAGGACAGCTTGTGCGGTTCACCCCTAGCCATCCGCTTTGTCAAAGTGAAGAGCTCTGAGTGGTAGATGTGATCATTCTCAGAGTCCTGATTGATATAGTCGATCATGCATCCAATTTGGAGTTAGTGAGTAACGAACTGCCAACTACTTAAAAATCTAATTATTTGAACTAATGTCTCAAGGCAGAGGCCTATGACATATGACATGCTATACTGGTGGTTGTTGGTGAATCAAAGGAACATAACGCATCTAAGGCATGTTAGACGCACATTTGACATTTGCACATATCAAACATAATTACTTAAGATCTCAGGTTAGGTACAAATTGAACACCACTTGAGCATTGCTTAAACACATGGGCAATTTCAAAACTTTTAAAAACAAAATACAAAACATAAATGCTTCTTTAAAATATATATATATACACACACGTGCGCGCAAGATGGTACAGCACGTAATAAATTCTTCTTTTATCATTTAAAGAAAAAATTAAGAGCTCTTCTGAGCTGATTGTTCTTATTTCTTTTGTTTAAGGAGGATTTCTGGTCCTCCTTCTTTGTATTCTTCGTTTTCTTAATAATTTTTTTTATCATTAAAAAAAAAAAGATTTCAACTGCAGATAGTTATTAGAGTTTTAACTGGACAGGTATTTTTCACTATAACCTAGAAATTTGTAGAAATGACCGATCATCCCATGAAAACCTAATACGAAAATAATTCTTGAGGCACCACCTCAACCAGAATCCACCAACGTTGAGCAGCACCATGAAAACGATCTTTCCAAATGAAGTCTGGTGTTATAACCAAATCAACCTGAAATAAAAAAATTGATGTCATAAAATTGGATATCAAGGCTATATTTTAGGATAACAAAGAAATTCCAATCTTGAGTAATCTGAAAAGAAACCTTCATGGATTTACCTTCAAAACAGTTCTGGTTATTGGACTCACTGTTGCTGATAACTGAATTGATGGAAAGTACCCTAGGTATTGCTTGACCAACTAAAAGAAGGTGGCAGAAAAAAGAGGGAAAAAAAATTAACAATTCTTCAACATCTTAGTCTAACTACTAAGGAAATCCTTGAGCACCATCCTGCTAAAAGGTACATACCCGTCCTCCAGGTGCATAGCGAAGTAATGCCCCTATGTCTTTTTCTTCCATCTCCTGCAGGCGATCTAAGTCAGCCCCACGCTCTTCAAGCTTCCGCAATATCTAAAAACCAACCAAAAACAACAGTCACAAACGAAACCAGTACAAAATTCAATTTGAAAAGAAAACAGAAAATAAGAGTTCTTGACAAACTTCTGCAGAAAGGTCCTTATCAAATTGTCTAAGAGGATGTTGGTGCGGCCAAATTTGTCGATCCACAGCTTTGCAATATTCTAACATGAACAAAGACATCTCACACCAGCCTCTTCGCAAACATATCTCAAATAAAGCCCTCATTATACGAGCCAAGCTAGCACTTATATAAGTAGCATCAGAAACCAATGAAGAAGTATTTATAAAGCCTCGAGATATGTACAGCTGCAAACCACATAACCAATATATCATACATAAAATGCAGCAATTTTCCTTTTGGTATTTCAACTATCAAACAGGGTCAATAATAGCTTAGAAACAATCACCTGAATTAGAATGGAAATTTTTCCATGTTTGTTGGAAGGACCACCCTTAACTTCTAATGGGCATGATGTCCGTACCAACATCTCTAGCTCATTTTGTTCTTCTTCCCGGACAACAATGTTCTCAAATTCAGACGAATGTGCAACCATGCTAATCACCTAGAGTTACACAACAGGTAAAACAAACATGAATAGACAAACTTGAATAACAATTTAAGAAATAATTTTATACAAAACTGAATAAAAGTTTATCATAGGCTTTCACCAAAAACTGAAATCAAGATGGAAAACAATTGACCAACAATTAGCACAACTTTTACAATTGTACAGAATATTGGGTGAACAATCATGTAACTAAGAAAAATATCATTTTTAAAACTAAATATAATAAACATGCGTTGAAAGCTTTAACAGAAACAAAAAAGTTCATTTGCAATAAAATAAAAAACAATAACCTCCGTATCATTCATGTGGCGTCTCAGCATTTCATTGTAGGTTTCAACACTAGAATACTGAATGTAAAAATGGCTAGCAATGCGGCCAAGCTCAGTGCAGTAAAAGTTGCCACTTTTCTCATCAAACCGCATCATTTTTGCTTTATCAAGTGCTCGTGCAGCATCAATCACAAGAGATCTTTGCTTAAAACTCAAAGAAGGATCCGCCCTAACCTAAAGCAAAGAAAATCCAGAAAGCATTAGTGTTACTCTAGACAAACATAGAAATATATTCAAGAACATCCTTTGGATATATGAAGACAACCCCCTAAAACATGTTCTAGATGATAAGTAAGAGAAAATATTATGGCAAATCTGTAAAAAGCAGCAAACTATCAACTTCAAAGTAATGGTATCTAAATAGTCTTCCCTTGATTTTTCAGATGATGTAAAAATTCACCACTTCAGATGTTACAGATTTGGAATGGCATGAAGCATATAGTATAAAGCAAACACAATTATTATTATTTTTTTCCTTGCAGGTTTTCATCCCCTGTGCTGGTGGGGTTGGGTGGAACAAGCAAGCAGAAAGCACACTCCATAATGCCTCTGAAAAAATGTCGAGTACAGCCCCAAAAGACTACCTTAATTGGAAGAATAATTAATACTAAACCAATTTTTTCAAGTTATAGTTATGCACCCAATACAACACCTTCTCAGATAAGAGCCTCATCTCCACTTCACCAATCGTATGTTTTCACCCTTCACAGGATAACAAACCTTGACAATCTTAAATTTACAATCATATAGTCGAATTGATTCATTAAAGGTAAAGTTTGTTGTGTGTCTGGGTGTGCTTGGTACAGCTGAAAATAGAAAGGTGCAAAATTTTGGAACCAAATCACTTTATGCTTGCTTGGTATACAAGAGAAGTGAGGGAGGTTAAAAATGAGATACACCTTATTTTCATTTTCCTGCTTTCAAACCAAGTTAAAAACCTTTCAATTTTTAATCCCGAATCTATTTCCACCTTCCCTACCAAGCACACCCTTAATCTAGTCAATCATCAAACATAAGGAAAAAATAACTCAAATTACCTATAGCAGAAAGGATAAAAGTGGTCAGAACCCTCTAGATTTCCCAATATCAGATGAGCCCGTATCATATAACAAAATGTTAATTACCTCTTCCCAGTCAATACCATATGCCAAAGGATTCATCCTCATCCGTATGAAAAGATATGTATAGCCGAGCCATGCACAAGCTTCCTTGACATTAGTTACAGTTCCCAATGCCACCTCTGCATTTAAATTATCTTTCAAGGAGCTAATAAACTGCAAATAATGAAAGAAAACCACTAAGCAAGAGGTGGCAAATCCACTAAGAAAAGTTACATTATTCAAATATACTACAAGCATAGACTCAAAGTACAACCATGAATATGACTGCCTCATCATTATCCTTGTCAGTACCTGACTTTCTATAGGGAGTTGGCTTGTCAGCAGTCGGAGATAATATGCTAGCTTGTCATGAGATGTAATTATGATACCTTCCCCACTTTTGTCAAACTGAGGTCTCCCAGCCCGCCCAAATATCTATAGCAGAAATGTCAAAAAAGCAGTGTATTAGCTATTGATAACACCAACATAGAGAGAAGAAAAAAAAATGAACTTTATAGAGGAAATTCCAGGTCCAACCTGCATAACATCAAGCATACCCAGGTCACGCCACCCACCAGCCTTTGGATCATATAATTGAGTACCCTGGAGAATGACACCAGTCAGATCAAATTACAAAACAAATATAATTCAAGACCTGTGAAGCACCCATAAAAGATACGACACTGGTACAACACACCAGCAACATGGCAATATGGAAAAAAAAAAAAAAAAAAANAAAAAAAAAAAAATTAAAAAAAAAAAAGAGGATACCATAGGGCTATGATACTTGTGTGTGTGTGTGTATTTTCAAAAGAGATAACACCTCTAGCCAGTCATTTGTCCTATTCTCTTGATATGTTACTGTATATTAACTGTTACAGTGTCTATTATATCTCTTTTTTTAATGTTTTACCCATAAAAATAAATAATAAACTGATTGGGCTTCATAATATATATGCATTGTTTATAAGTGACGGACCATTGGACCCAACTTTAAACAGCCCAACAGACCATCAGCCTATTACTAAACAAGAAACTACATGCCCAATTGAATCAGAATGATGAAATAGCAGATAGAAACTTAAGGAAGAAAAAACCAGACGCAAGCTCTGGCAACGAAGAAGGAAAGACAAAATTGGACAGCGGAGTCTTGGATACTCCAACCCGTATCCAAAATTGAAAAATCAAAATAATGAAAAAGATTAGCAGGATACTCCATAGATACATATTCAGCATGTCGGATACACACCAGATGCTGGTATGGCACCCCTTTTGCCATACTTCCTAGTTGAAGACCCACTAAGAGCCTTTCAGGACATAATAATTAATGCTGAAACCAAACTGAAAGAAATTACAAATCCGTGCAGCCAACTAATTTGAGCAACAAATACCTTACAACTAATGGCAAGTCAAACTTTCATCAAGCTGATTCATACATATGAAGCAAATAGGAAAAAAATGCAAAGTTGAAGAATTCTTATGACAAGTACAGGAGTCAAGAAGACTAGTCCCCATTGTCAATTATTTAAGTGAAATAAAATAAAATAAAGCATGATCAAGTTCACTTTCAACAAAGTGAATAGTAATAGCAAAGCACAAAACAGTTTTTATCTTTTTATTTTTTGCTATGTGAGTATGAGGCAATTACACTCAATTCCGAGCACAACTATTATGTTCTCGTATTTTCTCTCAATAAATTTTTCTTTTATCATTATAGACAGAGGACACAAAAACCATATTTCTGCTAGTCATTAAAATTCACAATCTATGGTGCTACAGCTTTAGCAGAACTCTACTACAGTTAAATGACACAAGAAGTAAGCATGTATCTTTTTTAGTGTGTGTGTGTATATATATATAGGTTAACTAGCACAAACCTTAATGACAACTGTGTGAGCAGGTAGATTGACACCCCATGCCAAAGTTGCTGTACAGACAAGTACCTAAAACCAGAAAACAACATAATTTTATGAGCCTGCATCAAATTCTGAAAGTGTAAGCTGGAAAAGATAAAGAGGGATAGGCTCTACCTTCAGAAGTCCGTCAGAAAAAAGCCGCTCTGTTAGTCCTCTATCTGCACGTAACATCCCAGCATGATGAACACCGATCCCATATTCAAAAAGTTCAACAAGATCTTTGTTTCTGGATTTAATCACTTCTTTCTGGAATGCATAAGATGGAAAATCTATGAACAAAAAAGAGAACAGGATATCACTACAAGATCCAGAAGAATGAAGCACTTCTTTAATCTACCTTCATAAAGGTGTATTGTGGATGTGTATTATTCCTCAAAAGTTCCATCTCGTCATACTTCCGTGCAAGCTCAACCTGTTGAATACCCCAAGTGATTATACTAAAAACAAAGCAAACACAGGTAACAGTAACACCTGTTAACATGCATAAATGCAACTCACTACAAGGAAAAGACACTGAAGTAAACTTTCAAACAAACGTGATGAACTTCCTAACAAAAGTAACAAGCAAAAGCGCATAGGATACATGCATGTTCAATTTAGTAAGAAATTCAAAACTAAACCTTTTCTAGGGAGTTGATTGCAAAGTGATTCACCACACAACAGATATCATATGAGATGTTAACAAGAAATGAAGTATATATTATTCAAAGTTTATCTCCTCAACTTAGGAGCCCATGGATTGTCATAATCATCAGAAAAAGAGAATACAGGAAGACAAATATTTATAATTTAACACCCACCCATTCATCCAACCCAAATCCAAATATAAGTTAAAAAAATGGCATACACCCAGTTAGCTATGACTATTAAGACATAGCCTTCCACAATTTTCAGAGAGCCCTGAAAAGGGTTAATATGAATATATAAGAACTATCTGAAACTTCTTTCAGCAATAAGTCAACAAATTGAAAGATAGTAAAGCTTTCACAAAATACACCAATACAGGCACAAAAGAACTGCACACTAAATAATGAACCATATACAACATCGAAATGACAAACCAGTTTCTCAGCAGTTTTTGCCGTGTCTTTCCGTGAATGGACAAATACCATTGCTTGATGACCTTGCTTAATAGAATCAACAACCTGGCAAAAAACAAAATCAAATAAAACAAATTAACCGCCATTGCAAGATTTAATACATGTAGAAAACAACAGAAAACAGAGATGAAAAGAGACCTTCTTATAGCATATCTCATTCAACAATTCAGTACGAGCTACAAAGTTCTGCTCACTAATTCCAATATACTGTTGTGCAAGAGGCACTGGACGATAACTAGAATCAAAGAAGAAAAGTCCTGTGTCTGGATTAACTCTCAGAAATTGTGCAACCTGGTGACAATGGACAGTCAAAACTCACGGGTCAAATGAAAGAATGCTCGAGAATTCCGGCATGTAAAAGAAGGTAAAAACAGAAATATCCATAACACCTCTAGGTAATTGGGAAGAGTGGCAGAAAGGCCCACAATGCGTATCATTGTCTGAGTTGACTCCACCTGACAATTTTTTTAAACAAAAAAACAGAAAGAAAAAGATAGAAGCCACCGTTCAATCAGAGGCCAATAATCATGTGGGTCAACGTAATACAATAAATGGCTGTAATACAACAGCAAGCAATGGGATCAATATCATGCAATATTTGTCAGATATGTTCCCAAAAAAAAAAAAAGTTCATGCATCATATCTGTCAGACATCATCAAAAACATAATTTAAATCTTTCATAATCCATTATTATAGCTTTATATGTTGAAATCACTGTCAAAAAAAAAAAATCAGAACAACTATCAAAAGGAAAAACAAATTGTAGAAACTTGACTGGTTTCACCACTTCTTGCCCTCTTCTCCTCACATAAAAACTACATTAATAGCTTGTAACAGCCAGAGAGGGGCATCTGTGTAATCAAAACTGTAGATTTTTTATTTATATTGGGAAGAAAAGCAGCCAGTCTAGATTTCTTTATTCAAAATTTAAGTCCCCACACATATAAATGTTTTGTAGTTAACTGAAACTCACATAGAAGTAAGAAATCATTAGTTACAAAAAACTTTACCTGTCGAAGGGTCCTAGCAACTAGAGCCTCTATTACAGGACCTCTATCATCATTGAGTAGATGCACTTCATCAATAATTAAGAGCTTCACCAGCATCGAGAGTGACATGTCACTGCTCTTGCGAGTGATAACATCCCATTTCTCAGGTGTTGTCACTATCATCTGATTCAAAGCACCCCAGGAAAAACACAGAGAGAGAGAGAGAACACTTAGTTTGTATGTTGACAAAGAAAACCTAACCCTGCAATTTTGATAACAGACCTGAGTTTCTTCAAGTTCATTTTTAGAAAGCTGCATATCTCCAGTAAGCTCTCTGACAGTCATATTCAAAGGAGATAAACGTTGGCTGAATGTTGATGTGACTTCGGCAGCCAAAGCCTGGAAATGACAAGAATGTTAATTACAGATCACACAAAATTGCAGGGAACAAAAGGAAAGGCGGGACAGTGCACGTGTGTGAGTGTAGAGAGAGAGAGAAGGAAGACAGAGAAAATGAGGGTTCAATGTACCTTCATTGGAGCAACATAAACTATCTTAAATTCATCTTTGTGCAGGTAACCATCCCTGAAGTGCTGCCCAATCTGCATATAAGTCATTCATTAAAACACATAACAAAGACTAAAAGATAGGAAAAAAGAAAAAACTCATTAGTGTAATAAACCTCTTTAATGCCCTCAGAAAGAAAGTTTTATTATTGATTAAGAAATAGATTGTAAATAATGAGAAGAGAAGAAATATTCCACATAGAGCTATCCAAGAATAAATGCAGAAATTCAGAAGGACATCATTAAAATAAAGCCTCTAACCCCTCCGCATATCTAAAAAGGAGCCCCTCAATAATACCCATGAAAACAAAATTTTCACACATCTTTATTCTTCCTTCCTTAGTTAGCATGTCACTTAAGCCAAAAATACACAACTTTTTTATGGTATGGTTAAAAAATGTTTATTCCTGTTAGATATTGTAGATATTCTTTCCTAACTTATAGGGATTTTATTTATAGAATATTTGACATTTATTTCCTGGTATATCTCCCTTCATTCTGAGGTAAATCTCCCTGATTATAGGCTGTATATTCTTCCTTAATTGTAGCTATCTGTCCACCTAATTATAGGAGGATCGTTGTTGTATATCTTGTATATATACATAGGCAATTGCCTCTGAATAATGGAATGGAATTACTTCTTCCATAGAACCTTTATCATTCATGGTATCAGAGCTCGGTTCGGCTCTTCCGCAATTCCAAACCTAGGCCTTCATAGTCATCAAAAAGTTGACCTTTCCAATTAGGTCGCTTCTTTAGTCTTAGTTGCTATTCATCCCTCAAGGTCTTCATCGCTATTCACCGTCACAAAAAAATGTCTGAAGTTTCCAAGTATATCTCTGCTTCCGAATTGTTAGATATAAAATCATTCTTGGACCTTCATCTAATAGCTTAAGCTTTTAGGTTGAATCGGTTCTTGATATGGTATCAAAGCCTGGTTGACCAAACGGTTAGGAGATCGAATCCTTCTGCCCCCACTTTCTCAATTAATTTGAAATTTCAGCACAAGGTATAAGTGGGTCTGTGCTTTGTCCATGCTTCAAGCCAAAAGAGCTTTCACGTGCGGGGGTGTGTTAGATATAAAACCATTCATGGACCTTCACCTAATAGCTTAAGCTTTTAGGTTGAATCAGTTCTTGATACGAATCACAACCTACGCTCTTGGAGCCACCAAAAACCAATCCTCCAACTGCAGAATTTAGGAGTTGCTGCCCGGCTAGATGGCAAAAACTATCTACAATGGGCAAGATTGGTGACGCTGGCTCTCAAAGGCAAACAAATACTTCATCATCTCACTGAAGATTCACCAAATGGTACAGATGAGAAGTTCAAGTCATGGGATGTTGAAGACACAATCATCATGACCTGTTTGTTGAACTCAATGAAGCTTGAAATTTCTCAAAATTTCATGTTTCTTGAAACATCCAAACAGATATGGGAGATGGTCAAAAAGACCTATTCAAAGGCGCAAGATGCTGCTGTTGTCTACGAGTTATAGACTCGGATTGCTCATACCAAACAAGGTAATCTATCTGTTACAGAGTACTATAATGTATTGACCAGTTTATGGTAGGAGATGGATCTATACCAGAAACTGAAACTGAATTCAAGTGAAGACACTCAAGCCCTTCTTCAGGAGAGGGAGCGAGATCGAATATTTGAGTTCTTGGCTGGTTTGAACATGGAATTTGACCATGTTCGAGTTCAGATTCTTGGGAAAGAATCTCTACCAAACCTGAATGAGACATTCTCACTTACCTGAGGCGCCGTGCTGTAATGTTGGATAGTACCTCTGATTCGAATGCTGACTCGGTCCTCACTACTACAAAAAAGGAGAGCCGAAGAGCAGGGTCCAGGCCAAAATCCAATAAAGCTCCAAACCGTGACAATTTATGGTGTACTCATTGTAAGAAACCCAGACACACAAGGGATAATTGCTTCAAATTGCATGGCAAAGAGTAGGTCCTGAACCGAATTAAGCAGCAACGTACTCAAGCCAACTTCACAACAAAAGAAAGAGCAATGCAACCTGAAACTTCTAAGAATGACAATACTTAGTCCCTTAATGAGGAAGAAGTTGGAAAGCTGCGAGCTTTCCTTGAAACATTGACATCCAGCTCATGCTCTCTTGCTCAATCAGGTAAGTGCCTAACTTCTGATACTTTTAAGGCTTCTAAATCAGTCTAGGGATCATGGATCATAGATTCAGGTGCAACTGACCACATGACCCATTCCTCACACTCCTTCAAGACCTATAAACCTTGTTCCAATAATAAATCTATCTTTGTGGCCAATGGTAAGTCCATTAAGGTGACAGGAGAAGGTAATATTGATCTGTCTCCAACATTCTCATTGAAAAATGTCCTCCATGTGCCAAAAATCTCTGCCAACCTTCTCTCTATCCATCAACTTACAAAAAGCCTTGACTACTTTGCTATTTTTAATCCTTCTTACTGTGTTTTTCAGAAAAGGAGGACGGGGAAGATGATTGGATATGCTAAGGAGCGGAATGGACTATATTATCTTGAGAGTACCAACAATAGTTTTCCTTCCAAAATCCCACAAAATGTTTTCACTCTGTCTCAAGCTCAATCACCATTTGTTTCTTCAGTCCATAGTGTCTCAAACAGTAGTGTCGATAAAGTGTGGCTAGAGCATTGTAGACTTGGCCATCCACCTTTCTCTTTGATGAAGTCTATGTTTCCTCCTTTGTTTAGAAGTGTTAATTTTAGCACTTTGCATTGTGAGTCTTCTGAATTTGCGAAGCACCATAGAGTGCCATTCCCAATGATCAATAAAATTTCAAGTACTCTTTTTTCTTTGATCCATACAGATGTTTGGGGACCTTCCAAAATTCCAAATATTAATAGGGCCAGATGGTTTATATCCTTCATTGATGATTGTACTAAAAGAAAAATCAGAAATTAGCCAAGTCATTCCTAAATTCTGTAAGCTAGTCTCTAATCAGTTTGGTGTCTCCATTAAAAAATTTTGGTCAAATAATGCAAAAGACTATTTCAACCACACTCTCAACTCTTTCTTTGATCAAGAGGGAATTGTCCATGAATCGTCGTGTGTCAACACCCCACAACAAAATGGGGTAGCTGAACGAAAGAACCGCCACTTGCTTGATGTCACTCATTCATTACTCTTCCAAATGCATGCTCCCAAACATTTTTGGGGTGAAGTTGTTCTAACTGCAGCATTTCTCATTAATCATCTACCCTCCAAGGCTCTCTTAAACAAAAGCCCTCTAGATGTTCTACTAAATCATCATCCAAACTCCATGTCCCTAAACACACCAACCCTTAGAGTATTTGGTTGCCTAGCATTTGTCCACATTCATAGACAAAATCGTAGCAAACTTGACCCAAGAGCCCTTAAGTGTGTATTTTTAGGGTATTCTAGTGTTCAAAAAGGGTATAAATGTTTTCATCCTCCAACTAGGAAATTCTATGTTTCTATGGATGTCACCTTTTGTGAATCTATCTCATAGTACTCTTCTCACCGACAGGGGGAGAAATCTTATGCCAGTGAGCATTCATCTCCAATTCTACTTCTCGGTCTTCCAGGTCTTCCACCACCTGTTGAGCCATCCCTTAAAAATGATTTCATTCTTGCACCCCCAGAAGATAAAATAGAACTCATTCCAAAGCCCAAAGAACCACTGGAGATATGAGTCTTGATCTACCCAGCAGCATGTCCAATCATTGGATCCAACTCCTATTGAAACTCATAGAGAAACATCAGGTATGGAATCAAAACCCACTACTTCCACTGATATTACTTTGGTTGAAAATGATTCTTCTTTACCTACCGAAAATAACTCAGATCTTGATCTACCCATTGCTGTGAGAAAAGGAAAAGAAGTTGCACTCAGCACCCTATATCCCATTATATGTCCTATCATAAGCTTTCAACCCAATATAAAGCCTTCTTGTCAACCTTAACTACCATAAATATCCCACAGACTGTGCAAGAAGCCTTAAAAGATAGAAATTGGTCACAAGCCATGAAAGAGGAAATGAGAGCTCTTGAGAAAAATAAAACATGGGACACTGTTGCCAAGCCTCCAAGAGTGGTACTAGGGGTGTAGATGGGTCTTCACTGTAACGTATAAGGCAGATGGGACTTTAGAACGATATAAGGCAAGATTGGTGGCAAAAAGGTATACTCAAAAACTGGGGATAGATTACGTAAAAACTTTTGCTCCTGTGGCAAAAATGAACATAGTTCGAGTCTTACTAGCCCTTGCAGTTCACTTTCAGTGGCCCTTACAGCATTTTGATGCAAAAAATGCCTTCTTGCATGGAGATTTAGAAGAAGTGGTGTTCATGGAGCCACCACCAGGGTTCAATAAGCTTTGGTGACAATAGAGTGTGTAAACTTAAAAAGACACTTTATGGGCTAAAACAGTCACCTAGAGCATGGTTTGAGCGATTTGCAAAGGCAATGAAGAAGATGAAATATGTGCAAAGTAAAAAGGATCACACACTCTTCATTAAACATTCACCTAAGGGGGAGTTTACAGCTTTGTTGGTGTATGTTGATGATATCATAGTAACAGGAAATGATATGATTGAAAGAGAAAGGCTAAAGTATGAATTGGCTCGAGAACTTGAAATGAAAGACTTGGGAAAACTGAAGTACTTTCTGGGTATAAAAGTTGCTTACTCTAAAGAAGGAGTCTTTTTATCCCAAAGAAAATATGTCCTTGATTTGTTAAAGGACACAGGGACGTTGGGAAGCAAGCCAGCAAGCACCCCCATTGAGAGAGATCACCATCTGAATGTAAGAGAGTGAGATACTACCATAGACAAAGGAAGATACCAGAGCTTAGTTGGGAGGTTGATTTATCTTTCACACACTAGACCAGATATTGCATATGCAATGAGTATTGTGAGTCAATTTATGCATAATCCAGGGAAAGAACATATGCAAGCAGTCCAAAGGATCCTACAATATTTGAAATCTACACCCGGAGTAGGACTCCTCATTCAACCGAATAAGGAGTTGTTGGTAGAAGGATATGCAAATGTTGACTATGGAGGTTCTTAAGTTAATTGACGATCCACGATAGGGTTTTGTACCTTTGTTGGTGGTAACTTGGAGAAGTAAGAAACAAGGTGTGGTGACAAGATTGAGTGCAGAAGTAGAGTTCAGAGCTATGGCTCAAGGAATTTGTGAGTTATTATGGTTAAAGATAATACTAGATGATTTGAGGATTAAGAGAACAACACCAATGAACTTGTATTGTGACAACAAATCAGCAATTAGCATTGCCTATAATCCAGTTCAACATGACCAAACGAAGCATGTGGAGATTGATAAGCATTTTATAAAAGAAAAACTGGAAGATGGCATAATAAACCTCTCGTACATCCGGTCTGAAGATTAAATAGCATATGTACTCACTAAGGGTCTCCCAACTCAAAAGTTTCAGGAGTTAATTAGCAAGCTAGGACTGAAGGATATTGACTCACCAGCTTGAGGGGGAGCGTTAAAGATATTGTAGATATTCTTTCCTAACTTATAGGGATTTTATTTATAGAATATTTGACATTTATTTCCTTGTATATCTCCTTTAATTCTGAGGTAAATCTCCCTGATTATAGGCTGTATATTCTTCCTTAATTGTAGCTATTTGTCCACCTAATTATAGGAGGAATGTTGATGTATATCTTGTATATATACATAGGCAATTGCCTTTGAATAATTGAATGGAATTACTTCTTCAATAGAACCTTTATCGTTCAATTCCATTTACAAGTCACACTGAAGTCATGGGCCAACCTTCATTGAAGAATAGCTCTTGGTCTAAGACTAAAAATGCATGGTATTTTAGGCCATTAATAGTTTATTCTTCCAGCGTTATGTCTTCGAAATTTATTAGGTTAAAGTATTAACAATAGTTACGAGGTTTCTAGGTGCAGTATCAGCTCCACAGTCATACTTGTTCAGTTGTTTGTGGAATCTTTATTTGTTATGGGGTTTTCATCTTGAAATTTCCTTTTGAATTCTATTCTTATATATCCATATATATTAATTTCACATAAGGAAACTTAGGTCCTGTTTGGGTAAACAGCTTAATTAAGGGCTTGTTGCACAAGTTCTAATGCAATAAGTAGCTTAAAAATAAGCTAATTTGTGTTTGAATACTCAATTTGAGAAGTGCTTTTATATTAAATTTTAAGTGTTTGGATGAGTAACTACACAAGTACTTTTAACAATGGAAATTACTAAAAAGGCCAAGCACTTCTTATATACACACTCATTCAACAAATTTTTGAAGAAAGACAATGTTATAATGCTGGTATTGCACCAGCCAAAGCTTCTACAATATTTGGGTGTCACATTTCTTTGATAAAAACAAGGAGATTTTGGGGTGCTTCGAATAGGAGGAGGAGAAGCAGCACTTTGAGGCTTATATTTCAGCCAAATAAACACTGTTCAAAGTAAAAAATTATTTGCTTTCCTATCTGGTGCGTTTCAGCCATTTGGAACGCATTCCTGACTCCGAAAAGCCTTGGAGACAAGGATGGCAGCAATTCTGCAGTTTCAGCTTCCATGCTTAAACGTTCAAATTGTAAAACCCAGCAAAAATTTGAAACCCAGAAAAAATAATGCAGCCAACAGTTCTCTATTTGCAGTCTTTCAAATGCAGCTGATGAGAACCATGGGATGAGATAGGACTTGAAGATTGAACATCGGAAAAGTGAAAGTAATGAACAACACAACAAAGAGCAATGTTGACAATGGTAAAGATGACAAAGGAGACCCAACATAAGTGTGCAGACTGTAGAGGAGAAGCGAGGAAGAAGAAGAAATGTTACGAGTTATGTGTGCTGGAATTTTCTAACTTCATCAAGGGCAATTTTGTGAAAAATTATAGTAATCCCATGACCAATTAAGCTCGAATGAGCTTTCGCACTAGCTTATTTTCATAAGCTTCAAAATTTGGCTTATGAAAATAAGCCCAAAACAGCTTATTTGAGGAAAATAAGCACTTATTAAAAACAAATCCAAACACTTCTCTTTGCTTGTATAAGTGCTTATTGTAGTAAAGAACCCAAATAAGCCATAAGTCAGTTTATCCAAACAGGGCCTTAGTATGCCAAGTTTCTTCCTCACTTTCTCCTCTTCCTCCTCCTACATTCTGTTCATTCCAGTTACCATTCTCTGCAACCCTCATATATAACTTATGTTCACCCCTATTGACATAAAATAATTTTTAGTGTTTTTTACCACACTCAAAGGACCCTCAAGCCTTAACATGCTCTGAAATTTTACATTTTCAGATCTCAAATAAACTCTGCAAGCTGGGTCATCACATTCAATACCTAGTCAAAATATATCCAAATTTATTGACACCTTCATCAATCTATTAACGTTAAGATCTTTTCCATTAAACCCTTATCCTTAGACCCATAACCTTTTAAATAGGAAAATATACAAAATGGAATACTATGCAAATGAAAACTGAAGATGTGGCTGTGTCACACGAACAACTAGTCAAAACTTTTGGTGTTCCATCATAATAGATCTATTCCACATCATCCTTTGTTCCATAAAGTCAATATAATTGGGGGTATAAATAAATGTAAAACAAAATATTTCAAATGTTACGGACTAGATCATACAAAGGGTCAAATTTTCAGCACAAGAAGTACAAATAAAGGAAGTGATTATTCACCTCATGTAGAACTGAAATCATAGCTATGTTAGTCTTGCCAGCCCCTGTGGGAGCACACACCTGCAAGTACAAGAAGATCACTTTAGATGCAGAAAAAGCTTCACTTCTGTTTTTCCCCCCTTTTGCTGAGTGAAACATCTCTACAGTGATCATTTACTTTCTTTGGTACCTGGTAGCATGTTATGCATTTTCTGCAAACTCATAAGTCATAACTAGAGCACAGATCACTTACTAGTATATTCTCATTAGTGCAATAAACAGTTTGAAATATCCTGCTTTGAATACGGTTTAGTGTTTTGTAGCCATGGAAAGCAGCTTGAGCAAAGTCATCTAACTCCCTGATCTCAATCTGAAAATGCATAATAGTAACAGAAAAACATTAAGGAAGCCCCTAGATCAACAAAACATTACGTATAAGACCTTTTTTTGGAATTAGAGGAAACCAATAGTTGTGCAATTTGCTATTAAAGGTATAGAAAGTAGAAAGTATATAAACGTGGATTTCAAACAAGGCATGCTATCAACTTGCCTTAAATAAGGAACAATTTCCAATGCAAGCCATTCATTAACTTTCATATATACATTGCTACTAACCAAATTCTCATTTCACATGTTGATCAAGTATCAGTGACTACATATTACAAACAAATAAGATTCTTAATCTTTCATGAAAAAGTTGACAATATATCAAACTAAAAGTGATATACCAGCTTTTCCCCAGGTTTCATTGGTGCTGTTGGTGTTGGGGGTATAATGACCTCTTCATACCCCTTCAAATACTTCCTAACAGTTCCTTGAGGGAGAGCAGTAACAGCTAATGACTGGGTCTGATCCCCAGAACCAATCATATCATCAAATAAATTTTTCCGCTCACTTGCTTGAAGTAAAGATGAAAAGTCTGCTGCAGACAAGTCACCATCACCCGCATATTCTGTTCCCCGTCTGTTTCGTTTTTCCTCCTTGCGTCGAAGTTTGTCAATTTGCCTTTCAGACTCTGTTTGAACAGTCACCTAAAACCAAAAAAATAGATAAATAAATAAAGCAGTTCCTTGTGATAGGTAATATTTTAGGTATAGACAGCATGTGTAGTGTATGTCACTAGATAAAGGTGAGAAATGATAGAATAATCATAAAATACACTCAATACCTGAGTCCCGTAACTAGGCATACGCGGCTGAGCATTTGAACCATTTTTATCAGACTTCAATACCAATAAGCCATGATGGATGGCATCAACAATCTCCTTCCGATGCTGCAGTCAGTCACATAAATGTCAACTACAAGTAAATAAATCTACAATATGATCAATACTTTACAACTATCCAATAGTTGACAATCATGCCTCTGGTTTTGAAGTGAAGGTAATCAACCAACACAAAGTAGTCATCACAAAACAGAAAATAAAAGGTATAAATTTTGAAGGCAAAAGATAAGAATAATATTTTTAAACTTACAAATCTCACAGCATATAAATCATTTGTCATTTGAATACTGAAGGAGAAAGTTCAGAAAGAGTTATCAATAAATTTTTTAGCAAATGGAATCCTCACCAACATAAGGTCTTGCACAGTTTCAAATGCGCTATCACCAACAAGGTCCAACAAATCTCCGGCTATCTTCACACAGAGGAAAAAGAATTAGCTTTAAGTTTCTACAAACTTAATTATATACACCTCTACAAGAAGATTCACTTCAAGCAATACCTCTTCCCCAGGCTTTTCTGAATCAAGAACCCTACAAATGGCCATTGCAAGTTCATCTCGGGATAGCTGCGAGATACTATTACTGACTATTTTATCACATGCATCGCTTAACCAGCTCAAGTTGAACTTTGCCCCATTGATGGCAGAATAATCTGTTGGTTCCATATGACTGTAATATTGTTCATGAAATGCTGAAGGAGCAGTGCTTTCATAATCTATGATATCTCCATCATCTAAAGACACATCAACCAAGAAACGAGCTGGTGCTTGAAAAACAAAATCAGCTCCAAATTCTAAATCCTTGTCACTACCATCTAGATTTCTTTCTGAAGGAAAGGCATCACTATTATTGCTAGGCTGCAAATTAAAAAGCCTCTGTGCTAGAGATGCAACTAGCCTCAATTTAGCATCTGCCACTGCATGACCAAGAATTTTTTGCAATTCTAACCTGCATCCAATTTCACATACAGAAAGTTAAAGTTCCTAAAATTTTTGCTCCATCAATCAGAATTTAAACCATATTATGGCTTCTGCATTTTATAACATGCATCTTGCCACACAAATTTAGAGCACTTTCATATACTCCATTCTAAACCAGATTTCAGAAGGCTCGCTGAAGTTTAGAACAGGAAACTATATGATATTGAACAATTACCTTGATCTTGTAAGGTATAAACATGCAATTTTGAACTAAAACTCGGTCAACACTTCAATAATATTTATCTCAGATTCAGAAACTCTTCAAATAGGTCATGAAACATCATAAGAAAACTATATGCGGCCAATGCAATGACCAAAATAAGCATTCAAGCACTTCGCATTTGTGTTTGCTGTCAAATTTGAGGAAACCAATACTTACTTCTTATCAGAAATAATTCTATCAATGTCATCATTCTCTATGAGACCACTGAAAAGACGGTAAATAGTCACTGCCACCTCCTGGAACTCCTCAGAGGGCGTTTCTCTATCAATCAACTCCACCACCGCTCCTATAAACTGCTTGTAGGCATCTCGCACTTCTGATGAAGCTGCTACTCCAATCCATAACATCTAAGCATGTTATTGATTAACATATAATTTTATAATCAATTGAGCATGTTAGTGTATTCGTTACAACTCCGCATTACCTTCTTCCCATCGATAAACAATCTTCCGTGCGAGCTCCGATTCATCCAGCGAATTTGCAGAACTAAATGATACAGTTTAAATTCCAAATGTTATTATCATTAAATTACACAAGGAAACATTAAGCATGCAGTTTATAGAATGCTAGACTAGCGAAACTAAACCAAATTGCATGAACCACAAATATCTTAACGTCCGTGTTTGATTGCCAACCCGTAAAATTCAAAATTCACCGGCATTGACAAGCTTATGGCCCGTCCGTCATGAATTGTAATAGAAATTCCGGTTTCTCTTATTTTTCCCGCCCATTTTTTTTGTCGGCAACCAAACAGAACATAAAGGAAAACATGATCGAGGAAATTGTTCGCTTAGTGGAATTACTTGCGAGGCCTTTGGTTTTGGAGAATGGTTTTGCGTTGAAGATACGCCTGGTCAATATCAAAAGGTCCTCTCAGAGAGTTTGTCAGCCGAGGAATCTGAATCAACATCGTTGCTAGCTTGCTGTCACAGTTCCTTAAACCCTAGAAATACTCTCTTTCAGTGAAAGCAGTGGTTAGCTATTAGAACTTCAATATATCAGAAGAGGAAGTCGATGGTGGAGACTGTGAGAATCGGGGTAATGAATCGAATGGCTTGCGTGGTTTTTTTTTTTTTTTCCACGAACGGTTTTTTTAAATTATTTTGAGCTTTCCGATTTGGACCTGCCAGAGAGGTCTGCTCTGGGGCTCTATAACCTCTTGGGTCCTAACTACACTCGCCCAACATCTGGCACTTGCCACCGCTCTAGCAAAGGCTACTTATTAGTCGGGAGTTGGGACGTAATTTGAGTTATATGTAGAAAGTTTAGATGAAATTAGTTTAGGCCCAATTTTGAGTAAATCTCATTATATTTAAATGTATATATGCATGTGTGCCTCAAGCAACTATTTTCTCTTTTTTTTTTTCTTTGACTTTATGAGACCAACCAAAAAAAAAGGATGTGTCATATTGAAGACCCACAAAATGTGACATGCTTTAGGTATGTGGTGAAATAGGTATCAATAGATTTTTTTTTGTTAATACCACAAGTATCCTCACTTTATCTAATTGGATGTGAGACTAATCTCATTTAAGTGTTAGAGCAATTATAATTTTAATTTTCTTAACAATGTTCTCATTGAACCTCGAACTCTTGACTATAGCTAAAGCTGCATGTCCATGATTTCAATTTGCTACTATGCAATCCTATTACCTTTTTTTTTCCCCAATTTCTTAAAGTAGTGTTCTCGTGTATTAAAAAAAACACACACACAAATATACTTTACATGCAATCTTTTTCCATAAATGACTCAAAAACTTTAAACATAATAATCAAACAATTTATGATCAAGTAATATTAAAATTAATCTCGTAAATTACAAGTTTTTTGTATTAGAATTTAAGGTTATAGTTGAATATAATACTTTTTACCAATTATCCAAGTCACTCACTAATTTAACATTAAGTATCAGCATAATTTAAGCATCAATTCTACAATTACCTTATTTATAACACTAATTAGTACTCATGTACTAAATACAAAGAATTATCAATGTAGGCTTTGATGATAATTAATACATTCTCCTTCCCCTCTGCACAAGTATTAAATACTTTTATCCACCTATTGATCATTAATTTGTTGGAGGCAAATATTTTCCTACCTTATCCATTTGTTAAGTATTACTAATTTACTATTATTTATCAATACTATAAGGTGGGAATAACAAAAAACAAATCTAAAATATCCATTGAACATGACAAATCGTTATCTTCATGATAAAAGTTTGCTTTAGATTTTTATTTTTTTTAAAGAAAAGCAAAAATTGATTAGTGCTTGTTGCAGACTCCCAATGAATATTTAGCAATGAGATAGTGAGAAACCTAAATATTATAACACGAAAATAGGCATTCCAAAGTCTCCAACACATTTTTTGAGTGTCTCACCACAAACCTAAACATGTTAAGGATTTATGTCAAAAGCCCAAGTATTTGACCCAATTATAGAAGCATGAATTATAAATTCACTCCTCCTTCCTCCCCTCATTTTTCACTCCCCTCCCCAACAAATTATAGGTCAATTATGTCAAAATCTTTTTGGGTGAACTACTCAAAATAAGATGTCAGTTTTCAAGACTCATAAGAAGTATTAATCACGAAATAACCATCAAATTTTTAGATTAATTATTTTCGTTAGTCTCACAATTTTAGGTCATATTTTTCAATCAATCACTAAATATTTTATTTGACTAGATTCCAAATCCAATCCCAGAGCTTCACCCTAAAATCTAACCCAGGTTGAGTTAATTGGCTTGGTCCCGGCCCACATCCTTTGTGTTCAAGTGTTTTATTTTTTTCCTACACGCAAACTGGGTTGGGGGAGTCGAATATGAGATATCCCTTGACTACTGGGCCACATCCCAAGTGGCTCAAGTTATTCCCTTCTTAGACCACCCCTGAAGTAGACTTTAGCCCGAGAAAAATCTTGAAGTAGAAGATCGTGCAAGACCTAAAATAGTAGAATATCATGCCAACCCAAACAGGCGAGTATCATGGCCGAAAAGAAAACAGGTGAGTACTAATAAAGAAGTGTTACAGACCAAGTGGGCAGTACACTTTTATGAATGGGCCGTAAACATATGAAGCTTTTTGCTCCAAGATGACTGTGGCAAAGTCACGTAACCCGATATTTTTTCTTTTTAACTGAGTGATTAAATTTTTCATTTTTGTTTTTTACCTATAAGTAGAGGGTGCACATCTTTGATGCAGTGGAGGAAAGAAGAGGATACTGGGATCGAACCCAGCAAGGTTAGGTGAGGTGCCCACTTTTTGGTCGGGGCCCAGCTATCAACTGAGCTGCACCTCATCCTCAACTAGAATTTTCATTTGAATGTCACTTAACTGCCTTCTTAATGAACAATGCAATCACAGCTTCTGCATTGTGCGGCTACTATCTAGTTTCTCTCTCACCTCTCCCTTCTGTGCCAGTTGCCAGTGCTTGATGTCGTGGTCATATTCCTCTCGTTTCAACGTTAATTTCTCTACGCCCGTTCGGATCCATTGGAGACTTCGGAACGACAGAAATATCCACAAGAGAAAGGTCCGAGCGCCAGAGGAACTTGGGGATTTAGCCCAAACTCCTGTCCATTATTTCTGGCCAGTGCCATTAGAAAGAAAAATAAATTAGATGGGACCGTGGTACCAAATGCTGCAGCTGGATCATATCTGGAGTGAATTCTTTGAATAATATAATTTTGTAAATTATTTACATATATACTACAATTTTAAAATAATTTTTACTATTACGGCACTTTTTTTTTTAAGGTTAAATGTCATATTTTTGCCAAAAATTCACCAATGACATAGTGCGGCACTTCACGTGTGTCACATCCCAAAATTTAACACTCTATTGATAAATTCAGGCTAAAATGTGACGGCACTCCACGTGTGCCACACTCTCAAAATGCGGCTCTCGGTGGCATTTTCATGCTAAAATGTGACTTTGAACCAAAATTGTAAAAAAAAAAAAAACTATAATGATATATATTATTCAAAACTGCTATATATGTGTAAATACTTTGTAAAACTATATTATTAAAATAATTCACTCTCATATCCACGTGAGATCTTATTGTTGTCCAGAAAATTGTAGAATTTTTATTGTTTTTCAGTTCCCATTCTGCCTCCTTCCCTAATATTCACTTTACCCTGTCTTCTCGTTATAGTAAAAATGTGCAATAAAATAATAATTTGAAATTAACAAAAAGAGGCTTTCCTTTTTTTTTTTTTTTTTTTTCTTTTCGTGAAAAGGAGCTGTCCCAATTTAAAATGTTCTTTACCTGGTTTTGTAATTAAAAATCGTTCTTGCTGGTTTATTGTGTGATAAACATGGTAGGATTAGACTTAGGATTTGTCACTTTTTTTTTTTGACGCACAAGTACGAGAAACTAAAAGAGTAAACTTACATTTGAGTTATTAAAAGATTTAAGATTTAACAAAATAGTTATTAAAAGAACATTAACTACAAAATAATCATTGAAATATTCAAAATTTAACAAATATTTGACTATTTTATTACGCATATAAGTTATTTTGAGGACTATTTTGTAGTTAGTATTATTTTGAGTACTATTTTGTAGTTAGTATTATTTTAATGACTATTTTATTAAATCTTAAATCTTTTAAGGACGCAAATATAAATTTACTCAAACTAAAATTTGCAACTTATTATATTTAAAAATTCTTATTAAGTTTGCACATACACAACTTTTAAATTGTGTATTGTAATATTTTTCTTTCTATGCTCCATTTTCCATGACCTCCCAAAATGGTAGTTGTGTCCATCTCTTCCAATTCTTTCAACCCACTTTAGACTTTGATAAAGGTAAAGAGGGATCTTTGACTTGTAGTTAAGAAAAAAATTTAGATATACAATAATTTTAACGAGAATTTTATGATACTATATGAGTATGATGTATTATACTAATGTGATAAGCATACATAATTTTTATATTTTATTAGATATAAAATATAATTTATCTTAGTTTTTAAACAAACTTAAAAATAATTAACTTGTACACATGCCATCTATATATTGGTTATTCTTATGTAATATGACATACTACATAAATACCAAAAGTATCTAAAAAACCTCATAATTTTAAACTTATTTATATGAATATTGTAATTTTTTTTAAAAAAATAAAAAAAAAAATTATATTGTAGAGACCATTGGACACGCTCAGTACCCTGCGATATGTATCTACTAAACATGCTACTAGTCATTCGGTGGGTCCAATACAAACACACCAAAGGGGAAATGACGTGTTTGGTGGTTCTCATTGCACTGTTTTTGCTTTATTTTATTTTATTTATAAAAAAATAATATTTATGTAAATAAATTAAAAATTATTAAAAATTAATAAATTAATTTATTAAATACAATATTAAAATAAAAAAAAATCCAGTAAAAAGAATGTTCAAAAATCCAAATATCCCACTTCCTTTTTATTTTATTTTTTTCCCCTTAAATTTCCATCCCTCCACTTTGGATACCGAAGACATACCATGACAAAAGAACCCGTAAAAGATAACAGAGACACATTCTCAGAGGTTAGCGAACTGCTCAGGGCCTCACTCTGTTAAACTTTCGCGAGTCCCTATGAACTATTTTCTTCCTTGATATAGGGTAAAGAAGAGGAGCGTGATAACTATTAACTAAGTTAATTTAGCCAGAACGCAATAGTACCAAAAAGCACTCAACTCACAAGCCGACACCAAAAGGGGCCACTATCATACCACCGTTTACATCTTTTCATCAATCTCCTATATGCTATATTTTGTCTTGATATTCTTCGCCACTCTTTGCTCACACTGTCACGCACCCACCATTCCCCATCTCCTCCTCTCTCTCTCTCTCTCTGTCTCAGCTGTATCAGGCTTTCTAACTGGCCACCATTGCTACCTCTTCTAACCCATCTCTGTTCTTCCCCTAACATGGCTGCTTTAGCTCTTGCAGTACTTCTTTTGGCCCTGACTGGGTCTTCAAGTATGCATTCAAACTTGACTATTCTTTCTTCTTTATTTTCTTCTTCCCTTCTCCCAGCTGAAGCTCTGAAGTTTCTTTCTTTTTATTTTCCCATATTTTTTAGGTTTAAACATGGGTTGAGCTCTTCCTTTTTTACCTGATCTAGTTCCCACTTTATTTATTTCTTGGCAAATGATCCTAATGATTTTTCTCTTTTTTTTATGCTTTTTTTTCCCAAAAAACCTTTAAAGATGAGATTTTTATCCTTGGTTGGAGTATATACAATTATGTAGAAATCATGTAAAGAGATAAGCGTCATTCCACATTTCTCCTTTTCTTTCTAGAGTTTGTTAATATATGATTTAGAAGCGTCACTTATAGTGCAGATTTATCAGATGTCTATATCCTCTTGTACTTTTTTCGTATGTCTGGATTTTCAAAGGAGTTTCACAATCTTTACCTAATGTTTCCCATTTGCAAATCATTACTATCCCATCCATTACTTCTATAGGTCTATTGGCCCTTTTCTCCAAACGGACTTTTTTCTTTTTACCCTTATTATTTTCTTTTTTTGTTTGATTTGTTTATCTAATCTTTTGTGGCTTCTGATAGGTGCCGTTAATTGGTGCGTTTGCAAGGATGGAGGTGACGCAATTCTGCAGAAGACATTGGACTATGCCTGTGGAGCTGGAGCTGATTGTAACCCTATCCATCAAAATGCGGCTTGTTTCCAACCCAACAACGTCAGGGCACATTGCAACTATGCCGTTAACAGCTATTTCCAAAAGAAGGGCCAAGCTCAAGGTTCCTGCGACTTTGCAGGAACGGCCACCATTGTTACATCTGATCCCAGTAAGTCCTCAACCCCTTTCTTTTACGTCTGTTTTGAATATTTCTTTACAACAATGGTCATAGAAGAACTAAGAAAGGGAAACCCAGAAAGCTAACCCTGCTTTTTCCTCCTTTCTTCCCGCTGTTGATGGCAGGCACTACCGGTTGTGTCTACCCTTCCAGCGCCAGGTATGCATTTAATCCCTTCATTTTCTTTTTCCGTTTTAGCTGGGAATGTGATTCTTCTTCCCTTCAACTTTATTTTTATGTTTAAAAAAATGTCGGATGGGGTTTTAACTCTATTCAAGCATGTTGATAGTGGGAACTTTACTTTCCTTTGAGGGGTGGGGGTGAGGGAGGGAAGATTAGTTTTCCACTTAAGTGGTTCCTTTTAATTGGGAGAGGAGGGTGTTACTTGGCGTATTCACAGCTTTTTTCTTTTGGTTGCCCATAGGCATATTCACAGCTTGATAACCATGTATTAACATTTCAATGGGGTTTGAAAATTGTAGGAGAGTGGTGCTCAAAGACAACTAAACTAGTTTTGTGAAGTTAGAGATAGGGGTGTTAAGCTTCTGATAGAATTACTGGTAATCAATAGAAATATAATTGTAAAAAAATAACGATTTGAGTTCAAGTTAAAGATGAGATTTTGAAATTCCTCGTGACGTACAATGAGAAAGTAAAGCGGAATTCCATATTCGTATCGAAGAAATACGCTTTTTTCTAAAATTCTAAAGTAAATAAATAAAGTGGGATCCATGATATAAAAAGTTAGAGGTGTGTAACAAAAAAATAAATAGAGAGGTAGTTACGCAAGCAAACTTCAGTAGAAAGTGAGATTAGTTAGGACAGCAAAATTTACCTGAGGTCATCTTGTTTGGCGACATGTGACAATGAAAGGAAAACAAAGCAACGAAAATGACCTTAGTTGCCATCTTAACTTTAAATTTTAGTAGAGTAAGGGATGGAACAGAAAAACCTTGAAAAATCATCCGACCAGGTCCAAAGCTGATATATTTTGTTGCATCCTGATATGAATTAATTTCATGGTCTGAATATGTACATGATTTTAAGCCAGGTATCTAGCTTTTGAATCTTTATCAAATGAAAAAGACAAAAAAAATCGTTCTATTTTTTATTTTTGGCCATGAATCTTTTTATTGTTGAAACTGTTTCTTTTGCACTCATCTACCCTATGCTGTATGAAAGTATAGGCAAAATCTAGCACATTCTTTCTTTATTTTATTTTTCCCAATATTTTAGCTTATTTCCCCTGCATGTGGTCCAATGTAAACGAATACCCTTTTCTCATTTGATCATAATGTAATTCCATGATGGTGTCCCTGACTCATTGCCCATTAATTGGGGGCAATGGCTGAGGTTAGAAAACCTTCATAAAAGATGCTGCAATAATTGGGATCCTATGCCTTTTAGTAAAGGCTCGATCTTATTAGAATTTAATAGAAAAGGCATCAAAATAACAAAAAGACAATTTTGTCCCTGTTGGACTATCGTCCCTTGCCTTGTTCTTTGGCTTTTGGACAAAAAATGCTGCACGTAGTCAAAAATTGAGGACACCAGCTATTGGATGAAGGGTGTGGCCGTAGAGTACTGTACAGAGTGAAACTAGTGCTGATGATAGGAGTGCAATAAAGCCAGATTGACACATGCTTCGAGATCTGAGCCAACTTTCAAAGGTGTGGTTTTTCTCGATGGTTGCGTATGACCAGTCTTGCTCGCATTCTCATTACTCATAGGAGCACTCTCAAGTTGCAAATCTTCATTCAACTATTCAACTAACTTAACCTTGCGTGGTGGCTGCCAGAGCTGGCCCCTCTTCATTTTGAAATAACTATTTACTGAGGGAAAAAATAACAGCTTAACCTGCTTTCTTCTGTTTTGGCAATAAATTTGAGGGTAGCGGTTTGGAACCCAAGACAATCTGATTTCTTCATTAGGCTAGCGCTCTTTTTCTCTCCCGTTTTTCCTTGGTTAAAAATTGCCATTTCGCTTTTCAATCCCAATCCTTACTTTCATCATTGTCCTTCAGCTTGAAGTTCTAGGCGAAAAATTTTTAAACAAAAAATTCATAATCTATATGTTCACTGTAGTGGGGTGGGCATCAATATGATAAGACATAATTTTGTGCCGTATGATCCGTACTTCTTTTCATATGAGAGTCGTTATCAGCTTAAAAGTTGGTGTGACCACTTTAGTTTATGTAGGCATTAAAATCGATAAGTCACTTTTTTAACTTTAGGTGACCCATTTTTAAAGTAGGGGATGTAGTTTAAAAGAACAACAATACCTGGGTGATCTATAAGGATGACCTTGCCCAGTCAATTTGGTGGGCACTAGCGCAGTCAAGATCGAGCCTCACCCCTTGTATCCTTTTAAAAATACAAGTTAAATTCTTCTTGCGGAGATCAAAAAGTATATACCGAGATGGCCAAACTTAAAATTATGAAACTTTGAGGTTTTGGATCAATGCGAATGATAAAGTTTTCTTCCCCTCTCTCTCCCCACCCCCCTCCTCCCAAAAAAAAAATAGTGAATTCCAAGGAAATCAATACTGCGTTAGGTTGTGACATAATGAAAACTCGTCTGTTTTCAAGTAATTATCTAGCCTGTTTGTGCTGCATGCATTTGCAGTTTCAGCTCATCTGTATCTGCATTTCAAGCTTGGTGCTTTTCCTAGCTACTGCTTCATGAAAATAGATCTCAATTGAGTATACCATTCTCATGTCCATGTTCCTTATCATTAAGGTATAATTGAAGTTTTTCAATTTTTTTTGTTGCATAGATTACCCTTTTTTTGCCATAACAAATTCATCAATCTAAATATATATATTATAGCGGGTCCAATTGTACATATGTTTTTGTGTGTGTTAAATAGAACATTTTGAGACTATGTATATTAACAGGATTTAAATTGGGTGGTGATCACCATGCCCTTGTGATACTCATTAAGTGTTGTGCTTGCTTTCGCAATTCAGGTTGTGAGGTTGATATATTGACTGTTGGTTCCTTTTCCTTATCAGCACTGCAGGTACTAGTACAACCCCTGTCTCAACCACACCAACCACTGTCACCCCCTCCACTGGAACACCCTCCACTGGAACCCCATCAACGACCACTGGCACTACCACACCCTCATCCACCACAAGTGCCACTCCCTACAGCGCAACGCCTGGAGTATTAGGAGGGATTGGCAATGGTATGGGCCCTTCAGGATCTGGCATGAACACAGATGATAGTCATGGTGGGCTTAGACTTGTGGACAGTGGCATGCTTTCTGCATTATCAATGCTCCTCTTTTCTGGCTTGATGATGCTTTAGTGGGGTTGAGAAGACTAATGGCCATGACTGAAGCCTGGTGGGGTATGATGGACAAAGGTGATGCTGTATTTCACTGTGCAGAAGTGAGTATGCATGTGATTATGTTATTCGCTAGGTGTTGAACTAGAGACAATGTCAGTTTTTTGGTTCCTTTTTTCACTGTTTTTTTTTTTAATCCTTAACCCTTCTCCCCACTTACTTGGGTAAAAAGATGGGCTTTTGATTCTTTTCAAGTAGTATTATGGTGTTGCTATGGGACTCTCCTTCTCTTCCACTCTTCTTCCTTGCTCTATCTGTACATCTGGATCTAAGGGGTTAGTAATTAATTAATTTGTTAAAAATTTGGCTCCCCTGTTTCTAGGTTCCTAGCTAGCTAGTATGAAGAGCTAAATCAGAAGTACTAGGAATGAGTATGGAGTGGAAACGTTCCTCGCCGACACTTCTGTCATTTTAACTAGCTGTGGCCTGTGGATCTTTCAGGCTAATTTAAGTTTTGGCGGCCTTCTGGAGACTCAACTTTCAATCAAACAATTTCATTTTTTTTTTTTTAAAGTTGGAAAGACCTGCTGACCAGTTACAAGATCAAAACTTCATCAGCCAGCTTTATTGGGATTGCTATTTAACAGCACGTAGGACTCCAATTAGAACTGTATAGTCCTGCTAAACGTGAAGAAAGCCGTTCGGTGGCTAAACTGTTGCAAACCCAATAGTGTTTTCAACCTTCTGACCTTCAAATGAAGTTTCTCTGTTTTTGAAAGAAAAGAAGCTGATTATCAGTTAACTTGATTTTTGGGCTCAAACTATTTGCTGCAAGTATGGACTTTGTACCGAAGAAGATATCATTGCACAAAATGTTACTCAAATGGGGAATACAACATACTTTTTAACCTCGAGAATGAGATCCTGCTACCTGGTTAGACATCAATGTAACATTTGGTGCCGCCCGGGTATGGGAACACTTCTTCATTCCCAGCGACTACCAGTAGGCTAAGACTAAAGAGAAGGCAAAGCTGAAATAAACTGCAGTGAAAGGAACATAAACAGCAAAATACAGCCTCTAAATGGGGTCACGTGGTAGCAAGAGAAGGGCCACTAATATGGCATTGAGAGAATCTGTGCTGTAAGTGTCGCTGTCTCTGTTACGGTCCTTTGAAGGTCATTGCGTCATTTAGAAATTGAAACTTGGAAGTTGGAAGATCTATGGAGATCACATGGTACACCGTTTTGATTTTTTCCGTTTTTTAATCCCCTTAATTGGCTGCTCCTTTTATTAGCTTCAATGTGGACATTTCCCCATGGCCAAATCAAAGGTGGACTTCCCAATTGACAGCTGCTTTCTCTGAATTTTGTATATATTTAACTAAATTATTAACATTTCTTGCTAGATATCATGCTACGGTATCTTTGATGCTTGTTCTGCTGCATGTTCAATTGTGCATCAAACTCTCTGCTGCATTCTTATCCTTTGTTTGTTTGCTTCTTGTGTATCCCAACATGTTCTGTTTATTGGCACATGACGTGCAAATTGAATTGTACTCCATTATTTTTACCAAATTAGCAATATATTTGCTTAATTGTAAATTATTAAACCTCATCCTTTTGTTCAGACCTATGCTGTGACCCCACTTTCAATATTGCCGGACTTTTTAAAGGTCTCTGGCCTATTTTTTATGCCTTTTTATTTTCTACAGCATTCCTTTTGTGGTATAAAGAAAATTAGAAAACGAAACAAGAAGAAGAACTGAGGACTACAGAAAATCTCAGAACCTCAAGGGTATTGACCATATAACTCCTTTCTCGTAGTTTGAGAGAACCCAATCTTCGTCATAAAATCAGCGTATTGACTAGCTTTCAGCAGAACATTATCATGAAGAAGAAAGGTAGAAAACAGAAAGTTGATTAAGCCCATATATATATATTTGATCCAAATATAATATATAATTAATAAATGTGTCTCTTTTGAGAATTTTGTATCTTTAAGTTAGACATGTTTAACTTGCAATGCATAGAGCTTGATAACTTAGGTGATCGGTTATTATTTATTAACAACAAAGGTTGTAAGTTAATTTCAACAACTAATCTACATGGTCTAAAAGAGTCGGTCGAGAAAACTCCATTTATTTCTTACATGATCTTAGGTTCTGCTCTACAAAGCCACCATAAGCGATGCATACATATTGAGATTTTCTGTTTGACAGAGAAGAGCATAAGGTGTTTTCCCTTTCGAGTCATCATCATTGAGGCCAGATGCAACTCTATGGTTCGCACCAAATCCTTGGTAAAATGTAGCAAGTTTTTTCTATTTATTGACTAGGGACTATCTAATATTTTTGAGGCTGTGGTATGTATGTGATGGAATGGTTGTTATCAAGTTTACCTAGATAGCTAGCACTAGTTTCCTTGTTTATTATTTAATATTTAATGTGCGCGGTTGCCCCTTTGATGTTAGATGAGTTTTCAGTCCCAGGTTGTGCAATTAATAGAAGACCCAGGCAATTTTGAAATAGTTTTGTTTTTCTTAATTGAATTTGATTAATGAACAAGTGTCCAACTAAGTCAAAATTTATGAACAATTTTTAATTTTCAACCATAACAAGCAAGCGTGATGTGGTTTGGAGAAGTTGGTGAGTGGGACCGTCGGACATCTTGGCCTTGCACGACAGTTTAATAACAATATCTTTTTGACAGTTCAAAAACTATAATCGTTTCAAGGATCTTTATTAGCAAAGAAGATGCATGGTGTGGTGTGTCAATGAAACATTAGCATGCTAACTTAAGGGGAGGATGATCACTGTTTGGATTATTGGAGAGTAGTAATTTAAGCCAATAAAAGTGTGGTACTAAGTGAGTTATACTAAGTTAAATTAGACATATTATTTAAGAAGCTACTATTTTCACACTCTATTTAATGTTTAAATATAATATAGATTAATTTATTCCTATTTAATATAAAAAGTTTGTAGTCAATTGTAAAAATCCTCATTTAATATAAAAAAGAATTAGTCAAAATTAAAAACTTTTTATATTAATTGAAGATAATTTAATTTATATTATATTTAGACATTAAATAAGATATGACATTAACAAAATATAGTGTAAAAATAGCGACTCCCTGTTATTTATCTTCTTAATTCATTTAATGCTACCTTTTCATTAACTTAGAGTGCTACTCTCCAAGCACACAAAAATCTCTCGGGTTATTGGGCATTGAACTAGCGACTTCTTCATATACCTCACCTGATCTGAGGCTTTGGCAACAGATGTTAGGCTTGGGCATCCCAACATCATGAAGGGAGGACAAAGAAAGATAGGAATTAGGATTGATGATAATATCTCCCAATCTCCTAAATTTCTCTAGACATAGCCAATTGGCCTAAGGCATATTCAAGTATGATAATATTGTGAGGCAATAATTGTTGTTCTCAATTGCAGCATATGAATTCAACAACTTAATTTGCGTTGTTCATGCATGGAGACAAAGGATTTATTTTCCTGCCATAGTTTGGTTTGGATGGTGCTACAATTGGAGGCTACCTAGTAGAGTCATATGAGAAACACATGATTTTCTCTGTTTTTCAGCAACAAAATGAAGGGAATCATCTCAGGCTTATTAAAGCCTTCTGCAGCTGGAGTTCCTTTGATGTATAATGTCTTGCACTGGATGTCTTCAAGGTTAGATTTCAAGGATTTGATGCTTTTCAACAGAAAAAGTGTAGGGAACCAAGCAAGTAAGGTTTGAATTCTCTTTTCGTCTTTAAAAGGTTGAGAACGAACTTTTGAGTTGTGGTAATGTCTCTCAGGATTCAAACTCGATAAAGACTTTCAAAGAAGCATCTTATTGCTCGCTAGGATAAGGGAAGGGGATGGTGAATAGTATTAAAGCCTTGGGAGGATGATGACCAAGAACCTCCTTATTATAAAAGCACACAAACTCAAATCTCTATCTCTCGAATCACTAATGGCTTGTCCACTCTAACCCAATCAAAATGCTCTTCCACATAAGCCAAAAGCTATCATAGAAACCATGACTCTGAAGGCTCAGAAAATGCTTGATTGGTCTCAACAGGCTTGTGACGTTTTCCAACAGAAGTGGTAGGATTTATTTTCTTCTTGCTAAGAGAAAGACTCAATTTCGTGATGCAAAAGAAACAAGGAGAAGGTATGGCTTTTATGTTCTCTGTAGAATTAGGGGAGTGGTTGCATTCAAATGCTTTGTAGTGTTTGGAAGTGGCAGAGGCAACTGGGGCACAGATTGTGATACCAAATGAAAGCAAGACAGCTTGTTTGGTTTCTTCCCCAAGGATTGGGTGTGAACCAGAGAGTTGCATCTGGTCTCAATGATGATGAATAAAAAGGAAAATACCTTATGCTTTTGTCTGCCAAACAGAAAATTTCAATATGTATACATCCCCATGGTGGCTTCGTAGAGCAGAATCTAGATGCAACTAAGAAATAAATGGGGTTTCCTCTCACCAACTCTTTTGGACTATGAAGATTAGTTGTTGAAATTGACTTACAACCCTAGTGTTTGACAATATTAATAACATATCTCCCAAGTTATCAAGCTTCACCCATTGTGAATCAGACATGTCCAACTTAAAGATACAAAACCTTTTTATTTGAGGTGAAACAAAATAATCTTGCTGAGTATGCAAAGACATGTGCGTAATAACCCGAGTTAACAACATTAGCAAGTAATATAATTAGCAACAACTCTCCATGTGTAGAATCTTGTGTTTCTATATAGATTTTATGTATGTTAGCATGTGATAAACATATTTTACCATAATAAAAATAACTTTTAAAATTGATTTCATACTTTTACAGCACTTAAAAATATTTTCCTAATATGATTTAAATAAAAATAAATATTATAAAACCACTTCTCAAATAATATAATCTAAATGTAAACTATCTGTTTCAAAATATATCCTTTCAAAATTGATTATATATGATTTTTTTTAATAACTAAACTAAACATTTCTTACTTTAAGTTAAAAAAAAATAACATATATTGATGTAGGACGGAAATATAGTAATTTTATAAATTTTTTGCTGGCTTTGATATAAATATGATACTTTTTTAGTATTTTTTACTATAATATTAAATTTGAATATATAATTTACAAGTTTTAAAAATAATATATATATATATATATTTTATTGATAATGGGGCAAAAGCCCAATAGCAAAACAAAAAACTAAGCATGAATAGCTCTGGGCACAGTAACACCCACGCTATCCTCCATCAGTAACTCCTTCAAACAAATGGGAGGTTCAAAGAACTGGGAAACATAAAAACCACCATCGTCGCCTTGACGAGCGAGTGCATCAGCGCACCTATTGTTCTCCCTGAACACATGCTTGATATCAAGATCCTTTGCTTGGCGTTTCATATCTCTGATCTCCTGAAAGACGAATTTAATACCACTTATCTATAAATTGTTTAATTATATGATAATACTGTTTGGTTATACGATAATAGAGGTTGATGTGGGATTAGGAAGGAAATTTTTTTGATCAGTTTGTGAATGGACAAATCAGTTGACTTAAATCATGGCCCAAAGAAAAAAGTTGACTGAATAATGTTCACTTTTTAGATAATTACGAGGTGGATTCATGCACAGGAACGTGACGCGTGAATCACATTGTGACTGTGAGGAGGCCTCACGAAACCAGCGTGATCTCCTTCACATCCTATCCTACCTTCACTCCATCAGAGTCGTCGATCTCCTACTCCAGGTACTAAGTAAATTAATCTACGCGGTGCGCTGCTTTCTCTCTCTTCTCCCAGTGGGGACTGTCACACCACCTTTCCTGGTCTTCATTTTCTTTTCTTGCCGTATGCATTTTTGTACACCAAGCTTCAACCTTTGGCATTCTCTTGCTCCTCGAAGGGCAGGAGAGGCAGAAAATACAAAAATAATCAACGATCACGACCATGCTGCGACCAGGAGACACCCACAGAGTAATGGTCCCCGATAAACCCTAACCCATTACATTTTTCTTCGTGTTGTTGTTTTTGTAGTCCATTTGGGGACCTACTTCTTTATTTGTTATTTCTGTAGCCATGTGTGTTACTGCAAGTCATCTTTTGGACTTTTTATGAAATGCGCATTACTTTTTCTTGGGATACTTATGTTTGCACATTAGTTTATTTACTTACTGTGGCTGTTAAACAGTCAATGGAAGCTCGTCTTGCTGTTTTCCTTTATTTCTTTTGTTCTCTTTTGGATGAGTTTGTGGCTGTTGGTCGTGTTTCTGTTGCATAAACCGGTTTATTCCTATTTATTCAATTCACTTTCTTGAAGAAAGTTGCAATTTTTCTTCTTCCCAGTAATATAAATCAGGGGCGAAATGCCTTTTCTCGAACGCGTGCTCTTTTTTATTTTTTTTTAACCTTAAGTCGTTTTCAAATGTTAGCAACAAATGTGAAAATGAATTTTGTTCATTTGATCAGAGAAACGAACTTTTGATAATCTACATTGTTCACTGGAAAGAGTGCATCGACCTTAAAGAAGGAAGAAAGAAAAAAAGAAACAGTGAAAATTGGTTCATGGTAACTTTCATTTTTCATGCTTGGTTGTCACTAAAAAGTGTCTGTCTATGTGTTTAATGATATCCTTAGGACTAATTATGCCATTTGTTACAGACCTTTATCGTTTACCTCCTATCATTATTTATAGTTTGTGGTTATTTTGCAGTTCCTTGTTATACAAATGGAAGTGATCTGAATGCTTATAATGATTTTGTAGCAAAATGCTTGGCTTGGGATTTAATGCTCGTTCATGGTTTCTCCTTATAGTTACTATCATGCTTAATTCTTTGCTAACAGGAAAAAGTGATGTCCATCAAAGTGAACTTCTTTATCCTGGAATGTCATTTTAAAATAATTGCTTGACTTCTTGTTTTGAAAATTCAGATCACTCGTAGATGTATGCTTTCATAGTTTCAAAATGAGCTATTGGTCTTTTAAATAGTCATGATGACAGTGGGCAATTAAAATTTGAGGAGATTAGAACAGCTTCATTAACCTTTGATGATTAGGACCTTGCTTATGTCCTTTTATCTTTGTTTTCCTTTTTTCTCCTCTTATGGGTTGGAGGGGGGATAAGGAGGATTATTTTTAGGGAAGATAATCTTCGAGGTTTAATCATGACCAATGGTTTATTTATTGTTAGGAAGAGATAGACATGAGGTTCGTGCTATCCACATGCATAAATATATTATTTTCATATAGTTTCCGAAAAAGATTGAAAGAAAAAGACAAAATGACCCTCAAACAAGTCAAATACTTTATAATCACTTGTCGTGCTTCCTACCCAAAGGTTCCAGACCTACATGTAATTTATTGGCATAAAATTAGGGGCATACAGTATTGCAATGCATTATTTTTTAAGTTGTAGCTGGTGGTTTAAACCCTTTGCCTTTATGTATGGTGAGGCATGTTAGTATGTTTGGAAAAGCTTAATGCTCTGTCTGTCTCGGTAGTCTTAAAAGATGGCACAGGAAGGTTGATGCACTGCTTTTGTTAATTCATTAGACGAGTGTAAACTCTTTTTATCAGAAATAGTTGCAGTATTAATTTAACTTCTCTTGTAGGAGAAATTAAGATAAGTTAATGCCAAATTTTGATTAACATTCTACCTCAAAATTTGTAAAGAATTTGATTTGAAAAAAGAAAATGCAAGAATAATTGCAGAACAAAACTTCAATGTTTTATTTGTATGGGAACATTGCCTCAGCCCCTTTAAGTAGACGTTTTCTTGTCTACCTGATTTAATGGTTTTTGGAGAAGAAAGGAGACCTGTGCTCTTTTTGGCCTTTGATATTTAAGGGGATTTTCTTTATCAGATATGTGAAGGGATCAGATGGCTCTTTAGAGCAGATTTTTTATTTATTTATTTTTCTTTCTTTTGCTTTGCTGTTTGCTGCTTTTCTTTCATAGTGCTTCTAAGGGTGCATTTGGCACACAGAACCAATTTTTGTGGAATTGGAATGGGAATGAAATGGGTTGGAAACTTCGAATAGAACAACCATTCCTATTTTATTGTTTGGTTCCAATAGAAATGGAATGCGTTAGATGCACAGAATCAACTTGGAATAGAATTATAATTATGACTGAGATAAATAGGAAAAAAATCAAGCATTAACCCCTGGTCCATCTCCCACGGGGTCAACTATGATTCCCATCTTCACAGAATCAAGGAGTGGAGTAGAATAATCACTTTGAGTTTTTCCTACCAAACATGGAAATTCCCATTCCCACAGAACAGAGGCAGGAATGGACTTATCATTCCGGCATACTGAATGCACTCCTAGTATTATCTAAATTTATTAACAGAGAAAATGATGGAACAGGTTACATTATTTCAGATTTTTCCAACATTTATCTGGTCACTCTATGAGTGTGTCATATCTGCATAGTCACCTCACAGAAGAATTATAATAGAACAGATAATATCATTGCAGGTCATTCCAACATTATCCAGTCTGTTTTTGAGTCATATCAAGGGGGGGGGGGGGGGGGGGNGGGGGGGAAAGACCTTGTGGTTAAGAACTTTCATTCAGAAAACTAGGCTTTACTGTATAATTGATATTTGAATATTCACATGTGCATTTTTCATTTCAGGTTGACCCTTGTGATATATGTGGTGCTGTTGGTTATGCTGAATTAATTACGACTTGCTCTAAATGCAAAATAGCTCGTGAACATGTGTAATGATCTCCTATCTTTTTCTTCTCTCCTCTTTTTATCCCCTTTTCGTGGCTCTGACACTCAGCTCCTGACATATATGGAGATTCCATTTTTAGTTTCTTACTTCAATGATGCCTTATAAATAGGGAAAATTCATCGGAAGTGATATATGTTGTTTTCTTCTTGCTTCTTGTGTATTTAAGCGTATTTCTTTTATTTGCTTGAAATATTGAATGTTAACTTGCTTAGACTCTTAAATGTAGTCCAATACTGATTAAAAAAAAAAAAAATCAATTTTTAATGTATTATTTCTGCAGTTAATTTTGTGGAGTGATTTGAATGGCTAGATATCATAGCTGGGATTTTTCTACTATTCCATGGATATGCTGTGTTTCTGTGGGTTTTACTGTTAGTGCTTCATATGGGATCTTGTTCTAAATCTATATAATTCCTCTCTGGTTTCAGTTACTGCATGCGAGTTTATCCCAAGGAGATTCAGAAAGACTGGCTTTGTGAATTTTGTCTATTTGGGAATGACACAATCTCACCAAAATCTGGTGGAAACAAGAACATCTCAAAAGATTTCAGATCAGATGCATCTGACGTAACACACCATGATTTCACTCATACAACCAGTCCATGCAATGTAAATCAGGATTCTAGCTCGCAAGCTTGTTCCAGAAGGCAAAAACCTGTTGCAACTGGGAAGGTGAAGTTCATTCCTGAGGAGGAAGTCATTAAACTTTCCCGAGAAAAATTTGCACTGAAACCTGGTCCAGCAAATTCTGTGACATTTATAACCCGGAAGACTTCTGTTGGATCCAAAAATGTCATTCCAAAGATTTCATCTCTGGCAGTAAAACCAAATCCTAGTATGATACCTACAGGTCATGGGAAGATCCCTAGACACAATGGAGTACAAAAGAGTTTGATGATCAATCAACAGGCTCCTCACTCATTACCTAAAGGTGATAACCTCTCTCCCTAATGATTATAGGCAGTATGTTTCATTCTATTTTCAAATTCCATACAAAGTCTTGGACCCTTGGTTCAGTTTTTGTATAAACAAACCAAACCATTGCACCAGAAGGCTGTATGCTTCGTTCCATTTCTAAACTCAAGTGATATTCTGAGTAAATTTATGTAAAAGATGTCCTATTTACAGAAATCATTAAAATCACTGTATTTATGTATTTATTAGAAGTTCAATAGAGGATGGTAGAAAGCAACTGGCAGGTCTAATTTGTTACTAAGGGGGCGTTTGGTGCAGCGTACAGGGATTTTTTTTAGTTTCATGGGAATCTCAACTTGGGAAAGTAGGATTCCCATGTTTGGTACAAGTTTTTAGAAAAAACATTCCCAGGAATGGTTTTGGGGCAAGTTTCCCACAAAAATGTTCCCATAGGCGTGCGGGGGGGTTTGGGAATCTTGGATTCCCATGGCATGGGAAACTTTTTTCCATATAAAAAGACTATTTTACCCACCCTTACCCCTCACCTAAGTTTTTTTTTTTTTTTAAGGAATAATTTCATTAGTTAGTACTACAACTTGTAGACTTTATTTTTTTGGAGAAGAATAAAATATCAGATTTGGTATAATTTTTATATTTTAATTTTAGTCAACCAAAAAAGTAAAAAATTATGTGGGTAAAAAATGTATTTGAATTTTTGTTATTATTTATTTTTCCCACTTTGTGTGTAAAAAATGTAATTTTTTTTTTCATATTATTTGTTATATGTGGGTCTCACAATAAAAATGATATATAATAGCAATTTTTTTTTTTCATCCAAATTTAGATAGGGGTATTTTTGGAAAAATAACATAGATTCCCTAGAAAGTAGCATTTGAACCAAACATGAAGAAGTAAGATTCCTAGGAATGAATATTCAACTTTCCGAGGAATGTTTACGGCCAACCAAACATAATTTGTAACATTCCTGGGAACAAGATTTCCACGAACAAGATTCCTAGGAACTAAAAAAAAAATCTCTGCACCAAACGCCACCTAAAGGTTACCAGATTTTTTTTCTTAAAAAAAATGTACGGGAACCTGGTTTTGACCTTGCATACCACTTGTGCTTCTAGTGGTGTCTGCCTCAGAAAGAAAGGCTCCTATTACTCCTGCAAAGGAATATGATTGCAGAGAGCAGTCCCCAGGTTCCATTAGGCATATCAACAAAGCAGAAAGCTGTCTGCCAGTTGCCAGTTCAGGTAAGAAGAGTTCCCATATGTTATTATTCTGTGATTTTCATGCATATAAGTTATGATTGATTTCCTTTCCTGATTATTAAACTGAAGTTTATCAAAAAAGTTGTTGAGCTTATGACATTGCAAAGATATTCTTGTCATGTTATTATATTATTATGACATTGCAAAAGGGGAAAAAAAGGAGAATTTGTCCTTTTTGTCATTTTTGCCTTTTGATGTTGAAATGTAACGTAATTTTAAGATCACCAATGTTTTCTTACAAGTGAAGGACCACAACGCAAATTTTATGTTGCTGAAGCATATCCTGAAATTCTTAGGTAGTTAATAGATTAGCATATTTTTCTTCACAAGTAAGCCACTGGATTAACATTCAACCAAAGCTTTTTATTGAAAAAGCTGTCAAGAAATTATTGAAATGAATAATGTAACTGTAATTTAGAGGAGGATTAGTACCAAGGAAATGTCAAATATGCCTTTTTATTTTGAAGAATATCTAGTTGTTGATATCAGAACACGTCTGCTACTAAAGAAAAAAAGAAACAAAATATGTGTTGAGATTATCAAGCTAATTCTATTTAATTTTCGAACCTGTCAAATATATTGCACTATAAATGTAGGTACTTATGACAAATAACTAAGATGTGAATCGGATTGGGTAGGGTGGCTTACGCATTCTCCTTTAACCTTTGATGATGGCACTGCTAACTGCTTTGAAATCTGGCCTATGATTGTGTCCTGTGGGCACCAAACCAGATTCGCCAAGTTCAGAAAGTATTGGTTCAATCATACTTTGACTTTAACAAATACCAGTTTCATTGCTTTAATGTAGCATGTGAGTGCTGATGATAACTTTTATTCCCCCTTAACCATGTTACTGTTGTTATCCATGTTTTGATTCAATGGCTCTTGTAGGGCCCATAAAGGAGCATATCTGGGAAAATCAGCAACTAATGGATGAACTAATGCCAGTTAAAGAAGTTGAAACCCTTAATATGGAGATAGTGAAGCCTACACAAGAAGCACCATCTGCAGTTTTACCATCTACACTCATTGTTGGGTCAGGTAGGATAATTTACTAGTTATAACTAAATTACTTGTTTGTGTCATCTGTCTTGCTTTTATCCATATTTTGTTGCAGTTACTTAAGATCCAAACATTTCATTATGTATATGTGGGTATTTATCTTTGTATGTGACTGTGTTGAGGCATAAGTCACACACACCCAGTAGTTTTAAAACCTATAGTCTCTTATTCCCCCCTTTTCTTTTTTCTCTCTGTCTTTAGGTGGTACCTTTCACGATGTTGATGAAAGTATTAGATCTAATGTTGAAGAAAGAGATCTGCAGAGTATGTGGACAAAATTCAAGCTGTATCACTCTTATTTACCTTCTTCAGATGCCACCTGGAGGTGAGTAGCCTCTCTTCTTGTGTCATGTACTACATGTTCTTTCGTATGTCATTCATGGAGGCAATTGCTCTGCATAGCCTCTTCCATAGAGAGAGTGAACTTTAAGTATTTTTGTTTTCAGTTATTTGTTCTTGCATTACCCAGGTTTCAAAATTTGTGTAGATACACGTAGCACCCATAAATTAGAAAATGACTGTATGCATATGTATATGTATTTTTACATGCATTCCTATATATGTATATTAGATTCTCTTTGAGATTCATTTTATTATATTAAAATATTTCAATTATATATATAACCTTGTTTTTTCTAATTGACTTGGGATGGAAAGTTAAGATGGAAAACTGCAAATTAGGTGTTTTTTAGAATTTTTGGGATGAAATGCGAAGATGGAAAACTGCAGAGTCTCTTTATTAGTAGTAGATATTTATCTATTTAGGAAAATGATTTATTATTTTTCAAAAATTATAAAATTGTGATTTTATTGAATTGAAACTTTCTGGCTATCAAAGTACAGACCCTGTATTGATGACATACACTAGATCCCCTTTTTTCATTGTTTTCAACTTAGCATCTGTAGAATAATATTTTACATCAGGATGTTATGGCATATAAGTATTAATCACTTAAGGAATTCCTTGCAAGTATTCGGTGTTGCCTGCAGATGTTTTGGCGTGTAGTTGTATGATTACCGTTTATTGATTCACAATTTAACATGCTGTTAACATTTTCTAGGGGTGGATTCAAATTTAAGTGCGCTGCTGGGTCTGGTGAATTTTATGGTGGCTTCCAAGCTCAACCTCCATGCACTGTTCATCGTAAAGCATACAAATTTTCACTTCAAATGCCCCCAATCCTTGAAGTGGAGCCAATTTGTACATCCCCTCTCCTGTTAGATTTATTTCAGAATGATTGTCCTGATATTCAAGATGTCGCATTGTACTTCTTTCCTTCAGATAACATTGAGAGGTCAGTTTTTTATTTTCATTTTCAGAATCTTTTTATGCTTTTCAATGATTTGCTATTTAAGCTGCTTAATAGCATGTTCACAATTTACTGTAGGTCTAGACAGAACTTAAATAGTGTATTTGAGCTCATGAATGTCAAAAACTCAATGTTGAAATGTGCTATCAATGGAGTGGAGTTGTTGGTGTTCACCTCGAAACAGCTTAATGTGGACTCACAGGGTATGTTACTTGGTTTTCATGCATCTGTTCTCCTGCATTATTAACATCCACACCCCCAGTCCCATATGTATTTCTCATGATGAAATGTATTACTTCATAAGTAATTAATATTAAAATTCAGAATGGAGACGGCCGGTAAAAATTAGATTCAATAGGTGAACTTTTCAAATGGTAGACACAATTGGAAGGCAGGCTCCTGCTCTAATCTTGTGGTTTTGGGAATGCTTTTTTTAATATTCTTTGTCCAATTCCCTGCATGGCTTAATCAGCATTTGTAATTTTCCTTTCTTGTCTTCATGAAGATGACATAAGTTTTTTTCATAGGCACTGTTGCGAGAATAAATGCAGGATATTTCCTGTGGGGAGTCTTTCGCCGTGTGAAATACGATAAAACTATTGAAAGATTTCCTGACATGGAGGCTGTTGATATGGAAATTGACATGCTAGGAGGACTAGATGTTGGGAGAATTGACCATGTTATGCAAGATAAGCCCAAGAATCTCTCTATAAGCTCTGGGGAAGGAGCTGTTCTTCAGAGAACCTTTAAGAGGGTAGATGAGAAGATGACCATTTCCTTTGATTTCAATACAAATGTTCAGGATAAATTTGCTTTGCCTACAGAGCTTAGAAAGAAAATGAAAACTGTGTCTGACTTTAGGGGCTCTACTAAGGAGTATTCTAAAACTATGGACGAACTGGATGCTCCACCAGGTTTTAAAGCAAAACGGAGAGATATTTCGTTGAAGACACCAGTTAAGGAGGAAAAAAACCTTTTGTAAATGGTGGAAGAGCTGTGGCCCCTAGTAAAAATGTAGGTTTAAGGTGATCCCAGTGGGAGTTTCTGTACGTAGTAATTTGCAACCCCACGTTGAAGAGAAACTATGACTTATTTAAATTTCATTTGGTATACTCGAATATCAATGGCTGACAGAAACGTGCTCATGGCCTGACTGCAATGTATTTGTGTCGAAGTGCCCATTTTGCTTGTGTTTGGGTGCTTTGCACCCCGTAGATTAACAAAAAAAAAAAAAAAAAGAGTACTACTATTGCATATTAGTTAGATTTACATTAGTTCACACTTGTATAATTAACATAATTTTAATTTAATTTGATTCACTTAATTTTTGTTTATAATATATATTTATCCTTCTTCCACAGAAGATTATACAATATATACATATAGTAGTTTATTCCTTCTTAAAATTTTATCATATTGACTTTTAATGAGATTTGAACTTGATATCTTTACTATAAAATATTAAGTGTTCAACCACTAGAGTATTTCTTAAGAACAATTGATTTTCATCACTTTGATCTCCTTTCTAAGGTTATGAGTATTTTTTTCTTTTTTATGAAAGGCTGCAAGCATTTTTATACTTAGGAAGGCGCTTCAAAATAACTCAATTAGCATTTTTTAATAAAAATATTGAAACATTATTTCTATTAATTTTTTTTTCTTGCTATAAATTTATTCCANACACAAACAAGGTAATTCAAAATTAGCATTTCAATTACACTCTACAAATACATTACACTCTACAAATACCTCATCCAAACACACCCTAAGTGTTCAACCACTAGAGTATTTCTTAAGAACAATTGATTTTCATCACTTTGATCTCCTTTCTAAGGTTATGAGTATTTTTTTCTTTTTTATGAAAGGCTGCAAGCATTTTTATACTTAGGAAGGCGCTTCAAAATAACTCAATTAGCATTTTTTAATAAAAATATTGAAACATTATTTCTATTAATTTTTTTTTCTTGCTATAAATTTATTCCATCAATTTGTGATAGAATGTGAACTTAAGTCCTATAAATCCTCATTGCATAAAAAAGAAAAAGGAAAAGAAGTTCTATAAAATCATCACATCCTACAAAGGGAAGAATAAAGGCTTCGAAAGTAAAGTAATGAGAAAAGAAGAACAAATATAATTTAGAGAACAATATGCAATAGATAAATATTTATATAACCTATGAAATTATGGTGAAAAAAGAGAAAACGTAACACAATATTTCTTTATTAAAATAATAACCTAGCGCAAATGACATAAGTACACGTTAGCAACTCCAACTTGTGCCGTCGTATCAAAATCTTTCCCCAAAATTTGGGAGCGGATGTCTTGTCTTCCCTCCAAAAGAAAAATGGGGGGAATACGTAATAAAAGTCAAAAAGTATAAAAGTGTTATCCTTTGGCTCTTCTACTAAGGACAGTGTTTCAAGTTCAAAATTTCCCAAATTTTCAGGCTGTTACTTTCTGTTAAATCTCACTGTTCAATTTTCTCTCCGTTTCGCTCGTCTGCGAGCAAGTGGCCAAGAAATTACGGAGGCCATGGAGGTGATGCTGGAGTCCGACGGCGACAGCAGCCGCAGCAACGAATGTTGCGATGCCCAACGGCTGGTAGGTTTACTATACGATGAGAGGATGTGTAAGCACAACACACCAGACGATGATTACCATCCCGAGAACCCAAACCGGATTAAGGCTATTTGGAAGAAGCTCCAAAGCGCTGGCATTCCTGAGAGGTAAGTGAACCCTTCCCTATTAATTTTTTTGATCATTTATTTTGAATTTGCACCATGCTTTTTACTCCCTTAATATGAATCGTTTCATTCAGCTCCTGTAAGTTCGACACTCCTTTTTTTCCTTTGAATTTTCTTTCTCTTTTGCTTGGTGGAATATATAGATCCTCTGTTCTTGAGAGATAAATTTTCTTGAGTTTTCTTCCTTTTTCTTTGGTTTGCTGGTGTTGGTGGCTCACATCTTGGATGTCATGAATGGGATCATATATTTTTCAATGATGAGACGAAGTGTGATGTTGGATTGTAAAGTTAATGTTGCATTATCTCCACTTTCTGGTTTAGTGGTAAGGTGAGTTATGGACTTGCCTGAGAGAGATATAGGTTAATTGTACTCGAGCTTGTATGATTCAGGCTCATATTCAATAACTTGTTTAAGTGGTTTCTTTCTCTTTTTTTTCAAACTATAGTGTCCTTGCTGGAATCTTGAGTCTATTATAACCTATTTATAAAGTAACGAAATATTACTGCTCTCTCTCGTACTTCAACTAAATTTGGTGTTTTATCCTGTTTCAGATGTGTGGTTTTGGAATCCAAAGAAGCTGAAGACAAATATTTGCTATCGGTGCATTCCAAAAATCATGTTAATCTGATAAAGAACATCAGCTCAAAACAGTTCGATTCACGGAGGCATAGGATTGCGGCAAAATTTAATTCTATATATTTTAATGAAGGTTCATCAGAAGCCGCTTATCTTGCTGCTGGATCTGTTGTTGAGGTAATATATATGAGGATTCTCCATATAAATACGTTTCCTGAGAATCTGGTGGGCCATGGATTAATTGGGAATCTATCAATGCATGTTTCACAATATTGAGTTAGATTTGTGGATCACTTATGTTCTCCTCAGTAATATGAATTCCCATGCCTGTATTTAATGTTGTGGATCACTTAGCTATTCCTGGCATCATCCTACCTAAAGTTTACATTAAGAAAACACATCTACTAAAACAAATTGTCATGAAATTTGGGACTTGATGAAGCTTGTTTCTCTGAGGTAACACTTTCTTCACTTCCTTGGAATTATTACAATGACTAGAGTGAGTTAAATTTGACCGTCTGTATCTTATTTTTCCCCAATACAATATTGAGTAATTCTAGCGCAATTTCTAATTTGGTTTCAAGTTGTTTTGTTTATGGAATTTATTGTAAATTTTTATACTGATTTCTTTACTTGCATATGATCAAAACAAGGAATGTGAAAACAATTCAATTGTTATATCTTTCTAGGACTTAACCCTCGTGAATTTGTGATTTTATATGCCAGTTAATGTAAGCTTGTATTTTACTCTTATCAAAATTTTATGAACCCTAACTAAAGATGCTTTGACAAATAGGCTGTTGAGAAAGTTGCAAGTGGGGAATTGAATTCTGCTGTTGCTATTGTTAGGCCTCCAGGGCATCATGCAGAACAAAATGAAGCTATGGGTTTTTGTCTATTCAACAATGTGGCAGTTGCAACAAGTTTTCTCTTAGATGAAAAAGTGGGTAGCACCTGCTACCAATTTTGTAATTACTCAAAATTTTAAGCCTTTGATTAGTCACTGGTTGTAAATTGCCACCTTACTACCCAAGTGTTGCCATGTGTATTACAGCCAGAATTAGGTGTGCAGAAAATTTTAATTGTTGATTGGGACGTCCATCATGGAAATGGTACTCAAAAAATGTTCTGGAAGGATTCCCGTGTTTTGTTCTTCTCTGTTCACAGGTACTAAAGATGTTTCAGTTGATGCTATTCTTTCCTGAATCCGTATTGATCATGTTATCTTATTCACAAATTGCATTCAAGAGGTTAACTAATTGATTTGTTGGCCTAATTACGGTAGGCTGACTAGGCGTATTTCTTTATTGTTTTTTTAGTGCTTCTGAATCTACAATAGGTAGTTGGTGATGGTTTCTGAGACCCTGTCAATAATGTTATAGGCTGTAATTGGTAGATTTTTTGTTACTTCTTTCAACTGTCCTGGTTGGGAGTTGGATCTTTTGGAAGGAATCCATTGTAGCCTTTGAAATGAAATTCAATTAATTGTTATTTCACTTTAATGATTGTTCCTCAGTCCTATTTAGTTTTTTATTCATGCAGGCATGAGTTTGGGAGTTTTTACCCAGCTAATGATGATGGTTTCTATACCATGATTGGGGAAGGACCAGGTGCTGGACATAATATAAATGTGCCCTGGGAGAATGGGCGATGTGGTGACGCAGACTACTTTGCAGTGTGGGATCATATCTTGCTTCCTATTACAAAGGAGTTTAATCCAGACATAATTCTAGTCTCTGCTGGATTTGATGCAGGTTTATAGTTGCACATTATTAATTTGAGATTTGCTCCCTTTTTCCCTGTTTGGTTCTCTATTTTCCTTTGAAGGATACCAAATGGACGTTTTATTGTAGTTTGATTTGTTGTATACTTACCTAAATGATGCCACGGAAAGGACTGATTTCCCCACTAAGTTAGATTGCTTGTTTTCTTCAGGTTTATGTTTGTGATTTCCGACTAGTTGTGCATGATTTACGTTTTATCATATTTGCAATTACTTCTTACTTACTTGTAGAGAAGTCCATATATAGAAAGTGTCTGAAGCTGAGAACATTATTTACCTAGTGTTAAATTAGTTGAGGAAATGCAATGGAATCTTATTTCTGACGACTCTTTAACAAAATGAGTAATGATTAGAGTTTAGAATGTACTGATGAGAATCAATCAAAAGTTGAAGTTCGTAATAACTGATCAACATAAATACAAAGTGATCTAATGGGATGAAACTTGTAATGTTGAGATAAGACATGTAAACCTATTAAAACAAATGCAGTTTGGTACTTTGACATACCTAAAAGGAAGTTGATTGGATCTAGTTTAGTGCCAAAATTTAAATATAGTGATAATAAAACAAAGTCAGAGAAGACTGGCACGTTTATCATATTTCCTACTGTTAAAAATTGGTAATTTAGTTAGCTTATGAGGAACTAAGGTATGTTGTCAAAGCATCAACAAGGTGCATGAGCCCCTAACTTATATAGAAATAGGCACAATGCCCTGCATGAAATGAAGCTTGGTTAACAAGCATTTTCTTGGTTCTAGGTATTTGTTTTGTGCTGCAGCTGCTGCACTAAACTTTTGGTCATTTCATTGTATTAGATAATAATTGTTTTTGATGAGGAGACTTGTGGAGTGGGTGAATTTTAGTTCTAGTAATTTCTCTTTCTTAAAGTTTCAGAACTTAATTCTTTTGATAATGTAACAGCTGTTGGTGATCCTCTGGGGGGATGTCGTGTCACACCATATGGTTATTCAGTTATGTTGAAAAAGGTTAGTTTTAAAGACTGAGTTTGCAGGATTTCTTCTTTCGTTTGTTTATTATAATGTTACTTGATAAAATGAACTGTTGCGTATGAAGGTAACCGCAGTTGTTAGCAAAAGAGACAATTTCTTCGTTAACCTTTTTCTTTTTTTATTTAATAATTTTTTTGCTTCCTCTCTTTTCCTGCTGCCATTATGATTGGTAATTCTATCTTCAATTGTGATCTAAGTTCTTTCCTTTCCTTTTTTTTTTTTTCCTCAGTTAATGTAGTTTTTGTTAAATTTTAATTTTTTTAAAAATATATACGACAGATTTAATTTGCTTATCAGTTATCACTATATTAATGGCTTCTATAAATTATTTTCTATATATTCCAGTTGATGAATTTTGCACAAGGTAGGATTGTGCTGGTGTTAGAAGGAGGATATAATCTTGACTCCATAGCAAAGTCAATGCTTGCGTGTGTGGAAGTTTTGCTAGGAGACAAACCTATTACTGGTTACTGGGAGGCCTACCCATTTGAGTCTACATGGCGTGTGATACAAGCGGTAATAATATGTGACTTCCTTTCTGTTTTTTTGAGTGGGGAAAAAGAGAGGGGGGTTCCGAGGATAACTGGGTAAGGACTCTGCTCTCTTCTGTTTTGGGATGTCCATTTCTTTCCTTCTATCAGTTTGGGCTTTTTGTTATCAAAGGTTAGAAGCAATTTGCAGAGAAGATTCTTTCTGTGCTAAATGGACATACAACTTTTTCAGGTTCGCCAGGAATTGAGTCCCTTCTGGCCTACACTTGCCAGCGTATTACCTGATAAATTAACTAGTCAAAAGGCACCACCTCCGGTAAGCCATTTTCATGGTTGTGGCTAATTCTTTAGAAGTTGATTAATGATTAGCTGTTTAGATATAGTATTTTGTTCAGTCAACTTTTGTTTATAAGCATTTAATATTGGGTGAGGATATTGATCAAATAATGGTCAGTTACTTATTCTGTTGTAAGTAATTTAATGAGATTTATAAATAATGATGAATTAGAATGCCTTGTCTGCTAGAAGGTTGATTACTGTAAAATTTCCCCTAGCTCTTGTGTAATGAACATTTCTGGTGACATGCTGTCCAATTGCTGCTGTTGGTTTACACAAGTTGAAGAAAATTATGACTTTCTATTGCAAAGCTACCAACGTTAGTGTCTTGAAAGCTTAGTGGTAGTTGAATTGATATGCACAGAACTAATTCATCCTAGCAGGATATTTGAATTTGGATCAGATTATTAACAATCTCTTTCATCCTTTTATTGTTAAATTATTCTTATACTAAAATATTTGCTGCGTTAATTTTTTGCTATTGTAGCATACTCTGCTCTCAAGCTCTGAATCTGAGACTGAGGATGACAAGGGTCCACAGGATTCTGAAAATCTTGAAGAGGTTCTTCAGGGTGTCATTGAACCCCTCTTGAAGCTGAAAATTGATGCAGATAATCATGGTAAAGATATAATAGATGGTCAGAGACCCTTCTTTTTCTCTTTTTCCCCCCAGTTTTAATTTCATCAAGTGATAAGCTCCATGCTTAATGAAGGTAAAGTGACTGCTGCTTCTAATACATGGCGATCAGAAATGTCAAATATTTGGATCTGGTATGCCTCTTATGGATCAAATATGTGGAAATCAAGATTCCTATGCTACATAGCCGGCGGAAAGGTAATGCAACATTCCTGTCAGGTTGTGTTATAAGGACTATAAATTCAATAATGCTTTTATGAAACAGATGATTATACTCCATTCTAATCATACTCTCAGCATTGGGGTAATTTATATAGTCCAAGTAGGAAAACTTTCAACCTCATTAGACATAGATGGTAGCTGTAGTCACTCTTCCTCAAAGGTTGAATGTGAAATTGCTATTAACGGAAGGATAAGCCAGCCAACAAATCTGTGTTTCTTTGCTTCGAAAATTATTGTGGAACTTGTTCTGGTCGATCACATGGATGGTATAAAGAATGGGACATTATCATTTCTGCAAGGCCAACTCTTTGTTTGGGGAGTTTAGTGTAATAATTATGGATTGATTGGTTTTTCAATTTATAAAAATAATTTGTAACCTGTCTTGCTATTCCTTGTTTCTTGCCTAAATTTTTTCATTTCCTTTAGCTTTGTTTCTTCCGTTCAGTGTTTTCTTTTATAAATATTTCCCGAATGATAATTAGGTGGAAGGTATGCAAAAGCAATGTTCTGGTTCAATGAACAGAACCCCGCCAAAGGAGATTCTTTGGAAGACTTTCCCTTGCCGTTTTTTTTTCGGTCGTGATTCTACACATTCTTGGGGTCCTGGAGGAGTTGCTTTCCTTAATCCTGAAAGAAATCTTCAGGACAATACTTACATGTGCCTGTATAGAATTTTGTACGTAAATCCTTGTAGCTCATTAAACTCTGTCCTTTTGCAGAAAACTTATATCCATTTGCAAGCTTTTCTGTCGGAGCATGGCGCTACTAAATTTTATCTTTTGTTTGCTTAAGCAGCGAATGGAGCTTCTGTCCTTACATTTTCTTCCATATTTATGACAGGCTAGAGCAGTTCAATGATGTTTTACTTCAGGAAAATGGTCTAAGCCACGATGTGGTATCTCCTTTGCTCAATTTAACTGCGCTGAATGCTGCCACTATTAACGAGTTTAATTATCAGGAGGTTGTCAAGGTAGTAAGCCAAATATAAATTTCACTGCCGGCCAACCCACAATTTTTTTGTGGGTGTGGGGGGGCTGCTGCCTGACATTCTGATTTATCGTGAATTTTCGATTTGTTTATGCTTGTGGTTTAATGATGGTCAATGGTGATGCAGGATGCGTGGTACGGTAATGTTGTATACTTGGGAAAGGAGCAAGATATTCCAATATTGACTATGACGTGAGTAATAAATTACACTTCGTAGTTATTGTTTGGTTACTTTTCGGTGATCCTTTTTGACAATGCATTATCTTTTGTATTACCTTCATTTGACCAGGTGTTCAGTTCCTGATGTTGAACGCTTCAAATCTGGGAAGCTACCCTTGCGTGCCCCTAATAAAGCATATGCCAACACCTTAATAAAAGGCTTGGTAGAAGGAGAACAGCTTACAGAGGCGGAAGCAATTGCTTACATTGAGGCTGCTGCCAAACCACTGTAATTGCAGCTTAGTATATCATTATCTTCTGGTGTAAATTTTCTAGAATGATGGCTTACTAGTACCGAGAAGTGCAATCTTTTGTCCTTGACAGAACCGCACGGGATTGCAGCATGGCTTGTGCATCTTTTTGATAGTTTTAAATTATCTTCTGGTGTAAATTTTCTAGAATGACGGCTTACTAGTACAGAGAAGTGCAATCTTTTATCCTTGACAACCGCACGGAATTGTAGCATGGTTTGTGCATCTTTTAGATAGTTTCAAATATAGTCGTGTGGGGCACTGACAAATGTGTTAAGAGTAGTTGTGCCGGCTTTCATGGATAAAACTTTGAAAAAAGTTTTACCCTATAGTTGCATTTCAAGATACCGGGGATAACTACAACAGATTGCAAGATGGATTCATTTCAGAATCCAGAAAAAAGGTTTACAAGGAATATCAAAATTCGGTATTGAATTCATAGGATAAAATATTCAGCTAAAAGGACTCCAAACTGAGACAGATTTCTATTATTTTATGGTAGAGTCCAAAGATAATAGTCCATTGTGTTTACTAGAGTACAGCAATGATGTCCATTGTGTTTACAAAATTTGGTCAAATACACACCAAGCAACTGTTAGCCTGCAATTTTCCGCCTTTGTTTCCTCTGTTGCAAGAAAAAAATCAACAGGATCCCTTTTTTAACTTCAATGGAAGTGTTCGTAGCAATTCCTGATATATTTATCTTTTCCAAATATGGCATAAACTAAACCAAGTCTTCTACAGACATCTTACTATTTCTTGAAAGCTGTGGAAAATCAAAGAATGAACCAATAATGAAGCTGATTAGGATCCGCTTGTATAGGTTCCCTCATCCATATTTTATTGTAGCATGACCAGTATCACCCAAATGTTTATGTAACTTATTCCTGTCAATCAAAATTTATGTTATATAACACAAACAGATTCGGGATCAATTCCTTGAATAATGCAGTTTTGGGAAATAATTCCATCAATACCACTGTTTTCAAACTAATTCCATGAGTACTGTTGTTTTGGATTTTTATTTTATTTTTTCTGTTGTTGCAGAGGCTAGGGATCCAAATGGCGCCATTCCAATAGTTACGGATTTCTCATTTTGTGTGACCGTTGGGATCCTTGGCCTCTCTCTCCTACTGTGCAACAACAGAAAAAATTTAAAACAACAATACTCGTGAAATTAGTTTGAATACAGTGGTATTGATGGAATTATTTCCCAAAACTGCATTATTCAAGGAATTGCTCCAACAGCTTCGTCGTGAAGAATAGCTTATAATATAATAAACATGAGATATAAATTACCTTGAATCAAACTCCTCTCCACAGGTGTCACAAACATTAACTAAATTCTTCGATGTCACCTTATTTAAGATTCAAAATCAGAAATCAGACACGATAGAGCAAACAAACTAAGAAATCAGCGAGGATAGAGCACAAAAGACCACCATATTTGTTAGACATGACAAGACCACATAATAAATGTTATTCCGGTTTACATACAAACTACTGAATTTATCTATGTTACAGCCACTGCTACATGTGTTAAATATGTGAATTACTGAAAGCCACTAGGAATGACCATCAAAATGCAAATCTAAAACAATTGGGTATATATAGCTGGTTCGAAGGTCAGAAAATCACACAAAGCAGACAGTATAGCACAATGAGGAACAAGCTTGTTCACAAAATCTTACCTTAGCTTTTCTTCCTTTGGACGAACTTTTTGCTTTGGATTTTGTGTCCTTTGCGGTTCCTTTTTTATCAGCAGGTTGATTTGAAGCCTTCTTGTGTCTACCTATTTGCTCGTTCTCTTTACCATTACTTTCCTCTAGTACAAAAGATTGGGAAGAACACTCCTCTGTATGAGAATTACCATTTTCAACATTGTTCATATCCTGATAATCAACGTTGACAGCACCCATCGGAGGGTCTTCCCAATTTTTTCTACCCTTCTCTTTCTTGGCTGCACGGTTCTTTCTTGTGCTTTTTCGGCTGTCATGTTCCATAATGCCAACCCCATCATTCTCATTATCAATTTTAGTTGAAGTCTCTGAAGCCTTGGGCTCATGCTTTGAAGCAGCATTTTTTCTGCTCTTGTGCCCAGCCACCATTGCTTCAAGAACATCGATTTCATCATCAAAACCAACTGACACACCAACCTCCTCCCCCTCCTTTGCATCCTTGGAATCGAAATATCCGTCTTCATCATTATTCAAATCAACCCCATTTCTAGCATCTTCCTCTGCAATGTGGAGGTCCTCTCTAACTCTACCCTCTAAGTCGTCAATCCCATCCCCTGACTGATCATCATTCACCTCGACTCCCCCCTCATCACTTTCCAATATCTCCTTCCATTCTCCTTCCAACTCTACGTCTACATCCTCTTCAACTCGCTCATCATCACCAAGTGAGTCCCTAAATTCAGCAACTTTCTCCTTATGCTTCTTCGATTGCTCATGATTCTTCCATTGCTTCTCACTCTTAAACTTCTTCCCACAGACTACACAATACAACTCCTTCTCAGCATCCTTCCTCTTCTTCTCCTCCTCTAACTCTTCAAACCATTTTACCTCATCTTCTCCACCCTCCTCAACTTTAGCCCACTCAGGCTCCTCATATGCCATCGCTCTCTCCACCTTCTCCTTCTCCAACTTCTTCTTCCTCTCCCTCTCCTCCTCTTTCCTCTTCTCAATCTCCATATTCTTCTTTATCATCATATCAATCACCCTTTTATCCCTCTTCTTGACAAACTCCGCCAATCCCCGCACCGTTTCATTGTATTCTTTCCTTGCCTTCTTCCTAAGCTTCTTGTTCTCATCTTCCATCACTCGCCTCGACTTTCGGTTGGGACCAGCCATCACGTCGTACTGGTCTACCCAACAAAAGTCCATCACCGTAGAAAAACCCAACCAATGATTGTAAAATGCTGTCGCCTGAGCATAAGGACTTTCCAAATTGCCCATGAGAGGAGCTTGTCGAACAGCATCAATACCTAAACCTAATTTCTTAGCGAAATTAATCTCATTGGCATGGATTTTATCAAACACATCAGAATAGACCTTATAGAAGCCCTTGCCGAAGTCTGAGTACCCAGAATAAACGGTATTAGAGAAGAAGGAGAAGAGATTAGGGATAAACGAGTTAGGGACCGAGTTGCCGACCGAGTTAGAATCGGAAAAGAGAATCTGAGAACGGTGAGAGTCGTACCAAGCTCGCTCCTTTGGGTCGGAGAGGACCTCGTAGGCATGTTGCAGCTCTTGGAATTGAGCTGTAGCTTCGGCTTGAGACAAGCCGGATTGGACGAGCTTGTCAGGATGGCGTTGAAGGGCAAGCCGCTTGTAAGCCGATCGGATCTCGTCGGCTGTGCAGTCGCGCTGGAGACCGAGGACTTCATAGTGGCATCGCTTTGCCGATGCCATCTTTGGTTGTTGTTGTGACTTGGGGTTCCCAATTCCTATTGTCTTTGTGAATGTCAGCTATTGCTTTGTGTTCAGCCCAAAGAGGAGGTTTTGAGCAGCTTTTGACATTGGGTAGGGTTGCCGACCATAGGAGGAAGGAGACTGGGGAGGGCTGTTGATGTTAATGCAGATTAGACATTGATTAGAGATTGAGTTAGATTAGGGTGAGTTGTGAAGCATTATTTACTCATTAAAAAATACAGTTTTCATTCTCTCTAATCTTAATTGTTGTTTGCTCCGACGGCAACGTCTTTTTGCATAAACAGAAGTAACATTGAAATAAAAACTCACACAAATAAGAGGACAATCATTCTCAAATTTTAATATTTGAGAAAAAAAATGTTGAAGTTGTAAAGGCATGTACTTCTTAAGAAAGTGTCTATTACACTAAATGAAATACTTAAAATACTCATTGTGTCGTGTGCACATAAAAGAAATATTTATTACGTGATTATTATATTTAAATATAAACATGATAATGATATAATCACTGTTTTAATATTTTACATGAATAATAAAAATTTGTGTGAAAAACAAATACCTTTAAAATTTCTTGATTTTTTATTTGAAGACTATAACTGTTTTGTATCTAAAAAAGGTCAATTTTATCAATTTCATAATCATAAATTATTTTATTTATTTAATTAGATCATTATTTTTTAATTAATTTTCATATTAAAAAAAACATGTTTCACACTATTTTAAAGGGTAAAAAATTTCTTCCACAACTAGTGACAGTAGGTAAACGCATACCAGCTGCCAATTAAGAGCTAACCAATCCAAGAAACCTTCGTATTTTCTTTTTATTTTTGAAAAAGAAAATGCAAATTATGGTACATAATGACAAAACCAACTTGCAGATTGTAGCCCCCCCCCCCCCAAAAAAAAAAAAGGGATAGGGAATCGTAGTGGTTGGTAGTTGCAAATCTGATGCTAAGTATTTCTGTCTAATCTTCAGAAAGAAAATTATTATCAATATCTAAAATTCTATTTGTCCAAAATTGCAATTACTTACAAGATCATGACAAATTTGCTGGAGAAGCTCACAGTTGCATTTTGATTAACTTCTTCCATGTAATGATGCAATCATAACAGTGGGGTCTTACATATTGAGCATGTCTAAGAATTTTGATAAGGTCCAGCGTCCCATCTTTGTAAAAATCTGGATGTGAAATACGTGATTCAACCACTAATTTTAAGAAACCTCTTGTAAAGAAGATTTTTTCTTGTCTACTGATAATCGAGCAACTTCTTTCAAATTATCACCACCCACTCTTCCATTAAAATGATCTCTCATAAATTCCACAGCCATGAATGTAAGCGCTGAAGCTGGTATGTACCATGTAATCCTGGGGATGCTACCCCTAAACATCCCGTTCACGCCTTCCTTCGCCCATATATTATGAATTGCATCCAACCAGCCATTGTACCTAAGGCAACACAAGAAAACACATTAACATCACTCTAGCCCTCAGTCCATCAGAAACAAAACCTTGTAAATCTAAGTATCAGACCCTAGGATCCCTCTCACAAGCTTAGTGGCGATTCTGTTTTCAGGTTACAGTTAAATATCTCTCTCTATCCTACTTTTAAGGTTGATGGTCAACCAGCACTATTTGGCTGGAAATTATTCTGTTCATGACCATGATCAAACAAACACACAGGTATCCTAGTGACAAGTACTCATGGTGAGCAAATTTCAAGAATCGTTGCAAAATGGAATTGATACCTGAAAGTTGAACCCTGCACTTGCAGTCTTGTTTTGATGACATCCAAGGGAGTGGTGAGATATGCACTAAGGCCTGTACAATTAAGTGAGCCACAAATCATCAATCCTGAACAATTTACTAAGTTTCATCATGCACTGTGAAAAACTGTAACACTTGGGATTGAATACAAAGCAAAGGGCATACCACCGGCTAATCCTCCTAATACAAGTCCCTCCAAAGAACTATTAACATGCCAGTTTGGGCTCAATATCCCTTTCTGCTTCCCATATTCTGTAACTTCTTTCAAAGATTCATAAAATACGACCTACAGAGAACAAACAACAATAATCAAAAGCAAGAAAAAAGAGAAAACAGTAAAATTGGAAAATATTATTTTCTCCCATTTTCCTGACAGAATTAAAAATATATATTTATAGAAGATATGTAATTAAGGAGTTAGTCACATTAATATAACACAGAAAGTACTAATCTTCACATAAACAGAAAGCATAATCTAGTTTGCCAGAGTTCACAGATATGGAATAAACTTCCTCAAGCAGATTATCCGCCTTATCCAGTTGCATGAAAAAGAAAGCCAGCCAGATGATATCAATTATCAACACTCTTCTTTTGAGGTTTCTGTTTGAATGTTCAAATAACTTTAGAAACATAACTTTTCCTCATAAACATCATTGCCATGATGATACGAGAACCAGTTACATTTAACATGAAGCAAAAACATATTGATTTAGTTCTGGAACAAATGTTATGAATAAGTATTAAAAAATAATATTTAAATTAAAAAGGCAAAGGCATATAAAATTTTCTATTCAGAAAATATTGTGTTCTTACTTTTTCTTTTTAAATTTTAACATCAAATTGACTATTTAGTTCTGATGCAAGTGTTATTGAAAACAAAAAATATTTTAAAAAATAGAATTTAAAAAACAAGGTTCTCATATGGATAAGTTCAACAAACCAGCATCCCAGAGTGGCTCTGTGAAGACCATCTTCGAACAACATTTGAAATGGTTCTAATTAACTACTTTGAAAATACAAAATGTCTTCATATTCTCCTAACTTTATGTATAATGCTAAAGATAACCTTGAAATTTCTGCTTGTCCTTATTTTCAAGTTTAGTGCCGAGCCAGGACACATACAACACAATGACAAACCAGTAGATCCCTAAGTTGATCAGACGACAGAATTTTAAGCAAAATGCAGAAGGACTAAAGAAAAAAATATTTAAAATTACTTGACACAAGCAAATCAAAAGGAGATCGATATAACAAGTTATTCAGAGTGAGTCTAGTGAAATTTCATAGCTAATGTATATACCATTAGTCCAGCAAAAGGAACATCCCTTGCCAGTGTAGACCAATATCTGCCACAAGCAAGCAAAAGAAGGAACTAGAATTAGGCAAGAAATCAAGAGAACATGGCATCATGCATATATATATATATGAGTTACAAATATTTGCCTCTATGTATAAAACATCTTATAGTTAACTGTTATGGATCCTGGGAAACAGAAGTACAAGCATTTCAATCCCAAATCAGCTTGCTCTGATGATACTAGTTAGCTGGTCAATTTTTCCCTAAAATGCTTACAGAGCACAAGAATCAAATTACTGTAAAATTAGACTTATTTTACAGCTTACTTGTCATCCACAGAGTCTATGGCTTCTTAACACACTTAAATTCTCATACATGAAGACAACAGAGATCAAGCATGATGGGGATGACTTAATGGTGATATTATATTGTCCAGTGTACCCCTTCAACAACTCTATTAATGAGAAAGGTGGTGATTAGATAACACAAGATTAGAGCATCAAAGAAGCAGACCGGTTGATTCTAATTTATACCCTGCATATAAACCCTTCAGGCCCTGTGTCTTCCATATTGAACAGCCAGCATGAAACATCCCTGTATAGTAACTATATCTTTGGGTGCCAGACTTCATTGAAATGCCATCTTTCATCATCATCGAACTCCAAGATGTCATTGTGCCTTGAACCTGCATGCGTTGCTTCATCACTTCGCATGGAACATACACAAAAGAGCCCAGTGTATCTCCTGAAAGCATAGAGAAAATAAGGCACAAATTGATCCCTTTGAGGCACATTCAAATGGTTACAGATGTTATGCTTGAAACCAAAATTCATATTCAGCAATAACAATAAGTTGTCAATGATTTGTTGGGAAAATCAATCGGGTAAACATGTAAAATGTGCAAAGACAAACATTGACGTCCATGATAAGACTATTCAGATATCATGGTGTAGTGTACTAATGAAATAATAGAACATATTTTAACCAATGTAAAGGGAGTATGATAGATGTGATAACATATTAGGCCAAAATATTGGCATAATCAGACAGATTACAACTCCTTTCCTACACATGCACCTCAAATCTTGCAAAATATAGTATAATATCTGAAACTCAAGATGATACAAAAGTAGTATAAGCTTTGGATCAACTTACCAACAGCTCCAGCAATAAAATGTGCCCAGTGGCCCCCAAGGCTAGGATGTGAGTCCTCAATCCACTTTTTAGTGGACTCTATGACTCCAAAGTAGGTGGCACCAGTAGCAAGAGACCCAGTAATCCCAGGTGCCACACCTCTGTAAAAGCCTGCACAATTCAAATAATCAAATAGGACAAATATTTAAAATATTCAAAGTCCAAAGTGCACAATATGAGACTCATTACATAGTTTACATTTGAAAAATAGTGTAAATAAATCATCAGTCATCAATTAAATAGGCCTTGAAGATAAGGAAACTTCAAAACTAAAACCACTGGGAAAAACAGCATGCATTGTTTTTGTGGGTGGGGGGNGGGGGGGAATACATAGTAAGACTTCAAAATGCCTATTATGGCATACCTCTTAACCCATCAGCTTGCCAGACAGATCGCACCATCTGCAGAATGCTTTTCTGGTTCTAACAGACAGGAATGAAGTACCCAAACAAAGAGAGAGACTTTAGCCGGAAATAAATCATATGAGACAGCTAGACAATTTTAGATATATCATAATATAAAAAATTAACAATAACTTTTATGTCTGAATTTATTTGATGGCTGTCATTGTACCTGAATTCCATCTAGAATTGCTTGACTTTGAATTCGTGTTTTAATGGTATCCACTGGATGCATCATTCCTTCCCCAAAAGCCCCAGCAATAGCTCCCCACACAAACTCTCTCCATACTACAACCACAACATAATATGAATTGGAAATTTTATTATATTAATTGAATATAAAAAAGGGGGAAAAAAGTTTGCTGTTACTTCTACAAATTTAAATTAACAACTATTCTTATAATGATTGTATTATTCTAGTGGAGTTTCAATTTGTTCACTGTCTTATCCATAGATTAAAATACTAATAATCAAAAAACTCGTTTATAACCCGTCCCTCCTTTAATGCAATTTCTTATTAACGAAGTGCAACATTTCTAACAAATTAACATGCTCCACTAACATGATTCGATTGCTTCAGTCAATGTAGCTGATATTTCACCAAAGACGGAAAATTGTAGTTACTTCATTTAATAGCTTACCAAAGAACTGAGCATGAGAAGGGTTCCCCAAAGCTTGTACTTCGTGGGAGGTTGAAGTTGAGCTACTAACCGCCATTGAAGTAACAGATACAAAGCTCAACTATTTTTTTTTCTAGGGTTTAAAAGGGCGCGCTTTTTGCTGAAAGATCCCTTAGAGAGCCTTCGAGCTGGAGGCTCGGCGATTAGAGAAGGCCCGTAAGGGGTCCGAGTCGTCCTATTGCCAACGGTCGCATAATGAAGTCATCCCTTGAATTTGTGAATGGGGAAGATAAGAGACCCGAAAACGAAAAAAAAAAAAAAAAAAACAACAACAACTAAATAAATAAATGGGAGAGGTAAAAGAAATTTGTAAAAGGGTTAACTTAACACTCCCTATGTTAGCATTAGTCAAAGTCCATCATTGCCATTACCTTACAAATAAAAAATAAAGAAAAAAAATATCACTACCACTAAGTTTTTAAAATGCTTTACACTATTTCACTAATAAATGGTTCTTATGTGTCTCTGTCAATTATTATATTTTAATAATAAGTGATATTTGAGTTATTCTCTTAACAAATGTCGACAAATTTATAGCAATAATACTGTTTAAAAAATTATTTACAGTATTAAGTTAATTTTGAAAATATTTATCAAAATAGGTCTTTTTTTTTTTTTCCGTCTAATTGACATTAGGAAATAAATAAAATGTGTATGCATTTTTTTGGCTTCCCAAGGTCAATCAACACTCATTCCTGAAGCCTTGCTCTCTTCCCTTTCTCTCTCACCCCTTCATCCCTCTCTAACCTTTCACTCTCCCATGTCTTTCGGCCATTTCTCTTCCATTTCCCTCCCCCCACTTATATGTTAAGTTTTTAATAAAAATAATATTTACATTTTCAATAGTACAATATCAGAAAAAATTCCAAAAAGAAATGGGAAGGCAAGTGAGAACAAAAAGCATGATTATAATACGCATAATTTCTTAAACAGCATTAAAGTATTTTTGGTGTTGAAAATTGAAAAAAAAAAAAAANAAAAAAAAAAAAAAAAAAAAAAAAAAAGGTTCCCATATAGGCCATACCATACCGCTTTTTTTGTTTTTAGTCATGTCGAAATATTCAAAGTTATTTAAAAAAGTGATTTATAGAAGGTTAAATCATTTTTTAGCTAATGAAAACGTCATATTTATTGATTGGAAATTAAAAAAGTGCCCCCTGAAAAAAGTTAAAATAGTATGAGAATTATTGGTTCGTTTTTAAAATTGGTAAAAAAATTAATTTCAAAAATCAAATAATTATAATTTGATTTCTCCATACCATAAAAAAAATCTAATTTTTTTTAAATGTTATGTGATTATCATTTTGTGTTATGTATTTATTTTGTGTATATATGTGATTATTTTTTGATGTTATATGGTTATCTTATTTATATATATATATATATATATATATATTATCATTTGATGTTATATAATTTATTTGTTTAAAAATGTAATTATAATATTCAAAATTAAACGAATTAACTACAGTCTCTAAAGAAATATCTTAGTGGCCGAATACTTAATATTTCATGAAAAATGTATTAGGTTGAAAACTGAATACTATGAAAGATATACTAGGTTTAAATCTTCTTGTGTATAACTATATAATAATAATAATTTTATAAAAAATTATCAAATATTAAATTTTGATTATAACTGAAATTTAATAAATTGAACGAGTTTTACGCTACCTCGACCTCGTATCGCAAGTCGCAACGCAGCTCTCCTGCCATGAGCGACTACTAGCAGCTACATTAAAAAGAAGCCAAAAAAGTGCTGAGAGTTGGTCCAGCTCTTGAACATCACCGCTATTAAAATATAAAAATTCCTCTTGATCTGCGGAGTCCCGGCTAGGGTTTCACATAACTGATCACCACTCGGTCACAATGGCGATGGCTGCTCTGAGACGGGAAGGGAGGCGTTTCGCCCCCCTCATCTCTCCCCAACCAATGGCTGCCCTCCGATCCTCTCTCATTGCTGAGTGAGATCTTGCATCTTCTCTCTCAAATCTAATTACTAATCTCTTTATCTCGCTGTACTGCTTTTTTACACTTGCCCTTAATTTTACAATTTGTTTGGTGGCTGAGAAGGGTTGGGAAATGAAAGGAACGTGATGGTTCAGAGGCTGTACTGAATATATTTTTCTATCTAGTATATTGGCGCATTTATTTTGTGGTTTGCGTAGATCGATTTTAGGCTCAAGAAGGTTTTGGTGAAATGAAAATTTGCGGCATTTTAGCAAGTGTGTTTTTGTTCCTCGTTTTTCCTCTGTGTATCTAGCTGCTAAGTGTCTCTTTATCTTTTTATCTTCACTGAGAGAAAACCGGGAGTAAGATAACACAAAATTGTTAGTTTTATATTTCCCCTCCCCGTTCTCTTGTTTTAAATTTTTTATGCTTAATTGCTGAAGCTCTTTATGTTAAGCTGCCGTGAATTTAGAATTGTAATAACATATATTTGAAAGCAATGTTCGGTGCAGTTGATTATGTTGAGAAATAACAAATTCACCTTAATTTAGCTTGACTGCTCGTCTCTGGCATGGTTGGGCTCATTCAAACTTCTAAAGTTTCATACATTGGCCTGTTCACCTGATAGAGCATCCGGGCTTTATTTGTGTAATAATTAACAAATAAATCTGCATACCTTCTGTTTGTTCATTTTGGGAAATCATCAAACCCTGAACTAAGCAAGTTCGTGTAACGTTATTACTTGAAGTGAAAATATTGCACTATATGAGTATATGGGTAGCCTAAAAGTTTTTTTTTTTTCCTCCTCTCTCTCTCTCAAGAAAAATGAATCACCAGACATGCTTAATATTGGGACTCTTTCCTTTTCTATTTTTGTTTTTTACTAGCCATATTGTAGTAGCTCACAGGTCATGTTTACTTTGTCACTTTTTTACTTAACCAATTATTTTCCCTTGGTTGACAGGGAGCAAACCCCACAGGGAGTGCGCTCTATTTCAACTCAAATAGGTAGGATCCATTTCATTTTCCATTCACAGTCTATTAACTTTGTGATATAGTTCCATTATCACTTCCTTCAGTTAGATTTATGGCTGCCTGCCTAATGGTCAATGATTTTTTGTTCTTTATTTTAATGTTGCAGTCAGAAATCGAATGAAGAGTGTGAGGAATATTCAGAAAATTACAAAGGCAATGAAAATGGTTGCAGCCTCAAAGCTACGTGCTATTCAAACTAGAGCTGAAAATTCACGCGGTCTATGGCAACCATTTACTGCCCTTCTGGGTGACACTCCCAGTATGTTGACCAACATTGTTTTATTGTTCATATACGGCAATTGATGCATGACTATTTCAATGATAGGTTTTACTTTTTTCCTTATCTTGGATAACATTAAAAGCTTACTCATTCTTTGAGTGCCTTTAATTTGTGTATACATGGCTGTAGCATACAGACTCCGTTGTTTCATTGGAACTTTATGATAGGTACTTACATATACAATTAAATCTAAATATATGATGTGTATGATACACTGACCTTGTATTTTTTCTTTCTGTTGCTATGCTTAGGTGTTGATGTGAAGAAGAATGTAATTGTAACCATTTCATCAGATAAAGGTCTATGTGGTGGAATCAATTCCACATCTGTGAAGATAAGCAAGGCTTTTTACAAATTGAATTCTGGTAATTTCTGCCATAAACTGCACTTTCTTAATTACATTAATCATGATTGCAGACAGTCAAATGTTTGTTATGTTTGTCTAACTTGAGTTTCAAACCACATGTATAAAATAAATCTTTTTTTTTTGGGTGAAAAAAATTTAAAAAAAAAATTGTGATCTGATGGAGCAGAATCATTTTGCAATTTGTAATTCCAATGATTCAGAAATCAGTAGATGTTTGGGCTCCTGTAACACAAATGATAAATTCTTATGATTGTCAATCTATAGCCTTGGAATTATAATATGAGATTAGAGGTAGGGTATATCAAAAGGTAATGCAGACAACTTCAATTGAAAGGAAGTGGGGAAGAAGACCTGCTCACATTTTGTTTGCTTAATTGCTTTAGTTTCTTTTCTTTCTTGGTGTTTTCTCTCTTGCTCTTTCTTTCTTCTCCTTTTTTCTGTTCTAATATTGTAAAATGATACATATACTATGCTATTTATAATGACCAAACTGTTATTACCTAGATAATTGGCATAAAGTTAGCATGATAGATTTATGCTTCCTATAAATGGCACTTTATGATGTAAGATATGCTAAAACTAGTATTATTTGAGTAAGTAACAAAATTAACATAAAGTCCAACTAGGAGAAACATCTGAATGGATGTACAAAAAAAATAAAAATTAAATATATAATTACAAACAATAAGATGATCAAAAGGTACCTAGAGAATTACTGGAACAGTGATATCATTTTTTTGATTAGGAATAAGTATGATTAGAATTTTAGTTAGAAAGCTTTATGATTTTTCACCTGTATAGTGAGATTTGACATATCCTCTGCTGATCCTAGGTCCAAATGTGATTTCACTCGATTCTAATTATACATTTTTACTGCCATAGGGCCTGATAAAGAGACAAAGTATGTCATTTTGGGAGAGAAGGCAAAGGCTCAGCTGATACGTGACTCGAAGAAAGACATTGAGATCAGCATAGCTGAGTTGCAGAAAAATCCCCTGAATTACACACAGGTTGGTTTATTGTGTCCTTTTGCTATCAAATGGTGGAGGGTTTCTTATATTTGTGCCTGTACATGTGTATTTTCAAGGACCTGCTTTTTTATTAGTCTACACTCTTGACGTTCTCTGTACTGAATAGTTTCTAATTAGTTACAGTAGAAGAGGCAATATCATCAGGAAATGGTTGTTTGAGTGATGGAAATCTGGGAGAGCATGATGGATAGCAGTACTAGAATATCATGAAGATGTAAAATTTTAGTGCATTTCTGAATCTTGAAACCTTAGAGTGTGTTTGGTATGATTAAGGGGGTAACATTTAAGGAGGTTAATGAGGGTGTAAACATTAATCTACTTACATAGAGGACAATGGTTACTCCATTAAAAGTTTACTCCTTGTCTATTTCTGCAACCAGGCATGCATAAAGAAAATAAAATTTACTCCCTTGAATGTTACCCCTTTCACCCCCTCTACCAAACATAGCCTTAGATTTACTTTTTAATGGAATAAGTTCCTCGGATATTCTTTAGAACATGATTTGTTCAAATGAAAGATTGAAGCTTCATTAGGATTCTGACTTTTACAAATAGAAATGATTTATGACATTTTCCCCCCCTCTTCTAAATAAGATTGATACGTGGTTTGCTACACACTCATTCAGATTCTGTCCCTCATGCTTCCTTCTAATTGTTGTATTCTCAGGTTGCTGTGTTGGCAGATGACATCCTAAAGAATGTGGAGTATGATGCCTTGAGGATTATTTTCAACAAGTTTCAGTCTGTTGTCTCATTTCTGCCAACAGTGTCCACTGTGTTATCTCCTGAGGTGCTTCAATTTATCCAAATGATTTTATATATCCAAATGGAGTCTGTAGAGTCATAAATTTTAGGTTTGGCCTTGTTTATTATGCTGAAATGCCTCGTGTTGTTTATTTTCTATGGTTCCATTTGATGTTAATGCCCTTTGGTTTATCCAATGTTGTTATAACTGATGCAATGTTAATTGTAGATTGTGGAGAGAGAGTCTGAAGCTGGGGGAAAGCTTGGGGAACTGGACTCCTATGAGATTGAAGGTGGTGAGACAAAATCTGAAGTACTTCAGAATCTGGCTGAGTTCCAGTTTTCTTGTGTGAGTACTGTTTTAAGACTCCTTGCTTTCTGTCTATCAAACTTTGCTGCTGTCTCCATTTCTTTTCTTTAGTACATAAATTGTTTAAATTACCATCTAAGTCTTGGTATTTTTTCATTTCGATGCTTTTCATTTGGAAATATTGCTTTTGGCACCCCCCCCCCCCCCCTCTCTCTCTTTTCCTTTACCTCTGGTTGAAAGTAATCTCAATGCTTTTACGATTTACTTAGAACAATATTTTTAAATTTCATAGGTCTTGTTCAATGCCGTATTGGAGAATGCTTGCAGTGAGCAAGGAGCAAGGATGTCTGCCATGGACAGCTCTAGCAGAAATGCTGGCGAAATGCTTGATCGTCTCACCCTCACCTATAACAGGTCTCTCTCCCTCCCTCTCTCTCTTTCTCTCTCACACACACACGCATACAGAGTGTGCATGCACAGAGACACCCCCTCAAGGACATGGTTGTTAGGCAATAATCTGTCTATATTGGAACTAGGGTATTTATAGTATGTTGAAAATACCATCTTGGTCTATTCCAGTTGATTGCATTATTATTTTACTCACTTGTATACTATGAATTTAGAGCTATGGCTAATGTAATATATATTTTTCCTGGAATGACTGACTGATCTCTTTGTTTATTATAGAACTCGTCAAGCATCAATTACAACTGAGTTGATTGAGATTATCTCTGGAGCTTCAGCACTGGAAGGTTGATCACAGTAGAAAAGCTTGTGGTTTATTTGATGGTGACGAAATAAATATCACATTAGTGGGTTCGTTTGAAATTGGTGGTGCTGCATTTTGTAAACCTTTTTGTCCAGCTTCTGTAATAATTGCTTCAGAGTGAAATCCTATTTCTGGGATTTTTTGGCTGATCATTTCTGGAATTTCTTTTCTTTTTTTTTGGGGATCTCAAGTTGAAGTTTGTATCTTTGTCACCTTAAATGACTCATCCAAGGGATGTCAGCTAAGATCCTGATGGACCTTCATTTATCTTGCTATTCTTTAATAGTGCATACGAGGCCAATATGCATGAAGTTAGCCTTAAATTTAGAACCCACCCAACTGCTGATGTTTGTCCGGTCCCACCTATTACAGTTTTCCTTACAGTGAATTTTGAATCTATTGTAATCGCGCGTAATCTTCTATTGAGTCACGCAATTGACATTTTCAAGGTTGTTGAGATTGATTATGCATGCTATTAGCCACACAGAAATCTCTACAGCAATAGTTGAATTCTGACTAGCTATCTTACAAGTGTCCTGCATATACCATGAGAGTTAAATTGAAAAGAATTCCTTGTGCCCTTTGTTGATTAATTACCGCTAGATTGAAATTTACTGTCAATGCATCATTTGCCTCGCAGGCCGAGGCAAGAGATGCTTTTCCATGTGGCTTGCCACCTTTAGATGTTTGCGTCTTGGAGATGCATGTCCATGATGCTTTTTCCAGGTAACCGGGAAGTACCTCGAATTGTCAATTTAGAGCACCATTTTCTGTTGGTTAGAGATAAGGTGGGCATGCCGGGTTTTTTTACTGAAATAATGTTTTTTTTATAAAATAAATATGAAAATAGATTACTTTTTAAAGTATTTATCGAAATTGATTAGTTTTTTTGTTTAAAAAATATGTACGCGTTTTTATCATAAAACGCTGAAATAAAATAGAGTCTTAACAACAAACGTGGTTATTATAAATGCATTTTATCTTAGAAACGTTGAAATTTTGAACATAAAACGCTTAAATGTGAAGGAGCAACGACCACTAACAGCATTGGGAAGGCACAAAACGCGGATTTAAATCCGTATTTTCTTCTATAAAACACGGCTTTAAATCCGTGTTTTATTTAAGAAACGTAGACTAAGTTAGCGTTTTATTGAAGAAAATACGAATTTAAATTTGCATTTTGTTGAGGAAAACGCTGACTTGAGTCTGATACACTGTTTTGGTTCTGTGAAACGTTGATTTTCGTTTGTAAAACGCCATTTTATTTTTGTAAAACGTTGACACTGTAGTAACCCTCAAACCAGCATTTTTTACAACATATCTCTTCTATAAATAGTCATTCGATTTCATTTGCTCATTGCTTAAATTTTGAAGTGTTGAGTACATTTTGAGATTTAGAGAGAAATTTTGTAAAATTGTTCTGAAGGAATTTTTTTGAAGTGCAAAAAGTGTACGAGGTTGTGATAGTTGATTGTGTAAGTTAAAGTTTTAAAAGTTATTCAGGTATGTTTAATATTTTTTTTTATTTAATATGTTTAGATGTAAGTAATTTTCATTAGTATTTAACATATATATTTGATGTTAAATTATTATTAGTATTTAAGACTTCAGATATTGTGATGATTTTAATAATATGTATTATTGGTAATTTAGAAGGAAGATGCTTCTATTAGTTTATTACAATGGTAAGATATATGATGGTTCTCAAGGTGTCATGTATAATGGTCCTAGACCCATTGGTTTGAATCTGAAGAACAGATGTGGACTAGAACATTTATAATTTTATATTCATAAAAAATTAGGTCTTCTAGGAAATTCAGTTGACAAGATTATTTATAGAGTTCTTATATCTGTTAATCTATTATTTTATAATGCTGTTGAGTTGAGCTGTGATGAGGATGTGGAGTCAATGTTTGAAAATCATAGTCAACTTAAATCTTTTAGTGTCATTGAGATATATGTTGAGGCGAAGATTGTTGAAGATGAAGTTGGCGGAGATGATGATGAACAAGGTGTTGATGTAAGTGGTACTTGTTCAATCCCTACTTATTATTCTCCATATAGTCAGGTAGGGATAGAAGTGGAACATTGTTATCAACCGAAACTTGATTCATATGGATTCTAGTATGGTTTGGCTAGTTCTAGCCAAGCTCGTATCCCTGAAATAGGCTATGTGAATGAATGTAACGATTCATTGGCGAGTTCGAATGTTTGCACAAGGCCGATTGAAGAATATGATGTTGGAGGCAACAAGTGTATAAGTGTGCAACCGAATATCAATAGGGGTAACTCTCTTATTGATCCTTTATTTAACACAAGTGATTACGAGAAAGGAGAGTACGTACCAGATGGTGGAGAATTAAGCGAGAACGAGGAATCTGGACATGTGTTAGATTTGAACGTCTTATCGGTAGGGGAGGAACTTCAACATGCGACAGCAATTCAGTCGATCATTCCTACACACTATTCATATGTGAACTTTGAGGCATTGCAACAGACTGAAGATTTGGTAGAAGGTTCTGAAGTTAGTAGGTGGCAAAGAGGCGAAGAACTGCAAATAGGTCAACAGTTTACTAGCAAGGAGGATCTTCAATCAACTGTGAAGCAATACTCCATTTACACATATCATAATTTTAGGGTGAAGAAATCTAAATCTCATAAGCTAATTTTGGAGTGTAATAATTATGGTTCTAGATGCAATTGAAGACTTAGGGTCTGCTTAAGAACAAAAAGCAATATGTGAGAGATCAGGAAGTATAACGGTTCACACAGTTGCACAAATATAACCTTAACACAAGACCACAAACAACTAGATGTTAAGGTGGTTGCAACAATGATTGTTAGTATGATTGAGGAGAAGGCAGATCTACCAATTAAGCTTATACAAAAGCACATAAGAAGTAAATTCTCCTATCAAATCTCGTACAGGAAAGCGTGGCTGGCGAAGCAAAGAGTCATCGCTCATATATATGGTGATTGAGAAAAAAGTTACAATAAGTTACCAATATGGATGACTGCATTACAGAGAGATGCACCCGAAATCGTGGTGGAATGGTGTATGAATGATCAATGAATGGGAAGGCCAGCGAATGATCCCACTGTAAGGAGATTTCAATGTGTTTTTTGAGCTTTTAAAACATGTATTGATGCATTCCGTTAGTGCAAGTTAGTTATCCAAATTGATGGTACTTTCTTGTATGGGAAGTACAAGCAGATATTGCTCATCGCCACTACACAGGACAAATCTCGTTCTTCCTTGTCTCTGGCTTATGCTATCGTAGAAGGTGAAACCAACAAAGCGTGGTCATGGTTTTTGAAGCATCTGAGACAGCACGTGGTTGGGGACATGCAAGATTTGACACTTATTTTGGACCGACATGTGAGCATATTGTCACCATCGAAGATGTAGATGTTGGCTGGCATCCATCATTAGCTCACAATTTTTTCTGTTTGCGCCACGTTGTGAGCAATTGGAACACAAACTTCAAGGATGTGACTTTGAAGCATAAAATCTACAGAGTCGGTAAGAATATTAATTAAATATATAAATTTTTTATCAGTCATAACTTTTGATCACGCTGGATGGTGGCAATTTTACCTTTAATTCTGATTGATAGGTGTCCAATTTGAGTCAATCAAATTTAATAAGCTAATGATAGATATACATGGAGAGTGTCAGAAAGAAGGTGGCGGGCAGTATATCAATGACATTGATAAGGCGAAATTGACACAACAAGGGGACATCCAAGATAGACGGTATGACCTTATGACCACAAATTCAATATAACATATCTAATTTATCAATTTAATAATGTCTAATAATAATTTTAAACTAAGTAATTTATTCCTTAAATTTAACAATTATTATTCAAAATTTAAACTAACAATTCAGACAAACAAACAAATTAAGACAAAAATCTAAACTAATTTAAACTAACAAATTAAAACAAACAAATTTAAACTAACAATTCAAAATTTAAGGAAAATACTACTGACAAATTTTTAAACTAACAAATTAATATAACATTCTAAATCTAAAGATTACGAAGACAAATTAAGACAAAAATCTAAACTAAAATTTAAACTAACAATGCAAATCTATCAACTCATAAATTTCACAAACTTATATTGAAAGATTGAGTTAAAATTTACTAACCTCATGATTTCATACTTCATTAAAAATATGGGATGCTTGTAGAGTCAATACAAATGCATCAATTGGTCCAGGTACAATTTCTCCATGATCAGCCATTTCTTTAAGTTCAGAACTCAAAGAAAATAATGAAAGTTACCAAGAAACAGAAGATTAAGATGGAGGTTGGGAGAAGAATATGAGCAAAGGAGAGGATAAAACAAAGCTTCAAGGCTAGAGAGGATAACAGAAATAGAGAGGTAGGGACAAAATTCGAAATGCAGTGGTGAAGAGAATGGAGGCCAGAGGAGGGAAGGAGAAAGGACGCTGGTGACAACAGTCAAACTTGCCTCGTAAATTACAAAAACACATATTTGAATTAGCGTTTTTTTTTTCTAGAAAATGCATATTCAAATATGCGTTTTATATAAGAAAACGTGTATTTGAATATGTGTTTTCTAGAGAAAAATGCATATTCAAATATGCATTTTTGTCATTTACGAGGCAAGTCAGCTTTAGGGTTTCTATTTCAATGTTTTGTAATAGAAAATGCAGTATCAAATCCGCATTTTCTTATACAAAACGCAAAAATGAGAAAGCGTTTTCTATTACAATACGCATTATCATTTCCCCGTTTTTGTCCCTTCCCAATGATAAGAGTTTCGACTTTTTTACATTTCAACTTTTTTAATAAAATGACTCTGTGTTTTTTAAATAAAATGCAATTTATAATGTGACTTTTTTTTTATTTAAAATGCTTTGTTATTTCAATGTTTTTTGATTAAAATGCGTACGCGTTTATTAGGCACAAAAACTGACCAATTCTAGTAAATACTTTAAAAAGTAACTTATTTTCATATTTATTTTATAAAAAAACATTATTTCGGTAAAATTGCCGACATGCCCACTAGCTGCCTTATTCTTGCGTCCATACTCCATTGAATTTGGCTGATGGTTGCCCCATTTTAATTTAATTGAACAGGGGTAAGGAATATGCTCTTCTCCCCCACCCCACAAGAACATCAATTTAAATTTTATACACTGTAGCTAAAGGGAAAAGTGTTATATTACTAAAGTAATTATGGTCTTTTAGTGACAGTAGAAGTTTTAACAAACTAATTTAAGGATTTAATGTTAATTTATTGACAGTGTAGTTTTACACAATTATTAAAATTAAAATTAGATAATAAAAGTTTGGCTGATGCCCTGGAAAGGAAATGGAGAATAGTTGAGTTCAAAGGCATGGTAGAGGGATCCTCATCAAGTGGTTAATGCAGTTTCAAAAATGGGTTTCTTGAGGGTAAATATTTTTACCAAGATTTCTTTGAGGATAATTAACCAAAAAGGAAATTACATACATTCACTTGCATTTTACAATGATTTCCTTTTATTTATTTATTTGGTTGAACCACTTCTTGAAGTTGGTTTATCGCGCAGACACCAGCACAATAAATATTGTTACAGATGCTCAAACAAAAATAGAAGGAGAATCGGAGGAAGAAGCATTATACTTTATATTATGTACAATGGATTGCCACTTGGGGGGTGGTTATACCTTCCTAAATCTGGAATTGGTACAACACACATCAATCTTTAGGGAACCGTTTAATAATTTTCCTTGTGGAAAACAAATCTGGTTGTGGTTTTGGTGGAAAATTTGGTGCACAACCGCTTCAATTCTCTTGCTAAATTTGATGGACCACAATAGAATACCCCTGTATGAGCAAGCGCAAACCAAAATTCTCAATCAGTAATAAAGAACCATTAAACCTAGCTTTCTTTTTGATAAAGTGGGTTGCCAAAATTCAAACCTCTAAATATGACGTATCCATTGATTCAAGAACACACATGGAGTTGAGCTAATATGCAGTATAAATAAGGGATGAAATTTTCTCACCAATCTTAGCTCCTCTGTGCCTGCGAGCCAGTCTGGAAAATTTGTTGAACCAATTTGGTCGAGCAAAATGCGTGCGTATCTGAAAATTCCATCAGAAAATTGTTTTAGGTAACAATAAATGTATATTTGCAATCTTGATACGACACTAATCTTCCATATCTCAGTTCTTTGTTAACGTGTATTTGTTGTGACTCTTCCAAATGACGATAAGTAGTTGGGGTTGTTGATAATTGAGAACATGATTTGAGAATCAATACATATTTTAGAAGCTTGCTTTGTTATGCCTAACTTGACCAACAGCAAAAAGACAAGGATATATGGTACCGTAGTTCTGAATAAAAAACGTATCAAACTTGAACTATCAGATATGATATTCGTTAACCACAATAAAGTAAAAGCTTTCAACTTCTTATTTACTTCTATGTCAATGCCATTGGAAACTTGAACTATAGGAGAAGATGCAGCACTTACCGGAGTCCTTGAGACTATGTCAATGCCGTTCTTGTCATGAAGCAATGCCTGAAGGACACTTATAAAAGCTGAACGTACATCTCCCTCCTGGTATACACTGGTCAGGAAATTGTGCATCTCTACAGTAGACTTGAAGTTCACCAGAAAATTAGAATGGTCAGAAAATGCTTGAAGAAGACCTTAGTTCCAGCTTATAAAAAAGATGCCTATAATAGATATAACAGAAGGAAATTTATATGTTTTTTCATTTACAATGGGGCAAAACAAATAGAAAGTAAGCATACCTGCTTTTGGGTTGAATTTGATAGTTCCTTCATGAAATCTCGAAACCAATCAAAGGAGCTTTGCTCTCTTGTAATCCAATAGAGGTAAGCTTTTGCTGGACCTCTTTTTAAGCTGCATGCTCTGGGACCACTCTATTTCAAATGCCCAAACATGGTGTTTGTTTAATGTAAGAGAAGCAGAGAAATTAAACTATAGTGAAGACAACGTAATCATAAGAAAATAGATAACAGAGTGAGAGATCTTACATGATCACTTTGTTCTGTCTCAACACCATTAACTACATCTTTGAGGATGCTTATGAAAGGTGTGGCTCCAATGCCAAGGCCAATTAGCACCACAATGTCATACTTTACATGGTCTTGAGAAGCAGCACCATAAGGGCCATCTATGTACAGCTTTGGACACCCATGTGATCCTGATATCACTGCCTGCAGTGCAGAACCCAGATTAACTTTAAGACTGCAGAATGAGGTAGGAATTTCTGATTTTTTTTTTTTCGTTGGGCTATTTTTACCTCTTGGAAAAGAGCATATATTTGGTAGCTCCAGTCTCCAAGAGTTCTGATGTGCACACTTAGGTAGTCATCTTGTGGTCCTGAAGTTAAGGAAAATGGGTGCCTGAAAATTTGCAAGATTGCACTGTGACTGAATCAATTTGCAATAAAAATGGTTAAATGTTGAATGAAAAGGTTATGTGACAGAATTACCATTCAAAAGGCGAGATTTGAGGGCACTGAAGGAATATATACATGCCGCTCTTGTACCTAAAACCTTCTGGCTTTTGCATTTTGAGGGACAAAACTTTTCCTGGATAGAGACTTGCCTGCATGTAAATACCAAAAGGAAAATAGATCATACAGAAAATATCAATTAGCAGAAAAATTGTGAATCCAGAGTTTCATGAATGATTAAATAATAAAAAACTTGATCAAATACCTTCAAAATATCGACTTCGTAAAATCCTGATCTTACGGCTCGAAAGATCCTCTCTCCAGCATATAATAAAACTGGAAAAGCAATGTACATCCACGTCTGCACATAGATTTCATAGCTCATAGAAAGGTTTTTGGGAATAAGTCTACAACTCTACATACTTGTTATAGTAGATAAATATTGTCAAGGTCAAGCAAATGACTAATAAGACTATTAATTAATGTAAAAAATTATATATATGGTTACTAAATAAGAAAAAAATAGTATATTACTAAAGTAATTGAGGTATTTTATTGACTATAAAAAGTCTTAACAACTTTTTTAATACATAACAACACATGATTTACTGATTGTATAAAAGTTTCTTTACAATGACAATTAGATCAAAATTAAATCTAATAAATAAATAAACAAAAAGCTTGACTTAAATAACACGTACTACTATTTTTGGTATTTGCTCTTTTTAAAATAAAGAAACTCTACAAATCCCTCTCATTATTTTGGGTAAAATTAATAAAATCATGTAGAAAATAATAAGGATGAGAAAAACAAATTAAATGACTTACCGTTTTTTCAGTTACTTTGTCGGTTAGGAACAAGAAGATAGAGTGAATAATTAGCAATGCATAGACAAGGATGAACAAGTGGTGCGAGTACCAAAAGGTGTTGTATCCGGTGACCCATCGTAGGGACACGGGCAGCACAGGTGAGTGGCGGCGTGGCCACCTTGTTGCTAGTGAAAATGCAATAGCCATCAATACCACCATCGCAATCCCCGTCACCACCTCCGTCGTGGCCAAAATTTCCACGTATGTTGGTTGATGGTAACCAAATCCAACGGCTATTGTATGCCGGAAGATTGATCTGTCGGACCCACTTATTCTTGGGAAATCACAAGCAAGGTGCGTCCCACCATGTAGGATCACACCCACCACTATTCCTCCAGCAATCAGCTACATATCCCAACCAAAAAATAGAATTGTTTCACTTTGTTTTCACACAGTTGTTATTGTCAACCAACTAAATTGCAATGCTACCATGAGTTTTGCTTTGTGTTGAAGAATGAAAACTATGTAGAGTATATATGTTATTAAACTTCCTAAATTACTCTTACTGATACGAAAACGCTAACATCTTGTAGTTTCATGAAACTTTCAATATAATTTAAAACTTATAGAAGATGCATGCCTCCATTTGGTCAAATTTCTAGCAATAGATAATGATTAAATCTCATTTTTACCAAAAGGGGGAAAGTTTACTAGTTTAGAGGAGAAAGAAAAGTTATTTCCTTCAGTAATGTAATTACATAATTTTTATATTTATAATTGTGTGGCTTCTTGTTGAGTTCATTACGAAATCAATTTGAGTATTTTTTTTTTCCGGTAATAACAATTTTAATAGTTGTAGTTGTTTGAACAAAAAATTGTTTTTTTTTTTTTTATCCGTAAGAGGCGAACAAGAATTGTATTTAGACTATACTATAGAGCAACTAAAAAGTATTCACATGAAATGCAGACAAAATTGAAACACCTACCTTGTGGAAGTTAATGTTGTCATTAAATGGAATAACTGAGTTAATCCGACGGTCCGAACGGAGCCACGTCACTGTATTTCTACAAACTGGGAGGAGAATCAGAGCCATGTTGAGTTTTAAGGTCTCGGCTGCACCTTTGGCCGTGGAAAGGCAGTAACCCATGACTTCAAAGGCCGATCTATGGCGGTACTGAACAAATTTCCACGCAAATAACCCAAAGCATGCAAGCAGCCAAACTAGAACAATCCAAGTACGACGCCAATAGGTTCTAAATAACACTTCAGCCCTTGACATTGGTTCTCGTTCTTCACAAAACTCATTGTGATGAATAACATGCGTAGCTGATAATTGTTTAATTGGAGAGGATGCCTTTGGTAGGGTTGCTTTGAAGAGAGACTCCAGTTGAGTTATCTACAAATATTTGATAAAATTAACAGAGAATCAGAAAGAAGATTGTTATTTGGTGATTTTATTCAAAGTTTGAGGCTAAAATTGTCACCTCAATGTGGCCTCTATTTTGGTTGTCTAGCAATTCCATGATCAAAGCAGCATAATCCTCTGCTTCTTCATAGGTCACAGATAACTTATTTGTAGAAGCACTTAATAAAATTGTCTGCACAAGGGCCAAATAGCATGATGTCAAAGAACGTGAATATGCATAACAAGGCAAGCATAATGAAAATTTTAGTAGAATTAATTATAACTCATCTGCAGAAGCACTTAATGCTGAAGGGCCAAAGTTAACATGAACATGCAGAACATACCACCCAGTAAAACTAATAATAAGTTAGAAGACAAGGAGTATTCATCAAATTTTAACCTGCTTTATATCCGTCATAGTAATTCTTCCATCCATGTTTCTGTTACACCTAAAAAAAATCTTCAAATGTGAGTCCTCTTTATTTAAGAAGACTTGCAGTGAAGTGTTTTGAAGAGTTTAGAGGAAGATTATTACAAGTCAAAGAAGATTCGCATTCTTGAGTTAAAAGAATCATCTTTCGTCCGAAACCAAAATTTATACATATCACTTTTGGTGATATCAGTTTTCCATTCTTTTCCTCCTCTTAGTGCCCTTAGCAGCTCGTTGGCAAACTCTGGTGATTGCTGCATCCCTATTCAAATTGACACATGCCAAAGGGAAATTTAAAACAATGATTAAAGAATATAAGGACAAAATTTTGAGATCAGAGGAGGTAGATATATATTCCTTATACATTTTAGAGAGACACTGAAGGGCAATTAAAAATGAGAATGTGTTAAACTTCCAACTTAGTTAATTATGAAGATTAATTAAATAAAATGATCCAAATTGTCCAACATGGCATATGCGGTGAATATGTCCGAACTCTCACACCGTTCTATAATAGGCCTGTGTTTGACTCGTGTTTCTAACATGCGCGCTCCAAATGTCTCTGTAGAACACTGGCGCGCGCATGTTAACAGAATAGAATAGCCACCCAAAAAGTGATAAATAAATTCCAGAGTTTTCGATTCTCACCGATACAGTGGCCAAATTCAGACCATTTCACAACCGGTTCAGGGTTATTTCCGGTCGAGGCCAGTTGGTCGAACCGCTTCTCCACATCTTTCCACTCCATTCCGCTGAGACCCAGAAGATTTGTGAATCCCACTCCTTGAATTGCTTCATTTGCCACCAAATGACTCCGGTCCGCTCCATATGAAACCTTAGACTCGGTCCGAACCGGAGAAGAGGAATCAGCAACCCAAGAAGACGAAGATGAAGAAGATGACAATGAAGAAGTCGATGATGATTTCGGAAGAGCAATAAGAGAGTGCTCTTGAGCAGTTTGGGAATTTACGTGCTCATCCATTGGTGGGTTCCGAGGCTTTGATCAATTAGTTATCATGACGAAAGTGGAAAATTTTCTTTTCACTCTTTCTCAAGAAAATGTGAAGTGTAATGGTGGGATTATAATCTATCAGGGAAAGAAGATGAATGGGTTTTTTAGGATCAGTGCATCAAGTCATTTGAAAATGCACTCAAGTTTGACCCTTTAAGGAGGAGCTACAATGGCCATGGATTTGTTTTACAGAGGTACAAGAAAGTGGCCTCTTATTCCCCTTTTGATATACGAGTGTAGAAGTTCCCTTGGGGCTAATTGAGTGGTTGAGTAAGGGAAATGAGAAAAGACAAGTTTAATGGTTTAAGCAAAAGAATAATACCAAGTATGTTTGGTTTGGTAGGGGTGTGTGGACTAAGATTTAAATAGAATTCAAGCAAATGGAGGCTTTGTTAGAACTGCGGACAGATTAGGAGAGGATGGAAAATTAAGTAAGAGCAGGTAAACTAGAGTATGAAAACAAATACAGGGAAATGAAAAGGCTGTGATATGTGTGGATGAAAGAGAGCATAATGTTTTGCTTTGGGTAGTTACATCTGAAACAGCTCATAAGTCATAATCTTTCGAGATGAAAGTGGTCATTGTTATAGCAATATATGCTGTCTCTCCGTGTGTTTGTTTGCAGATTGCAAGGGGGAATGTACAAATGCTATTATATGCCACATAAATTTCTTATTCAATTTCGATCTACATTGTGTCTTTAAATTATAACCCGTCCGACCTAAATTCAAGCATGACTCTCGACCCTCCCTACTCCTCAACCCAACTTCAATTCTCCAAGGAAAAAAGATTGTTTACATTAACATTAAAAATATAAATAATTTTAGAATAAAATACATTTTTTATCATTGAATTATTTCTCAAATATTACTTTAGTTCTTAATTTATTTTTGGTGTTAATTTAGTCTTTGAATAATCATTTACCCGCCAAATCAGTACTTTGTAATACCAAAATTGATCACTTAAATGACTAATTTAATGAGCATAATGATTATTTAAAAATTAAAGTGACAAAAAAAATCAAAAATTAAAGTGACATTTGAGAAATAATTTAAAGATAAAAATGTATTTAACTCATAATTTTAAGCCATTAAGTTTGGTCTAAAAATGAGGTATTTAAGTAGTATGTAAAAAGTAAAAACTTTATACTTTCTTGTCATCATATAATAAAAAAAAAAATGTAAGTAACTTTTTTGTTATAGTTAATGATTAAAAGTAATCATATAAAATCATTAATGAATTCCATGAAAATCAGCTGTGACTTTTGCCCATTGTATGGCGGCTTAGGTGGGTGTGTCCCTTCGTAGATTAATGTTGTTTCTTCATAAGGTTAATCGTCATATCTAAGAAAGGTTGAACTTAGTTACAAAGTTTGATTATTTTGACACAAATCCATGATTTGACACTAACTGTTTTTCTCTCTTTTTTTCTTCTTCTTTTGCAGTGGGGGAGGGGGTAACTTCTCACTCTTTTATAACAAGGGATACCTCTAAGTTAATGAGATACCTCTGCAAAATTGGATTAACTTTTGTGCAACGGGAGCTGATCGCTATATTACTTGATGTGTTTTGAGTTTTTTGTACATTGAGAATCTAACTCAAAATGGACCCAGCATATGTACATTTAAAAGTAATTTTGGAGACATTGTGGCATTAAATTGCAATTGTCACAATCATTAATTCAAACACGACTCAAACTCGGATCGCAGCTCACTTGTTTCCAAACCTTAGGGGAATTATCTCTAATTTTTGTTTATATATTTATTAAATTAAAAAGACAAATAGATATATTTTGACAATTTATTTATCTTATTATCATAATTTTAAAATAATTTATTGTAATATTATAGTTTTTTATTTTAAAAAATAAATGTCAGTAAGTGGGACCCATTAGATATGTCTCATGCTATGCAGTATTTTTCTTAAGAACATGTCATATGTCATATGACGTATCTAGTGGGCCCTACCACCTGCACATGTAGCAAACTTTGTAAAAAATTATATGTGACTTTGCAAGAGGAACATGTCGTGTTCTCAAGAGACACTCTAAATTTTGTAAAAAATGATATGTGACTTTGCAAGTGAGACCTGTCACATATCATATGGCATGTTTTCAAGAGACGCTCAGCATGATATGGGCGTGTTCGATAAATCACACATGTTCATATTTATTTTTTAAGTAAATAATTTTAAAAACTATAATAATATAGTAAAACCAGACAAACAAAAAGAAGCAAAAGAGCGGAAGACCCTATATGGCCTGAAAAAAGAAAAGAAAAAAGTAACCGGCTTTATGCTATTCGAAACTATGTTGCCAAAGGTTTGACCCAATGTAGAGATCCCCGTCTTGAGATGAGAACAGCCCAACCCAACATCTCTTTCTTCTCATCAAATTCAGATATTAGGAATTGTAAAGCAAATATTCAGCTTAAAAAGGAATGATAAGGCAAACGAAAAAAATATTGTTTCATTAAGTTGGTAAATTATTATTTTTTATTATTATATAATTAATTTGCCTATATATAATTATATTTAAAAATAATTAATATATATATATATATATATACATAAAAATTAAATTAAATTTTTTATATTTAAAATTAAATGATATTTTTTTACTAACTTAAAAAATCAAAGAATAAATTTTCAATAAAAAATGAAAGATAAAGGAAAAGCAGAAAAGGATAAGAACGGAGAAGCAGAGAGGTGCGAGTAGCGACCAAAACCTCTGTTTGTTTTCTCCTCCACGTAGACCTCTCTTAACAATTTGGCGGCGCAAACAAGACACAAGGAGACTGTGAGAGGAAGAGGAACTTATCAAAAGAGAACCAAGTAAGAGAAATGAGTAAATCTATGTCTCCTCTCCGTCCGTTTCTCACTCTCTAACTCTCTAAATCTTCCTTTCTCTAAGTTGCTGATCTGTGAATTGGGATGACAGCCACCGATGGCGGCGCCACATCCACAGTTTCTGTCCTACCCCTCTCTTTTCCATCTCTGCTTCTGATTCGGGCAGGGGTGGTTAGCTGCCACCTGAGGCAGCGCTCTTCTCTCTCTCTCCTAAAATTTAATGCCTCTCTATGCAGGAAAAGAAGTGAAAAAACAGATGCACAAGGTGTGTGGTGCACTGATGTGGATCATTTAGGAAATGGTGTACCTGTTTATCAGGGAGTAGAGGACACGATACGTTGTGAGTGTGTGAAGGTTTAGGGTTTTGAGTGTTGGTCCCGGTGGGTATAGTATAGAGGCTTTTTGACATAAATATTGTACTCCAAGAATAAATTTACGCAATAGTTTTTAATTTATTTACGTAATTATTATATATTTTTAAAAAAAATAAGAATTTGATATGTAAGAATTATGGACACGCCGTTAGTCGTGTGTCTATATTGAATATGCGTGTGGCAAATGGCATATCCGTAGTTCTCTTGTACTAAATTTTATTTTTTATTTATTTTAATTTTTTTAAATATATATATATATATATATATATATATATATTTTAAGCAAAGTGCCTAGTACATAACTATTAATGTACTATATGGTATAGATGCTCTTGCCGTGTATATAGATTTGTGGCAAATGGGTTGTGGGAATTACGAGAGATTTTCTGTGTATGTGATGCTCTCTTGGAATTCCTGTGTGTGGATCCTTCACCCTCTGTGTCCGCTGTCCCTTAAGGCCTTAACACTTTCTCCGTCCCTTTTGTTCTATCCGTTGGAGCATTTTCTCATCATATTACTGGATTCTTTGAGTTCCATCCTAACTTCTGCTTTCATCTTTTGTAGGTTTGAGAGCTGAAATTGGCAAACTCAGTGGTGATTGCTTGCTCTACCTACGGGTATAAGGGGACAGCGATATAATAGTCTGCTTAGCAGTCTTTGATGTAGGACGAGCCTGTTGTGCATTCTGGATTTCTGCTTTCTCTTTCTCAGTTCTTGTATCTCGATTTTTTTACTATTATGCTGCTATTTTTGTCTTTTGTACACTGCATCCTCACATAGATGTTGTATCATATCGACGTTACTGTTCTAGACAATGTTTTAAAAACCGGACCGGACCGGGCGGTCCGACCGGTCCAACCGGTGCCCGTTTGGAAATCCGGTCCGGTTCATACCTCTAAACCGTTGTAGCGGTTAAACCGCCTAAAACCGGAGAGAACCGAAAAAACCGGTGTGAACCGGTGAACCGGTCCGGTTTTAGAAAACCGGACGGCTTGCAAAATTGCTAACTTGGAAGCGAAATTGCTCTTGGGTGAATTCGATCCCCTCCCTTTTTCTTCAAATGTGGCATTCTTTACCACCAGGACATATCAATTCTTGAGTATAATATCACATATAAATATGTTTATTAATAAACTAGTTAAGAAATTA